>JACBWW010000002.1:0-477285 GCA_020086605.1 Lanius collurio
ATATGCGGTAACAACTAAAATAAAATGGAAAGAAAAGAAAGAGGAAAAAACCCTGAAAACAAACAAACAAAATAATTAAAAAAAAAGGAAATAAAAAAAAATAAAAAGGAAATAAAACAAACAAAAACCCAAACAAACATAAAACCAAACCTAACAGAGATTTACACCTCACTAGCTCTACCTAAACATAAAATTTTAAGTTAAAAAATTCACCCAGATAGCACTCCTGCCTGCCCTGGAATTCTCCTGTATGCCTTATTTTGGAAGTCACATTATAACCTGCCAACACTAACACAAATTTTTATCACCAGCTCTCCTGCTTACCTTTTAAATGACAGAGAAAAATGTGTCATATGCTGTTGGGACAGTATCATTGTGAGGCAGAATTCAAAACTGTATCATGCTCTATAAATGCAGTGAGCTGTACATGTCCTTGTGCCAGAAGGTTACTGAACTCTAAAGTAGCTGCAGATGACAGGAATAGCTGGCATGGCTTTGGCTTCCAAACATTTACAGCTGTATGTAACAACAATTACAGAAATTTAACCATGGAAGAGGTGAGACTGATTTTGCTGTAACTATTAACCCAAACCACGGGTTAAATCATGGATGCACAGAGGTGGAGGAAGGAAGGGAGGAAGGCAAGCCTGTCACACACATGTAATTGAGGCAAGACCTTACAAATGCACAGGTGGCAGAGATGAACAGAAAACCTTCCTCCTTGGACTTGCAAGGCATTCTGCAAAATTCTTCCTCAGATATCCCATTTCATTGATGTTAAAATCTTTCAGTCAGCACTTTAACACTGTCATCAAAGGAAAAATTGATACAAGGTAATATAAGGGTTACACATTAATGAATATCTAGAGAGATTTCATGTGTGTCCAGCCTATGTAAATCTAGGGGGGGAAATGACAGAATCCATCGTCACTCTTGAGCAAACTTATTTTTGAGGGGCTGTTTTCTTGCTCAAATCCCTCTATTTCTATTCATAATCTTTTCTAAGACACATATAGATGTTCCCACCAGCAATGTCTTCACATATCTTATTACAGCATGTCCAAATATTTCTTGCCAAAAATGCCAGAAGGCAGCCCACTGGAATGACAGAGAAGGGGACTAATTTTAGGAGGCAATGAGACACTTCCCTCAATCTATGCAATGAACCAACAGAAACCAAAATGGTTTTTACACCACAGTTTTACATCACAGATGTGAAATACACATCATCTAACACGCACCTTAGAGGGCAACCCTACTCCTCCACTTCCCACCATCAATGTTGCCTGCAGAGTCACGCATCTACACTACATTCATAGTGGTTTAGGTTTAAAACTGATCTTGCAGAGGTGTTCATGGAAGTTCCCACTTTCCTGGGCCCCTGCAGAAACTCACAGAGGTTTCAAACAAGAGCCAGTGTCAGTATAGAAACAGAAGCGCAAGTTCAGGTTCTTGAGAGAGGGGAAAAGGGAAGGCAAAGATTGAGACTGCCTTTTAAGAAGGTGCTGGTTACTACATCTGCTTTTACCATGAAAGGGGTGGGGGGATAGAGGTGGCCAAAAGGAACCACCATCCTTTACCACAGCACCTGGACAGGTGTTAAGAAATACCTACGGAATGAGGGTAACAAACTAGCTGCCATCCACCCCACTGCCAAATGGATTCCGAGTGTGATGAAAATCCTGAAAGAACTTTCTAGGAAAACAAATCAGAACTGAAAACCCCACCAGTTCTGCATGCTAATGAATTTTTTAATGAGATATTATGATTTTATATGAGTTGATAAAAACACGTTGTCTTTGTTTTGTTGCAAAAAGGGTTCAAAGTATCAATATGTCTCTGAAATAGAAACTCCCTGAGTACAGTAAAAGAGTTTTCATTTTGCATCTGATTTTAACTGACACAAACATTTACTGTTATGTAGTATTATTTACATGGTTCATGTGACTGCTTACACTGGGAGAAATCTGACTAGGAAGTCACCAACTATTTTCCTGGTCTCACAAGATATAGACCCATCCAGTCACAGTCCAACTGGACAGTCAGTAAAAGCTAGCTCAATTGTCTCTAGATCTGCAGCTTGACTAATCCACAGTGCCTCTCACCTGAGAGACAGAAGCTCTTGCAATCAAATTTGTAAAAATGTTCCCTCAGAATAAATGGACAATATGATGGTGGACCATTGACTAATCAGACAACCATCAGCATCACCATCACTGATGGAAGGAATCTGACATTGAGACGGTACCAGGTGAAATGTCATGGATGTTTATTAAGCTCTTCCCCCTCTCAAGAAGCTCTTCTCCAGTCACTGCTTAAGAGTCCTGATTGAGTTGGATCCTTGGTTTGGGATTTCTGCCTTTTGTGCTCCTGAATTCTGTTAATCTCTCTCTATTTAAATTCTGGAGGTTTGATATTTAATGGTTAAACTAAAGACAGGGATATCAAATGGGGCAAGATAAGTGAAAAGATTATACACTGCCCTAATTCAGGCAACTGAGCCAGTCCTGACCTCATCGCAGTTTTAAAATCTGAAATAAATCATGCTTTTATAATAGTAAAAATAAACCAACTTTTTTTCTATCTTATTTTAACCATTCTATATTATGTTTTTAATTTTTTAGTGAGAAAACTTAAAAATACATTATTCTACTACCGCATGTTTTAATTTTTTAATATGATACTAATCAACATCTACTGAACCTGGACTGGTACACTGAAAATTTTGTAACCAGTTTCGTATATTCACATATGAAAGGCAAAAAAAATCAACAACTCTACAGAAATAATAAGAGAAGAAATTAATAGAATAGAAATTGTACAGTACGGCTGTCCTCTTCAAATACAAGATCCATTGGTAATATGTGAATAATGTTTATAATAATAAGCACCATTGTGGTAATTGCTACCTTCAAAGATTGCACAAGAAAACGATGTTGCTTATTTATGCCCCAAAATTTAGATGGCCTGTGCATAACAGGCATTTTGTCAAAGACTGGGTTTGTGTTGGTTCTGCATGTTGAACCAAGCACCTAAGAGAGCATTACAAAAGACTCAGAGACAAAAATCAGTTGTCACCATATTACCTGTTAAACAGATGGTAACAATACTCTAAAGGAATCCTTACATTTTACATAAGTGCTGGTAACAAAAATCATCATGGGGAAAAAAACTTGTGCAATTTTACCAGCAAGCTCTGTTGGCCCTAGTACACAAAGCTAGGAGTACTTTTTCAGAAATTTTAAGTACTGTTTTTCATGAAGACAAGGAAAGTCATGACTCTTCCTGTCGAATTCCAAAGTTCTGGCTCAAACTTTTAATGTGTGAGTGCTCTTTGAAGAATCTGGCTAGTTTGTTTCCTTCTAAATAACTGCGAGCACCAGTTATTATTATTAAGGAAAGGTCTCTCATGGGACTTGCTGTCCTTCTGATAAATAAAAAAAAGGCAGTTTTGTCAACATAGTCAGGGAGCTGGTGAAACTGCCCCACTTTAATCTATTTAGGCTTCTACCTCTCAATACACATAATCTTTCCTGCTCTCAAGAAAGCCTTCACCTGTTATTCACTTTCCTCCCCAGCCTGTAATGGGAAAGGCAAGCTGGACCCACAGAAGGATTCAGAATAGATGCACATAAATCTTTACCAAGAATAAGAAGCCACAACATAGCCTTTTGACAGTAAAAAAAATCCCCTAAACCTTCCTCTTTTCATTTAACATAGTTTTTTTCTTTCCAAAATTCTCTAGAGTTTTACTTTAAGAAGTCCTTGGTCACTGAACAGAGAAGTCAGAGATCAGCAAGATTTGTATCTCTTAAGTTCTCTCCACTTGGCATAGCCTCTTTTCCCAACTTCTGAGGCACATTCTCAGGGTGCAAATCCTTCTTGTACCCACACTCAGATGGTGAAAAATCAGGGGCTAGGTGATCTGACCATGAAGCCGATTCTGGCATTTTTCCAGTCTTCAAATAATCCCTTTCTCAGGGCCACATAAGTACAGGAAACCTGTTTTATAGTTAACTTTGGTTACAGTCTAGAATATAGAGGTACCACAAACCAATCTCATGCACATATATTTTATACTTTCCTAAGTGCAGTGACTTAGAAATTGAAAAGAGAATAACTCTATACACACCAAAAAACCCCAGCTTTCTCCTTTGGAATGCAATGGGCTAGAGAGGCTGAAGTTGGGGCTGCATTTCTTAGTGGGGAGGAAAGGGTGGCTGTGTATGTGTGTAGCAAAACAAAGAAAGATGAGAAGATTAAGATTAAAAAGTTCATCCAAATTCAGAAAATAGCTGCAAGAAAAACATTTACATCAGCATTTCCAAAATGACAATTTGATTTTTCAGCCTAGGTGCAGGTGAGGCACTAGATAATAAAAAGGGGCCTTCAGAACAAAGTTCAGGATTATAGAGAAGTTACTTATTCAATCTCTCAGCATAATGACATTCCACATCCATTCCTCTTGTCTGACTGGAGTCAGAATTTGTGCCGAGACTTTCCATTTCCAAGGATAGCACCTTACCTTATAGGTTCAGAGATTCTCAGAGGAGTCTCTACAACCCTCCTTTTGAGGCTGAACCATTTTCCTCGACACATTCATTAAGTCATATGTCTACCTACAATGTCAGTAAGAAAACACAGGTTTTAATCATGGCTCCAATTAACACAGCAATAGCCTTCTGTGGTACATAGCCGCAGGTATTTTGTGAATAGTCACATCCAGCTTTTCTTGTTTTCCTTAAGATACTGAAGAATTAAGAAGTAAAACAGAAAATAAAGTCAAAGCTGATAAATACAAAGCAGTGCAGTGAGCTTTACGAATCCCTTATGGACTCTAAATCAGTATAATCAGAAAGGAATAAAATTCCTGTTTGGAATTTCAAGACCACATCACTTCAATTCAGAAAAAAAGATAAGAGATCAGTGATTATTAGGAACCGGACACTAAGCATTATATCTTGTGCTACTGTATAAACTCATAATGTTCATACATCTAAAATAAATTATATAGATCTGATCTTCCTACCTTGTGCCAGATAAACTAGAAGACAAGACACAGAAAAGACAAAATAGAAGTTATTGAAGACGTAGGACAGCTTCCTATGTGGAGACATTTAATTAATCTGCAACACTCAACAGGAAAGAATGATGAGTGAAGAAATACATGCTAGATGTTTATGAAATGACAAGTGGCATGAAACTGATTAATGTGGAAAGACTTGCTGTTTCTTGGGTGAAAATAGACAGCAATTTCAGAGGGAAATACTTTCTTTTGTGAGTACCTTGAGCTAACTGTGGGAACTTATTGCTCCCAACTGGGCAAAAACACAAGTTCAGAAATTATTTTACAAATCTGTAGAAGGTTTGTCATTGATATTACACACATGAGACATTGATATAGTCTCTGGCTTGGTAAGTCTTAAGCTATAGATTACTACATGCTCAATGATATACAAAGGGAGTGGATCTCTGTGTGCCTCTCATTCTTGCATCTTTCCCTAAGCCTGTACACTGAACAAAGAAGATCTTGGCCCAGTAGCAATGTTTTCTGACGTCACCATCATTCTCTCTAGAAGCAAAAAAAGCTACCAAACTGCTGCTAGCTGTCAAGCTACTCAATGAATATTGGACAATATTGGAAATAATCCATAGGCTTCAATCCATGTAATTCTTTATAGGTGAGTGCCCTCTCCATAGACCTACAAACAATCCAACTATCCTCTTCTTTCTGAGTGTGGATAGTGTATGACTGTAGGGTCACATTTCCTTCATATTTAATTATAAATTATCAAAGTTTCTTTTGTTGTTCCGATGCCTGAATGGAGAGCTCTAGATTTTAAAACAAAAGCTACTTAGCAGAGGCACAGCAATATAAGCTAACCAACTGAAAAGAGATAAATTTTCTGTTGATTTACATCCCTGAATAGTCATTCCACATACATCTTAGGAAGTTTTTTTCCTATTCCATCATCGCTTCAACGTGTGGGGAAAATGAACAGCAAAGGTAAATGAAGTCAGCAATTAAAATAGCTGTCTTGAACTCCCTTGATTCTTGTCACTGCAGGCCCATCCATGGGCAATATTGGAGCTTATAACAGTTAAAATACCTTAAAAGAAGATAAAACTACCACTTGTCTGCACAGCCTCTCCTGACAAAGCAAACTGTTTTGCTCCGCTGTCCACGATTGTTTCACAGGTAGTTTAAATTGTTCCCGTGCAGGTGAGTATTCTAACCCTGTGGTATTTATACTTTTCTTGGCCTGAATTATTTATCATTTCTTTCTCTACACACAAAAATGGGTAACAGAAACAGGCCAGTAACACTGCTGAAGCTCAAAATACACCTTGAAAGCACTAAAGAGACCAAAACATTTTCCCTTTGATATGTTGCCTAATTTTTCTCAAGTTATTTAATGAAGCGTTTCTGCTCATGCCCCATTTACATCATATATTAGTCAATTATTAAAAAGCCACAAAACACCTGTTATTCCACTTATGAGTCTTCATGGCATTTTTCTCACCCAAGTTCATAATCCTTTGCTCTTCAGAATACTATTTTTGCCTTTGTATTGCCTTCTCTCTTCTATTAAATATGAACACCTTAGAGTGCCCTCCCTCTTTTTAAATGTCCTTTTGAGAAATTTGAATTACTTCTAATATTGCAATCAGTCACATTTTCTTCAGTGGAAGAATATTTTTAATTTAGATTCAACAAATCCTTTGACTAGAATGCATTTTTCCCCCACTTTTTTCCTTTGGGTGAAAATTTCAAATACATTTCAGAGCAGCACAGTGATGTATGCATAGCTGTCTATCTTATTATTCATTGAACGCTACTGATAAAAAGACTACAAAGATATGTCTGCTTTTCCATGCTTTAATTACACCTATACAAATCATAATAGCTTACTTCATTAGTATATTGTTGAAAAGCCACTCCAAATGTTATTTTATTTATGTATTTAAGTGGCCTGATTAGCATTCTGAAATTAAACTGAATGTCCAGTTCAAGAAAAATATTTTACTTATCTTTCTTTTCCTTTTTATTTACCTTTTGTTTTCCTGGTCAATTTCTTCCTCTTCCATAACACGCCCAGCTGTTCTTTTCCATAACAACCCAAAGATGAGGTTTACTATGGGTTTTTCTATTCAGGCCTATTACATTAAGGCCTATCATTCTGGTATCTGGTTATCTCTGCAGCTATGACAAGATAATATGGGCTTGAGGGAACATACTTGCATCTCCTGTCAGCCCCCTTCTGTTATATCAGCTTCTCTAAGGGCATGTTCATACAAGGAAGCTGCTACCAAAGAAAACCCCCAAGACAACAGTGTTTATCTCAGGAACCATTCCCCCACCACAATTTCCTGTGGGCACCAAGATTTTTGCAGCACAGTGTAATCCACCTGCAAAGCAGGCTGAGGATGCAGTTAAATATTATATCTAAGCCAACCCAAAATGACACATAATTGTGGGGAGTGAACTACCACCTCTTTCCTTGTCTTTCCAACTTTTCCAGACCAGTGGTTCTACTACTAGCAAACTAGTCTGACACAAAAACATTCACTTCTTTCTACAGTGTAAGGAGTTGTTTAAATTTAGCTCCCCAGTCATCTCACTGGAGAGTGGGACAAGAATGCTTCTTCTAAAAGAAGCAGAAATAGCAAGGCATGGGGAGTAGGAGAGAAAAGAGAGGTAGGACCATGCCTTTTGTTGCCTCTACTGTGATATCAGATACTGATGCACAAACAGACATTGCCCATGTCTACATATGTATCTTTAAGGAAAGGTCCAACAAATAAATAAACAAATAAATATTTGGTGTATGAATCTATTCATGAGGCACAGAATCAGTCAAAAACAGAGCATGAAAAAAATTCTCGCACATATTAGGAAGCTTCATAAATTACATCAATATAGAGATGCCTTTTTCAGAAATGAGGTTGAAACCAGACCAAAGAGTGACAGGTTTCAGCTCTTTACTCAGTGCAAGTCCCACTGGAAGGCTTCCTCTGTAACACTATGCTATGAGTCAAAACAGGTTTCTTGTCATCAAAGAATTGCTTAAATTATTCCCACTCAATTGATTAAAATTCCAGAACGCTGTGAAATTTCTAATCCCCCACAGGAATCCTGTGAGCTTTGCTAAGGAGGTGATGAATCCCAGCAAACTTCGATAAGGAAACCTCAGGTGCTAAACCCCTGAAAGTCATCTGAGATGAAAGTGCAGGAAGGGCAAGGACACTGAACTGGCACCCACAGAAACAGACTGTAGGTACCTGGTCCATTAATTTCTGTTAATTGCCTGAGAGCTCTACTTAGCTTCGTTTGCTTCCACTTGGCATCTGCTTAGTCAGTTGGCCAGAAGGCTGTCTCCATACTGAAGTATAGTTTATCTTAATTATCAGAAGTCCTAATGATGCAAATGTCTTAGGGGATAGTCTCCTTAATAAGGTGACTGTTTGCACGTACTGTTCGGCACACTCATTCCCTTACCATTTTTTATAATGTAAGCAATAGCACCCATACAAAACATTCCACTGCAGAGCAAGAACATTGTCTTCCTTCCATGACACATGTCTAAAAAATTCTTTGTTCCAGCCTGGAAGTACTGACATACCACTAAATTCCTACTTTAGGGTTTATTTTGGTTTTGCATAAATGGCAGAGAAATCTGGACAAAATAAAACATTAATTAAATCATTCTTATCTGTCTGCAGCTCCAGAAAGTTGCTTGGTGAACTTCTTGAAAGCATCACTTGATTTGGCCTGAATGAAAAGCCAGCCCATGTTCTCTCTATCAATTCTTTGACCTCTTATAATATTATTCAAAGCTGTATACTAAAGCTGTTCCTGGAACAACTGAAATTAAAAAAACAAGGATAATTTTGTTTCTAATTGTGAAAATGTCACTGATAATGACAGTAATTTGGAGGGAAAAGAAGTGTCACTAGGGCACAATTCTTTGTGTTGCATAGTCCACATACCTAATTAGAGGTCAAGTAGGTATTGGAGGTGTTCCCAGGAAAAATAAAACTCATTAAATATTTCTTCAGGCAGCCGAGTTGAAGGAAAAATGCAAGAGGAAGGTCAAACAGATTCCTGAAATGGCATTAGGAGACGGCTGAAAGTAAAGAACTTAAGCAATAAAAAGTAAAAATTATAAGGTGGAGGCAGTTTCCTACATAAAACAAAGACAAATCTCAGGAGTCTGTAAGCCTAAACTCAAAGTACATCTTAAACATGTCTGTAGCCAGCCAGAAAATAGACACAGTCCAATCTTTTTTCTGAAGTGTCCAATTATACTACCTTTACAAAACCTTTCTAGTAAAACAGACTTTTTTTATCACCTTTCAATTACATCATTGTCATTTATTGGCACATTCAACCTGACAGCATTTTCTCTGTTCCACTGATAGAAGCAGCAACCAACAGGTAGGCCACAAAAGACGGCAGACTTAAATCACATTGCAGAAAGTCCAGAGGTGCAAAATAGGAAAAAAAGCAGAGAAGGCATTGGCAAAAGTGAGGATTGCAGTATGCCATACTTGTGAGAACTTGCAGATCTCTTCTCCTCTTCAGTGCCCTAAGGTGGCCAAGTGCCTTGCTGTACACATTCAAAGAAGGAACGGTGCCTCAACATCACATATTAAAAAACAAAACAAAACAAAACAACAAACCACTCTGCAACTGTACCCTGAAAGTATCCAGCTGCCAACAACAAGCTGTGCTTCATACACTGCCAAACAGCTGCTCCTTTCTATCTCCAACAAAAAGAAGGGGAAAATATTCCCATGGCTGGTGATGCAGCCCGTAGATCACAAACTTGATCCCACTAAATGTAGCTTGTTTTTTCTAGGCTATGCAAGTCATCCAGTCCAAGAGAAGTGGAAAGTTGAAGAATAAATCATTAGTCAAGACATTTCCTACTGCTGTCAACATCATTCAAAGTCAGAGTAAAGCTGAAAGCAAGCATTAAAAGTCATGAGACTTCAATCTCAATTTTTAAGCCATAGAAAAACATCTAGTTTACCCCATCGCCCTTCAAAATCAGTAGCCTTTATATCTCCAGTTGTTTAAAAATACAACTTACGTTACCATGAGGATGTCAACATAAGAATAAAGCTGAGATTTCACGTAACTCAGAACTGCAACTTCAGGTAAAAAAAGAAAAAACAATATTTTTAGACTTAATCCTAATTGGATGGTGAAATAGATCAGGAAATCAATATAATGTAATATTCTTGATTTTCTCAGGAAATGAGTAAGCTGGTTTCCTTACATAAGACGGCTTTACTAAAAACACATAGGGCATTGCCACTTTGTAGTATTCTTGTGTCCACAAACAGGTACAGTTCCATATGGCTTACAGGATCTACTGCAGGACAGGCAGAAGGAGCAAAGAGCTAATATGAATATCAAAAAAATTGAATAAAAGATTAATCTAGGTTCCACAAAGTATAAGATGCTTGGTACATTCAAATAAAGTTCAAATTATTTTGCCTTATAAACCATTTATTTATGGAAATATCCAGATAAAAATTATAAATTGAGCAAAGTATTTTTGCTGGCATTTATTTATTCAAATTAAGTAATTCACACAAAGTTAGGACTATCATTCTTCATAAAACTGGAACTTATCAAAAGCTCTCCCTGCTTTATAAGCCTTGAACTAACACTATGCAGTGTCTATGCCTTTCAGATCACATTGGTTAAGGAGTGTGTTCAGAGAAGGGCACAGAAGGTTCATAAAAGTTCAAGAAAACATGTCTTATAAGGATCAGCTGAGGGAGCTGGGTTTGTTTAGTCTGGAGAAGAGGAAGCTCACTGGAGACCTCATCACACTCACCTCCCTGAAAGGAGGTTGCAGTGAGGTAAGGGCTGATCTCTCCTACCGTGCCTGCAGTGAGAGGATCAAAGAGAATGCCCTTAAGCTCAGATAGGGGAGATTCAGATTAGATATTCAAAAATTTTTTTTCAATGTTCAGGTGGTCAGGCATTGGAATAGGTTGCCTGGGCAGGAGGTGGAGTCACCATCCTTGGAGGTGTTTAAGAGGTGTCTGGATCTTGCACTGGGTGATGGTTTGGTGGTTTAGGGGTTACAGTAGTACTGCTGTGTTGACGGTTGGACTTGATCTAAAAGGTCTCTTCCAACCTTGACAATCATTCCCTCATTCTGTGTTATTTTGTACTTTCATCCTCCTTTCTTGAAGGAAAAAGGTAACTCTTGTAAATTTGACTGTTGAGAGGTTTTCCCTACCATCCCTACTGACCGTTCTTATTAGTCTGTAAGGTTTCTAATATAAGTACTTTCCTAAGCAATTTTTGATTCCTAAGAAAGTGCTCTCACTTCTTCCTAACACTGTTCACTGTGTTTTTTCTCTGTTTAGTCCCCAAACTCATCTACAGAAATTTTCTCTTTGCTTTACTAGTAAAGAATTCAGGAAAGTGAAAATTTGCACTTGGTACCACATATTGACATCAACTGGGATGGTACACTCAAAATGTTTGGCACTACAAGATATGCTAAAAGGCAAGAAAATGGATGCAGAACTACAGGAAATGTTATAGATGAGATTCTGGAAACAAAGAAATAAAATAAAAATCACAAAAAATTTAGGAAGAGACGAAAAATTCAAGCACCAGTCCTAATGCAACAATGTCATCCTTCCTCATGAAGGAGGTGGGGCACAGACTCACTCTACCATTATCAATGTGAACATATCTGGGGAACAGGGAACAGAAACACATTCATTTTCCTTGTAACACTCCTTAAATGTTCTCCAAGACATGCCTGTTAGCAGTTTCATATCAATCTCAATGACAAGCTCTCTAGTAAACCAGCACATCTGAATTCAACACTGCATCTCAGCAGGAAGAAATATACCTTTCTGCATGTAGCTAAGCATCCCTCTTCTTCAGGAGAGGCAGATATGATTCTCACTCCTTTCTACATAATTTTGCAAATATTCCAGCAGTTAACACTGCAGGAAAAATCCTGCAATATGAATTATTAAACAGACAAATATTTAAAACTATTTAGGAAAGAAAAAAATCTTCTATCCAAACTACTCTGAGTGAAGTTTTTGTAATCTCTTTAAAATTATCTTCAAATAACTCCGCAACCAAGATGATTAAACGTCATTGGTACATTGCAAAGCATATTTTTATGAGATAAATTCTATTATAATTGCAACAACTTTTCCAGCAACAATTTAGACATAGAATCAAAGTATGCATTCATTTTCATTTACACCTCACATGCTAGATCATTTATCACGTTTCATGATAATGATCAGAGGGCACATAGAAAGTGGTTTCTTGAGGTAAGAAATTACCTATCATATTAGCATAGCTTACAAGATCCTGTTAACATGTACCATGCATAAATAAGAGGTAATTAAATTTACCATGTGCACGAGCATTTGATATGCTACTTGCTTTCATAGAAACTGGCAAAAAATCTAGGTTACTAAATTCAACATACCAATTTAGTTGCTTAGGTACAGTAGTTTAGTTCTTCATAACACATCAGGAACCATTATGCCACTAGAACACTAACAGGTAGACAGCATGCAGTGGGATCAAGATCTGGAGATGAATCTCTCATCATCAGGTATTATTGCTTCTTACCACCGAATCATTCATCATGTCTCTGAGACAGCTTGGAATGATAGTGCCAGACCCTCATAGTACTGCTCCTTGAACTCTGTCTCATCCATCTTTTGCATCATTCCCCATTTGCAGTGAAGTATCATCTCCTTGCTGCAAAACTGAGTGTGAACCCGTAATGCCTTTAACCTGCAATGCCACTCTAATAGTAATTGATTTCTTTTTGTTGCAGGGATGGTGCACACTAAGACTATGTACAGCTGCTGAGGCTGGGAGATGGTCAGAACAGTACAATGCAAGCATCTATGTCTTTAGCAGTATGACCCATTTTCAAGGAAATAGTTGTATTTTCACAGCTAGCTATTTTATAATGCATGTATATTTATCAATATATAAAACTGGCATAGGAATAGGTATGCAGTTTGTTTCCTGCAGTTCAACTACAATTTAATAGCAAGATTCACTCAAATGCAGCTGAAAATAAATGTTGGTGTGGCTTCATTTTGTATTTTTGTTAAGTGATTCAGTATTAGAACATTTAGATTTTTTAATACATACTAAAGCACACAGGTGCACCTGCATTCAAAAAGCAACTTAAATTAACTCTACATTGATCATGGCGAGACTTCACTTGCATGATGACTTGTGTACCATAAACCACCCAAGACTAAGCGCTTTAATTCAGCTTCATCTGAATGCTGTTATAAAAGTTTAATAAATCAAAATGATCAAAATGCCCCCAGTGGCAGGTTGGGATTCAGTTTCCAATTCAAATTCCCTTTAATATATGGCTTCTCTGACATCCTGCATTTTCTACCATCTATGTTGAATTCCAAATGCATTCCTTTTCATCATTACCATGCATCTACTCATCGGCACCCTTTTTAACAACTCTGCACAATACAGAGATGTCAAACCAAGAAGGGTTTTCCCCTCCCCCAAACTAGAAAATGATGGCAGGTAAGGGAACTTTGTCTATACTTAAGTAAATATTTTAACCTCCACACTAATGTCTGTGGCATTTAAACTGAGAGACACCATTCTGAGCTGCAGTATTCAAATGAAATATTTGATTTAAATAAATGTAGAGACAGACCAGATCCTGGAAGGGAAATTATCCAAGTGAAATACAACAGTGATGTGGTGGGGCAGTCTGGAGACATCTCTAATTAAAACAAGAAAAATCACATAACTGCAAATGATCTTCATGTCACTGTACTTGGATGAAACACAGATATAAGAAACAAAGAACCCCCTTATTTCCTCCCTGAAGTGATACCTATCAAAAGCTTTTCCCTTGCGTCTTTTTTTTCCTTTGCACTGACTCCTATCAAGCCTAAAGGCCAAAAAGAATCCCACTATTCAAAGTGATTACATTTTAATTTCCCAAATGCTTTATTTGGTGTTTGGATTCACTCGAGTACTTTCACAATGAGGAGGTACATGAGAAAATGGCAGAGGTATAGGAGTGCACCTAAAGAGTGAGACCTCGCTCACGCAATCGCTGATGCCACATGTGAGGTATCACCAGCAACACCACCTTGATTCAGGCTGAGTGTAGCTGCATCATATCTTGGCTTTGCTGAGTTAGGCAGAGCAAGTGATACCCAGCTTGCACTGTCTATAAGGGGGCTGATAATACCTGGTCAGCCACAGAGGCAGAAAACCCCTGAGGAATATTACCTAAAGCCAGCACTAAGCCTGAGAGAACAGAGATAACTCCTCTGCCACTGTGAGCCACTTGGTCAAGTTCATCCCAGGTCACCACCCATTATAGGCCTCCACTGATTTTCACTGACCCTGCAGCTGTATTTATTTTGCTGCCAAGCCATGGCAAAGTCTCCACAAGACCTGACAGGAACAAGTAGCAGTCCGCTGCTTGGTAAGCAGGGAAGGGCCCTTTTCTGGAGATTTGCTTTGAAAGCACATTCCTGTCTGAATGTTTATGTAACTTGGTCTAAGACGGCCATCACAAAACCAGTCAGGCCTGCTATGTGTTCATTCCTGGACACAAAACAGTGTCACACCTAATGACACACAAAATAGTGTCACACCTACTAATTAGGAATGACAGAAGAAAAGCTATCTGTAGTTCTAGATGTGATCAAATGCCTAGAAATGCAAGATATTCACATATAGAAAAGCAGCTCTCAGAAATAAGTAAATATAGCCATGCAAAAATAGATCCAGCTAATTGTCAGCATCCTCAGCCTTCCTCCTCCTCATCTTTTTTCTTTTGTTCTGATTTCCAGACATAGCCTGTGGAAAGAGCATCCCCATCATGCTTCTTGCCACTGAGAAGTGAGCAGGGAAGAGAGAGGAGGATTTTCACAGAGTTTGCTATCTCATGTGCTCTCATGCAGGCAGTATGAAGCCTCACAGGAAACACAAGAGGAACTCATGCTGCTTGAACTTGTGAATCAAAGTGCCGCAAAGCATCAACATCCATCACGGATGTCAGAAAAACATATACACCCAGCAATGAAAACTATAAATAGAAAATGGCCTTTGCACCAAGTAAGTTAATTAGTTAATCATGAATCTGTCTGGTTCCTGCATGCTTATGAGTGAGAAACTAAGTTACAACACTTATGTCCAGGCTGAGAGGTTATTGCTCTTTACTTAGAAGATGTCTAAATTTAGAAGATGTCCATGACAGAAAAATTCTATGTAAACAAAGGATGCCTCTACATCTACTTTTCCCTGATACTTTGCTCCAAACACTGGCTATCAGGGCAGGACACAGAGCTACAGGACTTGGGTTTTTTCTCTGATCCAGACCAGTCACCTTTAAGTTCAGACAATACATTAACAAGATGCATATCAGCACTGAAAATGTTAGGTTTTGCCTGATGAGAATATAAATCTAGCCTATATAATCAGAACAAAACTCATGTCTTATGAAATAAAAGCAAAAAGTATGGTTTACCTTAAATGTTCCAGGTCTTTCTGAAGAACATATCAGAACTACAATAAAGCACCAGTTCACATTAGAAAGACTTCAAGTGGACTGTTCAGCTGGAGATGAGGGCTCAGGGAATATTGCTAATGTGTATAAACACATGAAGGGAGTGTGCAAAGAGGACAGAGCCAGGCTCTTTTCAGTGGCGCCCAGTGACAGAATAGGGGGCACTGGGCACAAAGTGAAATACAGGAAGGACCCTCTGAACATCAGGAACCACTTTTTTTTACTGTGAGAGTGCCTGAGAACCAACACAAGGTGCCCAAGGAGGCTGAAAAATCTCCATCCTTGGAGATATTCAGAAGCCATCTGTACACGACCCTGGGCAATTGGCCCTAGCTGATTCTGCTTGAGCAGGGGGAATTTGGTCTGGATGACCCCCAGAGGTGCCTTTCAGCCATTCTGTGACTGTCATTTCAAATATAAACCTGTGCAGTCAAGACTGCTCAACACAGAAAGATGGAACAGAGCCTTTGCCAAATCCTTGGCATTTCTGTTACCTCGTGTGAAACAAAGTCTCTTTGGCTTCTTTGAATAATCCAGTAAAAACTATTTTCTTCTTCTTGTCCAGCAAAAGCAACTTTCCTGTACTTCCTAAAGAAAACGAGCAATGCACCTATTAATTACATAAACCAGAGACAAATGTTGCCTGAGCAAAGGAGCTGAGCAGAGTTACTTCCACAGAAGAGCTGCCTGAAAGTGAAGCTGCTATTCTTTCTGATATGTAGATGAATGACAAAATTGAAACTCCTATCTAGCTCAAATTATTCATTATGCACATAAAGACTTTCTGAGGCATTTTCCTATGTTCTTGTTTCATTCTTTTTATGCAAAGAAAGCTGGAATTTGACTTCAGGGTGACAGCCCCTCTTTACCTTCTGTAAGAAACAGAGGATTGAAAATAGGAAGATTCACATGTTAAACCTACTTAAAGAGGATAAGATCTTAATACAGTAGAGAAATTAAAACCAGAGAATGGCACAAAAAGATCAAGTTAATTGGATCCTGGACTCTCTGAAGAATGCTTATACCTAAATATACATCCAAAATATAACTTGTGTTTTATTAGCAAGGTTTAGAAAAACTTCACAAAATAATTTCCTTATTTTTCCTAATACCACAAAGTAATTATGACATTGTCATTTGCTCTTCCTGCAGGGATATAGCCATGAGAGAATTAGGCTACAACTAATGAGGAAACATAGAATATAAAGTAATTTTGAAGATGAGCTGAGTATCCAAGAGTGTAGCAGTATTAATATCAATACTCCAGGAATGCATCTTATGAATCAAGAATGACAGCCACAGGGGTCTTCTGACTCAAATCAAATATTTGCATACCTCTGTTGAAGTCTGGTGATGATTGAAAAGGAAATTTTTACAAGGTAGTGATGTAAAGCCCACAGATTTCAATAAATGGACTTGGACTGCAAAATCTCTCTCCCGTTTCCCCTCTGGTGTGAAATTGTGTGAGTTCAGGAAAACACACTCCAAAGGCCCTCTTCAAGACTCTTCAAAGATACAGTCCAAAGCCTCTGTCTCTCAGAGACTGAATTTCTGAACACATTACATAGCATCACTAGAAACCTGAACTGTCTAATACTTATTATGGTGGGTAATAGCACCAGAGGGGGAATTTTTTTTTTTAATGAATTTCCTATTTATCAGAGAACTTAACAATGGATGACAGAAATGTGGGGCATTTTGCAAAATTGGTGTAAAAATACTTCAGTCTATTTGTAAGCAGGGGATAAAAATTCAGGGTACCTGATGTATTTATTTTTACCCGCCACCTAGTGCTCTCCTTGGCATATTTTTAAGTCTGTTATTATACTGAACAAATAAGCCAAGTCACAAAATTGAGTACACACATCTGAAGCAAGCTTAGAGATTTCAGGGGTTTTTTTTCCAGACAAAACAAGTACCAGTGAAATTTGGAAAGTGCATTTCAGTCCACAGCTTTCTCAAATGGAAATATTTCAAAACTTTCTTGTAAGAAAAAAAGAGTCATGCTCCTATGAGAATTACTTGCCAGGGGCAAGCTCCATCTTCACAGTGTTCTAGCATCACCAGGAATCAGCCAAATTACTAGTTTTCCTATATAAAATCCCTAAAGAGATTCAGACAAGAAAGGTAGAAAAATCACTGCCAGGCTTGCATAACAAGAACTGCTCCTGATGGCAAACTCAGCCCAGTAAGGCAAACAAAGAAGAATAAAACCCCACCGAACCCCACCAAAACTTGAACCTGATGACTTAGAAGAGAGACTGCTTCCAATGTCAAATCAAATACAAGAAACAATGATATCCACAAACTCATACAAACAAGTCAGAACTTCATCAGAACTTATAACTTTTTGGAAAAACATTCGGAAGATAGTGGAGGAATACTGCCTTTGTTTGCTATTACTAATTTGTATTTAGCAGGCAGATGAAGACAATTCCATACTGAAACTATAAGTCAAGTCAGAGACTTCCCCTTGATTTGAACCTAGCACAGAAGAGCCATTTTGCTTGGGTGAAGAAATGTTGAAAAGAAAAAGAAATTCACATTGTACAAAAAGAAAAAATTGCTGCAATTTATAGCTCAAATAAAACTTATAAGCTTATCAGTAGAACCAGATATGACAGAACCATCCACAGATTAACAAATACTATCTTTGATTCATACATTTTGATTCACATATTTTTCTCACTTATCTTTAACAAACATTTTCTTCCAACTCATATGTGCAAGATCCAGTACATAAAATAAAAGGTACCATATTTCCTGCTGATTTTGCAGCATTTAATAGCATAATACCAAGTTTTGTACAATTATTTTGCTAACAATGTGCAGCCACTTTAGAGGAAAACAAATTTGGGAAAACATACAAACACTTTATATAAAGTACAATTCATTATCATACCATTTAAGAACGTGGTTTGCTCTTTTTTTTATTTTGACAATCAGAGCAACAAACTGATATGATTATATATTAAAATGAAAATAGAGGTTTATCACCTGTATCTTCCAAGTACTGCAGCCAAAGAAAATGGTGATTTTATTCACAGTCCCTGCAAAACTGCCCAAGAGTAAGACATTCCAAGTGAGGACTAACTAAATTTGGATTATTTTACAAGGTTTTGCTAACTAACCGCATGAGGATGTAACATCAGCTTCATCCCCATCTCCCAGCCACTTTTAACATGCCATGTCAACTAAGAAGCCGATCACAGCTATGTTGGACACTATCTTGTTTCTTGATGCACAAGGTAACTTTTCTGGCAAATACTGACAACTTTGGAGAAACATTTCAGTACATTTTTAAGAGCTCTGAAAGATGAAACAGTACAAGAATTTATTACAGGGCAAAGTTCTCTACTGATTGAAGATCAGAACATTTGATACTGTAACTTGGAAAGGCTACACAGTTGTATATATCCAATATACACAACCAGGGCACAGGTGTGGGCACTTTGGGCACTTAATTTCTACAGTTCTACACTAAGCAGCAAAGGGAACAGAAAGACTTTGAGATCCTGACACACTTGTTCTCAAAACAAGCAAGAAACAATTAAAAAGAAAGAAACTGTCAGTCTTCTTGTTCACTCTTATCTATCACAGGTACTGCTCCTTCCTCCCTCCCAGCATCTCCCTCAAGTTCCAGTGCAGACAACTCTAAAGACTTTAAGAAAGTTCCCTCCCAGAAACTGCCAATTTACCAGGGAAACTAGATATAAATATATATAAATAGACAATTAATTTGATGGGCATATTCAAGAGGGTAAGTCAACTAACAGTAATGACAGCACCAAACTTCCTGTAAAAGGAAGGAGAAAAAGGAGAACCTCTGCACGCATCCAAGAATAATAGCAACGCCATAGAAACCATGTAAAAAAATCAATACAATGCAGCCACTGAGCTGGGAGCTGAAGACCAGCTCTAAACAAAGGTGAGACATTAAATCATTGACTGGAACTACTTTTGGTAAAATCCCATAATTTAATTATAAATCCTATTCTAGTTCAATTTTTTATTCAAAAAACTAATCAGAGTAATTGAGTTATCCCTTTCAGGGTCTTTAAATGTATAGCATCCCCCGCCAGGTAACTACATCTGTAATAGAGTTTAGAACTCCACTAAAAGTAATTCTTCTGCTAAAGCTCAAAATGAAATAAAGATGTTTCAACATAATATACTTTATAGAACTGGAAACTTTCATTACCAAGACTAACTTATTTTCTGCTCATCAGGACAGCATCAGATGCCTCTACACCTGTATTATGGTATCACATGTCTGTATAAACATGAGATATATCCCAAGATATTTCCATATTTTGGCCATGTATCTAAACATCAAGGTTTTGAGTTACTGAGCAACAACTCTTGTTCCTCATCCCTGGCTCTCTAATAAACAGTGTTGTCAATAAAGTTTGGCTTCTACAAACTGAAGACCCTATCGTTACTCAGAATTATCTGGAAGCAATACTAAAGCCATGACAAAGTAAATTGTGTTTCATCGTTTTTTTCCCCTCCTCTGGCTGTGAGAACACACAGATCAATACTCTTCAGCATGAGAATTCTGCAGTGAAATTTTCATTTGTTACAAACAGCAACAAAAGGGCCCCAAGCATGCCCTGTCACTTCCAGTTTAGAAGGAAATGCACTAATAAACTCTTCCCCCTGGGTCATCTTTGACAATGGGCAATACTATGCCAGCTCTTATTAAAGGCAATTCATATCAGTGGCCCAAAAATTTCCTTTAAAATTATCATCTTTTGTATCCATGTAGCAGGATGTCAGCTTTAAAGTGCCACTGAGATATAGGACCTGTCATTATGGTTAATTTTCAGTACAATTTTAACACCAGGGTAGCTGATCCCTAAGGGTATGGGTATGCTTTTTTGGCTAACAAGATTTATTTAGCGGTTATCCAGACAAACAAGAAAATATATTACTGTATATTGCTTTTCAAACACCACAGCAAGCAATAAATCCAACTATAAAACATATATCTTTGTTCTCTAGCATGATGTCAAATAGATTAAAATGGTTTTGGAAGGTTTCTCTTTTGGGGGTTTTAAAATATTTTTATATATAAATATATACATATATGTGTGTGTGTGTATATTTTAAAAAAAGTTAAAATTCTAATAAAAAGCACACAAAGAGTAATATTAACCTTAAAATAATATAAAAAAACCCTCTGTAGCTACTATACATATATAGTTAAATATCAGATTTATGTCTTGAGCCATAAATATGGTGCTATCTATGAAATAACCTAAGTTTTTCAGCAGAACAACATTAGGCATTTTAAAAGATGGTTCTATGAAATTTTATATTCTTGGCTTCAGGGTTTTTTGAGACAAATACTGTTCTTAGCATCATTTTATTGCTGTTTTATACTAGGAAAAAAATATAGAAGACTTCATTTATTGGATAAGTACATTGATTTGCCCTGCCTTTCTAACAACAAAAGGACTTATTTCAATGTATTAGGAAGAAGAGCACCTTGCAGTTTGCTAGACAAAAGGTACATCTAACAGAATAAAAAGAAGCTCTTAAGATGTTGTCTAAATCTTTGTATTGTCATCAAGGCTCGTTTATATTGATGTTTTATAGAAGCCATAAAACCTGGTTGACCTCAATCAATTGGTCTCGCAGGGAAAAGACCTCTGCCAGCAAATACCAGATGAAAAATAGGTCAGGGCACTTCCTACACTACTTTTAGTTCTACAGGCTGAGGATAAACTTGCTTTCCCGGTCACCATTGCAGATTCAGTGTCTGACTTTAAGATGCCAAACTGAGCAAACAGCCTATTGCTTCACCAACAAACCAAGCAAGAAACCACTGTGTGTCAGACCCCTGCCCCTACCTGACCAAAACATCCAGGCAGCAGCCCCACAAACAGATTTTGTACACCACTTCTTTCTTCCCCTTACAAACTAGTAAGCCTCATCACAACTCAGAATGAAATGGGCAGTTTTAGAGGTGACACAATGAGGTAAGACATGGTTCAATAGCTTACAGGTCATACAGCACACAATTTTGGAAGTGAAAACTGAACTCCTGTGTTCAACCATATCTTTTTCCAGTCAAGATTAAATGTTTCCAGAGCATAAAATGCAAAAAAAAAAAAAAAAAAAAAAAATTACCAACTTGATCACACCGCAAACAAGATATGGTTGCACACCAGAAGACTTTTGAAATAATTTCAACTGAAAAGATATGTCAAGTGGGAAAAGTAAGTTTTTTTTCCTTTTACTTCAGTGTTGGAAATCCCTCACAGAACATCTCCACAATGCTTCTCGTCCTTGGGTGGGTGAAAGTTCACAACTCTTTTTATCTACCTGTCTCCCAGGTAGCAGAACAATGTATTATTTGCTGTACTACCAGTGAGCTCAAGGCAACAGCTTTTAAAAGGGAATGGTAACTACCTATAGGTGGAATCTGATTTGCACCTTAAGTTCAATACATAGCACCCACAGAAGAGCATGCAGGCACAGTCTGCACACTCTGGGATCAGGGTTTTACACAGATGAATTCTGTGGAAAGCAATTGTAAGAAGCTTTGCAAATCAGTCTTTCATCTTATGACAATTTCACAGGGCTATATTTGTATGATCATTTCAGATCAAGGCAAAGGTAGGCTAAATAAAAAACATAAGCAGAAAGCACTGGTATTATAAGCATTTAACTGGATAAAATGAAAATAATTAAAACTTTACCTCGAACAATAAGCTGAGCAAAGTTTGACACTCCAGAACCTCTCTCTGACTGTGTTACGCAGCGGTATAAATCCTGGTCGGTTTTTGTCACCTCTTGCAACTTAAAGGTAGCTGCAAATCTTCTGTGATTGATATTTTTAGTCTGAGCAACTGGAATATCTTCTCCATTTCTTCTCTGAAAATCAGAGTAACCACAGTTGAGTTATCTCAAAAGATATAAAAGACATTTATCCTTATCATCATATAAAGAAGACAAAAAAAACCCCAAAACCTCAACCCAAATGCATTCAGCTGGTGCTGCATTTCCATGATAGAAGAGCTCAGTGTTGGGGTCCCATCAAGAAACAAGCAGTACTCAATAGCATTTAAAAATCAAGTTTGGCAGTGTAAAGTACCATCAGGATTTTGCTCTGGCATGAAAGATGACCATGACATACTCAGCTGCAACTGCCTCATAGCTGGAATCATCCTAGGACAGCCCAGCAGTAGCAGTTGTACTCCCAAGAAAATTCATTCAACTTTAAGCAGATTTACAACATATACACTGGGACTATTGTAAGATATATTTAAACAAACCTGGCATTGAGGAATTTCAAAGGTTTGCAACAGCTCTTTTTTAGCAACCAACCAATGTTTCCTTTTCAATGCTACCTTTTATCTGTCAAAGCTCAATGCCTTCTAAAATTTTAGCTTTGTTATACTAAGCACCACCTATCCATCTAAAGCTAGCTGAAATAAAAAGTGGAGGGCAGGAAGCCACTAAAAGAGGAATAACACAGATCTCATTTAAAAGAAGGAGCTTAGAGAGTTCTTAAAAAAATCATAGCTGCCACAAATCACTGAAAAATTTAATCTGTCTGGAGCTGCAGGGCCAGGTGACAGGTCAGTAAGATAGAAACAGTTTGAGCTCTTGTGGGATCCTTTTTCCTTATTACCATTCACATTAAATGCTCTATTTTGATTTCAACTGAAAAACAGACCCTCCACCAAAAGTCAGCATTAAATAACCCCCAGAAACATTCACCAAATGAACAAACAATGTCACTGCTCTCTCCCATGGATCAAATACCTGTTATTCCCTGACCAGGACACAGTTTCTGAGCACTCAATATTCCTCAGTCCCTAGAAAAATGTCAGCATTTCCTTGTAACCACCCATTCTGCTAAATGCATAGCAAAGTGTGTCCTCTGTGGATATTTTTAGCTCTAATCAACCCCTAGAATGAGAAACTTCATTGAGGTTTTAAACTCCAAGCTTTCTAACACAAAAAGCACTACTGCTGAGGCACAGAATTTAATAACATGAAAGCCTGTGGCAAAACACAAAGGGCAGAAAAAAGAGATGATTTAATGCTGCATGTGTATATCAGCCAGCCTCCTGTCACCAGCAGGAGTACTTCATAACACTCAGACCCTTCATTTTACATCTACTTTTTGTCATCCTAGCATGGGTTAGTCACTTTAAACAATTTTGTGGTAGATTAACCAGAGGTCCTTCACTACTTCACACTCAGTGAAACAAGCATTCACTTTAACTATTAATATGTTTAAACAGATTAATTCTATTTACACCAAGCACGCAGATTTTAGTCACTCATATTCTACTAAAAAGACCATGCCATCACCTTTACCAGCTGCAGGCTTATTGGTCTGATTTTCTCACTGCAGGAAGACACCATCCAGTTTCCCTCACCCAGCTACCCTCTTTGCCATTTCCCCAGGAACAATGAGGAGTTATTCCTCAGGCATGAGCTCTATCTGCAGGGCTGGGCCAGAAAGAGCAGCAAGATACCAAGAGTGAAAACAAACCTCCAGAGCAAAATGGCACACATGACACTTCCAAGAGATACTCTCATTGTTTTTCCCTAAAACTGTCATTATCCCATAACCACCACAAGCCTGGTTATCACAGCGGTGGTCTCTGAGAGGGTGTTCCCAGGGCAAAAGCAATGGATGTTGGGCACTAGGATATCTGGACCAACTGTGATGCAGCCAAGTCACCCAGTGACAGACACAGGCTCCCTCCTCAGCTCTGTGTCTGACTCCCATTTAGAAAAATTAAGGAAGTTTTCTGATGCCTGCAAATACTCCTGAAAATGAAAGGCCTTATTGAACTTCAGGAGTCAATGAAATTATTAGATTCCAATATCAAGCAAATGAGGGATGATGTTAAAGGCTTTATTTCGGTGATGCTTAAACAGCAGTAAAATTATTTTGTGGGAGATGCATCTTCCCCTCCAGCTGGCTTCTCCTGATAGGAAATATTTGAAAGATATTTGAAAGAAGAATTTTCAAGTCCTGCATTTTTCACCTTCCTTCCCTCCCCACCCCCCAGCCCCCTCAACTCCCCCCAGTATTTACCAAAGGTTTGGACTGTCTGAAATGATAACCTAATATAACCTTTGGATCTAATGTCTTGAAGTAACCAAAAAACCAAACCTCATTATACTTTCTTTCTCTCAGGCTTGCCCCATGCCTTTATGGCCTTGCAACACCATAGTCACCCAGCAAAGGGGAGTCAAGCTCCCCCACCAAATACAAATTTGTCATGTAATTGTCGAAAATACCAAACAGCAAATAATAAACTGAAGGTGTATTTTTAAAACTTATATGATAGCACACTTGACAAATAAGCCATGTAATGCAGTAATTTTTGTTCTGCTATGAAGGGAAAAATAAATATTGGGGAGTTTTCTAAAATGAAGGACTCCATTTCAATAAGTCCAGTGCTTTAAATTGGAACACCAAGCACTTAGTCTGCAGCAGAGAAGCACATCCAAGCTTGCTATATAAAATAATTTACACTCCGAAGATCAGAGCTTGCTTACTTAAGATCATCTGCATGCTTTAAGTTGAGAAGCAGAGTGAATTTGGCTCCTACTTAAAATGAAATATTAATGCACTTTCAGAGAAATTAATCAAAATAAAATTTAACAAGCTTTACAGTTTTAGAACACCACCTCAGATTTTCTTTTTTATTTACATCAGTGATTTCCTACCATATTATCTTACAAGGCTTGGAGCAGTTGCTCTAATTTCTATGTATTAGAATTTGTTTCTTGGGAATTCAACAGCACAACCACATTTTCAAAGTCTTTCTTCATGTACAGCTTATCCATTAGAATAGTTTTCCATCATTAAAATGATGAAAAGTTCAAACAGAAGAGAGTTCTCATCCAAAAATGAATATTAAAGAAAAAAACCTTGCATTCATTTCAGCACATATCCCTTACACTGGTAAGCCATTAGCCAGTCAGAGTTCAGATGCACTGTCATGATCTCTTAATTAAATTCTTCTTTTTAATGTCAGAGCATTACTACTGATTTTAAAAGAGAGGGAAGAAAGGCAGCAGCGCTCTCTGCTTATTAAGGGTTCCTGGTACATACTGTTTCAATTTATGTCCTGCTCACACTGAACAGAGCTTGAAAATGCTGCTCAATTAAGTTTTAAAAATTCAATTTAAAATTAATGTGGAGTTATACTAATGGGTAATGGCTGTACCCTGTGCAATCCTTGGTTCCTCCAGTCCCTTGCTGTCTGATTTGATAACCCTGAATTGTTCATTTAAGAGAGGTCACCACCAGGCAGTTCTCCTCTTTTGTGAGAATAACTCTGGGCTTCACAAAGAACTGCTCTCTATAAACACTTGATTAAAAGAAATACTAGCCTGTGAAAAAACTTCCTTAATTCTGGCATTTCAGGCATTTAAAATTACAATCTTAAACAAATCTCTCTAACTTCAAGATTATTTTTAATATGATGGGAACATGACTTTATTAAATTTTTTTCAGGCAATGAAATTAGATCATCTATATTTAAAATAAAGTCAACAGCAAAGCCTACGAAACTTAAAAACAATCTTAGGTAAATTAACAGTTAGTGTTAAATATCTCTCTTTTGCCTCATGAAAGAAATCAAGCATTTAATAAATATGAAATGCAATTTTAGTGGATCTTTTGGAACATGAGTGCAACCAGAAGAACCTAAACTCCAACATCTTATTTAATTGGTAGAATTTAATTGGTAGAATTTAAGTATATACCTTATAAATATTTAAAATTTATCAGCCTTTCTCCCTCAACTTTTCAGGCTGAAAAGTGGTGGGTTTTGCTTTCCTTTTGCTTTTTTATCCCAGTAAGATACCTGTCTGCAGCAATGTTCCCTCTAAATTTTCCAGAACCCCTTTTTCACACCAGTGATTTTTATAAGCCTGAACAGTTCAACCTTACACATCCCCATCCCTTTCTTACTGTAAACACCTTAAAATAAGCCTGCTCGATTGCTAATAATTACAGTCAACTCTGGTTGCCTTCTCGGGCTCTCAGCTGGACTCTGGGATGCCTCCAGAGATCAGAAGATGTCAACACTTTGGCTGCAGTGACAGTGTGCTACTCTGGCAGCAGTGCCCTACCAGCTGCCCTGACTCACTCCCTTCCCACCTTCCCTCCTGTGCTCACGCAAAAAAAATAACCTGGAATATAAAAAACCTTCCTGAAAACATTCTCCCCCTCATATATTATCATCACCAAATGGATTAGCTCGTGATCGGATTCACTGCACAGCCACTGGGAGCAGCGCAGAGGGCAAGTTAAGTGTGGTGAGCAGGGCACAAGTCCACAGTTTGTCTGAGCAACTCAGTCCCCAAAGCTGCAATCATAACTTCACCAGCAGCACGAAGGCTGGAAAGATGCCCCCAGCAGCCCAGGGCAGTAAATCTCTGCTGCCTTGCGGCAAGGGAAATTTGTAAACAACATGTTACAAAATATTCCTGGGTTAACTCACTATGTAAAAGGCAGAAATGTCTTTTTTTGATGGGGAAAAAAAGAAAGAGGGTTGTCTGTGGATAATTTGAATGCCAGCAACAATGCACAATCTCTGCCAGATCATGTCATTAAAAAAGAAAAAAAAATAAAAAATGAGGGGAATAAACAACACAACTATACTGTTTAAATTTTGCTTATATGCACCTGTCTGTCACTTTTCCACAGATATACATGTTCTTTTAGAGCATTTAGGATACAATTTCCAAATGGAGAAAAGTCTGAAACAATTTCTAAAATATCATTATTGTTGTTCCTGTTGTTGTTGTTATTATATTTTCTTGTCTCACACAAATGTTTCAATATATTTTTGGCACTTTGAAATTTATTAACATATTAGGAACATAATAAGGCATGACATATATTTATCATAGGAAATTATAAATAATTTTTTCCCCCACAAAAGATTGAATTACTGAACAAAGTGGGATTATTTTTCCAATTTTATTTATAAAATTATATTAGGAAATAATTTTTTTTCAAGCAGATAATGAATTGGAAATATAGCCTAAATAATATACCGAAATAGTCCTGTCTTCTTAGTATAAAAAAAGGGGAAGTAGCAATTTCTTCTGTTTGATTATTAAGTGGAAGCATTAAATTTTTTTTAAAGCAGGAAATTAATACAACTTGCTTTAACTTTCTGGTCTCCTAAATGCATAGCAAACCAGAATAAGATTCTACTTTCCAATGAACTGTGCATTCATTTATTAGCAAGAAAAGCCACACAGCTTTTCCCGTGCAAACATACACTGAAGATCATGAACAAATGTGACAAGCCAAGATTTATCCTGCATGCTGCACTGCAGTACAGAAAAATCCACAATTACTTTATATGTCTTGGTCATAGGCACTGCTCTTGGTCAAACTTGTTCCCTTTGAAGTAGCTCAAATTTTTATCAAGCTGCACTGACCCTTCTACTGAAGAAATCAAGGGTTCTGATGAAATAATTTAATTGAGAGCCATCTGGATCTTTAGAGGTGGCAATTCTAATTTATTTTATTATAAAAAAAAGCCACCGGAGGCAAACTTGCAAAATTCATAACACCGTGTCCCTGGCCATGCCACTACACAAATAAACACAACACTCACTTTCTCTGAGCATTTTAAAGCCTCTTAGTTTAAGCCTAATTGAAAAATTGTTGAACATACGAAAAACCCCAAAAACTATATTTTAAAACAAAATAAAGGATGTTTTCAGAAAGCTTTGATTCTTGAATTCAGTGCTCTTGATTATAAAAAAAAACCCAAAAAACAGCAAATGACCAAAACCACATAATTCACAAAATTGTGGATTCCAGACACAGTGATTTAAGGTCTACATAACCTTGAGCAGCTCACATTGAACAACAGTATTTATCCTGCAGCAGAAAACAAAAAAAAATCTGCTTAAGACAATGAAGGAAAAAAGCTGCACAAAACCCCACAACTGAGGACCAAGACACCACACGACAGCTCCTCAAAAATTTTTCAGCAGACAATTTTACCCTTTTCTAAAAGCAGCCAAGTCTACCAGCTGTTGTTATTCTTCTGTAATTCATTAAGACCTGCAGCTATTTGAGGAAACTAGGGCCTGGGGGTATTAGACTACCTACCACACATCACACCAGTGAGGAGAAGACAACCTGAATGCAGGCAATAACAGACAAGAGTCATAGGACAGAACAGCCAAGGAATTTACAATAGTATATCTTTCTGTAAGCATCCCCTTAGTTTCGGGTGCCTCATTTACATGAGAGCTTCAGCCACTGGCTGAAGGAGTTACTACCAGGACTACACAGAAGGAGCAAATTTC
Organism: Lanius collurio; assembly: GCA_020086605.1. NCBI lineage: Eukaryota > Metazoa > Chordata > Aves > Passeriformes > Laniidae > Lanius > Lanius collurio. The sequence continues at coordinate 28,908 of JACBWW010000002.1, forward strand.
CACTGCAGCTGTTCTACCTGTAAAGTACCAAATGGCAGGAGGGGAAGGTACCACCCCTGGGGCCACGCTCAGCAGCACAGCCCCCAGCACCAGATACTCCAGCCACCAAAGGACCCCATGGAAGGCCTACAGGGCAGCTCCAAAGGCTGCTGTGTAAGCTAAGTGGCTGCTAGCTGTGCAGACCAGAGGACTTAGCTAACTGGGGCAGAATTAAATTAAGACCAGGAGGATTATAGTATTTCATGTTGCTGAAACCTAGGATGACCGGACATCTAGGGGAAACTGCCATATTTATCCATGAAGCTGATAAACTGAGGCAGAAGAGAGGGAGAATGGTTCATTCAGGGTTAAATGACGTAGATGGCATCAAAGGTGAATGGTTGGGGAGGGGAGGAGGGGAAACAGAGGAAAAAAACCTTTCTGAAACAAAGTTTGAATACTGTATTTTTCATGGGTGAATGTTCTTTATAGCCATGTCTGAGTCAGGAGTCTGTAATACAGAATAAACTACAAGTCAAGTAATTTACAAGGAGCCTCACAGATCACTTCAAGGCAGCTTTCCATAAAACTTTGGAAAAAAGTTATAGAAAACCAGAATGTGTATCACAGAACATAAATATGATGAGTAGAATAGACAAGTCATTGCAAAAGAGTCCCCTATGCCTCTCTATTCTGTGTCTTCCTTTCAAAATCATGTTTCTCTAAATAAAAGCAACCAATATGAGACAAATGAGGAAAGTAAAGTTTCTGTGCAAACCTCAAGCACAACAAAAAAAAAAGAACTTTTATCCTGCTTAGGCCCTGTCAGTACTTAAGATAAAGGTAAGATGACGTAGACTTGAGTGGGACTTTACTGGCTGAGGAAAGAAGGTTTGGTACACACAGCTTAGCTTGCTGTGCAAATTAGTACTTGCTTTAGGTAGATGATGCTGATAATTCTTCTGAGGCTCCTCAGAGGCTCATCCACCTCTCCTGACACCCAGGGAGAAGAGCAAAAGCAGAGCCATAGGCCTTCTCTCCTTGCACAGGCTCGACATACCGTCATAGTTCCCACTCCTCCTTAGGGCAAGCAGGCTGACGGACGTATTTCAGTTCAAAACCAAAAAGCATCAAACTTGACAGTTGACCAAAAGCAAAAAGGGGATCAAAACTCTTCATCATAGTTCAACAGCTGAAACCTGCAGATGCTAGCAAGGTATCTTCTCTGAACTCTCTAGGCCACACTGAATAAAAAAGCAAAATAACAAATCTTTTCTAACATTCAGAGTATACTCAACTCTTATTAATTTTCAGGGGTCATAACACTTGTGCAAACCAACAAAAAATATTCTTCCAATGTAATGAACATGGTGAATAGGCAGGTGCACTGCAACAGTGAATGTTTTATCATCAAATTAAAGAAAGGGTATCTTAACCAGTTAACTGTGTCAAAAAGTGGGATCTCAAAAGGAAAAGTTACATTAGAAAATGCATAGAAGGTAACATGCAAATTATGTAAAACAAAAGTTAAATGGGACGTGACTCCCCTATTATAGATGTATTTTTTCCAAGACCAAAAGCAAGCCTCTCAGCATTCACGGTTAGGTTAGCTAAATGAATTACCCCAAGGGCCCATAGTCCAACCTTCCTGCTGAATACTAACCCATGTCTTCACCCAGGCATTGCAGGGGGAAAGGACTGTGTGGCATAACTTCTTTCCTTTGAGAGGAAATAGGCCTTCCAGAAAGCAAAACAAAATAGTCAATGTTTTGTCAACCCTTTGCCAGAGGCACGAGTTCTTATATACCTTTTCTAATCTAAATTCCTGGAATACTATGTTGGTCCTGCACAATGCATCATCACAGGATACCATCTGCATGTGCCCAGTCCAAAGACTTGTTAAAGATTGCATATATGCAGTATCTAGCAAGAAAAATGAATGCTAAATATCACATGCCAATCTGTGGCAATAAGCACCAAAACCCAAGATGCTGGTGAAGAGGGCATTGAGGATTATGGCAATTTCCTCTACAAAGGGAGAGAGAAGCAGCCAGTTGTTTGAGCCCGAACAGACGCTCACTCATCCTCCAGTAACAGTTGGTACCGCTGGGAGGTCAGCCCGACTCCATTGTTTTTACAGCAATTTGCATTTTATTTTCCATAATGCTGTTTAATTTCACTTTTTCAATTATTACTCTCAGGCAATTGCTTTAATTATCTGTTATTCCACAAGGAAAGACACTTTCCTCTGGCAGAGAGAAGGGCTGCATCAGACCGTATTAACGCTGACGAGTGCCTCCACGGGCGAGCGCGGGGCTGCTACGCCAGCCTTGGCAGCCCAAGTGGAGGGCAGTTAGCCAGCACCCACAGCTATTGCTGACAGATTGGCCCGTTCACCACTGCTCAGATGGCAAATCTGCCCAGGATTACAAGGCACATATTAAACCTTTAAATGCATGCAGCCGGTACCCCTTTGAATTTCAGATTCGCCAAGGCAAATGGTATCACCGCAGACCGTGGCAAAACACATCTGACTGCAAAGCCAGAACAAGCCGCTTTCCCTAATCCAATGCTATGTTAATGCAAAGCTCAGCAATGATGGATGGACTCATTAGTGCCGCAGTTATCGCCATCTGAACCAGGTGCCAAGACATATGGTTTAACAGATGTTCTAGCAAAAAGCTCTATACTCTGCACTGTACGAGTGTCCAGCTAAACCGGACATCGATAAGACACTGCAGATCGTATTGGGCTTCTGGGAGCCACAATTGTTCCCAGCTCAGGAAGCTGTTAAACATAGCCTGATTATGCAAAAAACCCTATTGCTCTGATATCTCAATTAGATCAGCAGAACAAACGCTGGACAATACATACACTGCTTTCTGTAGCCTTGGTTTACCCAAATGTTATTTAATCTACCCTGACAATTCTGTTTCTCGACTATCTTAGTAAAGAAATGAAGCTTTCTTCAAACAGAAATCTTCAAACGAAATAAGAAACAGGGCCCTCACCCCACTCTTGCATTTTTATATTTAGAAATGCCCTCTGTTCACTATTCTTTCAAACATTTAATACATAACGTGTATCCATTCTGAGCATAGGATTACCATGCAGAAGTGACTTGTTTGCAAGCTTATTTACTGAAATAACTCCAGTGGAATGCATGGCATTTCACAGGCAAATAAATAGAATAAAACAGGAGTCCTTTTTATGCTAATTTAGAAAATCAGTGTGCACAAAGCAGCAAGGTGCATCAAATGTTAATGAAAGAAAAACTCCGTATTCTTTAAGTGTCTTTCCAAAAAAAGAAAATTCATAGGCTTTAGAAAGAAAGAAAATCAGTAAGAGGGTAAGAACTGATTAATTATGATATCTAGACACACTAAAATAGTTTTTTAAGACTACACACACACTTATGTTCACCTCCTCCAGGAAAGCATTTTTCAACAAGAACTTCTGCTAATTCCTAAAGCTTATAAATCAGAGCATACCAATGCATAACAGGTGGAAAACCTAGGTTACCACCTTGGGTTTAGGAACTCCTGTCACACAATCCAACTGCTTCAGTGTGGGCACTAAGATCAAACTACCACTGCTGGTGTGTGACATGCTGAGAAAAAAAGCCCCCCAGCATTATATTTGGATGGGAATGGCAGGTAAAAAAGATACTAAGCACTGTTAATGACTGAATGTGTTTCAGAAACAACATCAATGCTGTTTAACTTTTAAACAAAAACTAAGGACTTTGCAATCATTTCAGAATTTGCTAATAACTGCAGGTCGTAAATAGAATCCTTCAGCTCACGACCTTAAGAAATTTGATAGCAGATCAGGTTGAAAAGGTGAAGAAATTTGAGCTGCATTTCTGCCCTGCTCCCACACCTACTATTCACACTGTTACAAAAGGTGTGTTTCAGATCATCTTGTTAGACCAGTTAAATCTCTTTATCTGTGCAAATATTTGTTCTGTATTAATTCAGTCTCAACTTTGGAAAACTTCTGTTATCTTTACTGCTTATCTTTCAATGACAGAGCTTTGACTGTCCCAAGCATTGGTCCATTGAGGCTGCAAAGTACAGAGGTGGGAGGAAAGGGATATCAAAGGGGGCAAGAGAACAGATACAATCCAAAAACAAACAAACGAGCAGAATCTGCAGCTGTGAAAGTCAGAAGTTCAAGTCAATGTTAATCCCTATTTGTCTGAGAAGTTTACAGACATACACTTATAGAAAATGGTGTTGATGAAAATACTGTCATTACAGCAGTAAAAGCACAGGAAACAGTGTACTGAAATGCTGTGGCTATTTTTATCCATTTTTATTTTTCGACACATAAAGATATGCGCACCTAATTATATATACACTGGGAAAAACATAAGCATGGAAAGGAACTGGCAGATAGAACATCTCCTATATGATCAGGGCCCCATAACTAAAACAAAATTGAAGTTTACATAGGTCTACAAGGAGACATGGTACCAAAATCTCCTTTTTCACATCATGTGGTTTATAATCTTTTCCTCTTCCCTGCTTTAATCAAACATCTCCACCTTTTTCCACCTGCTGATATTATTTATATAGGTAATTTAAATATGAATCAAGCTGTGGAAGAAGACACACAGAAAAAAAGTCAAAAGACCAAGCATACAAATTACAAAAAAAACAAAAACAAAACAATGAACAAATCATCAAAACAAAACAAAACACCAAACCCAAAAAAAAAAAAAAACAAAAAAAAACCCAAAACAAAAAAAACACCACCACCACTACCACCAAAAAAAAAGCCCCTAAACAAAACAAAACAAAACAAAACAAACAAAAAAAAAACCCAAACAGTCCTCCCCAACCCCCCATAACCACAAAAATTCCATTGGAGTCAAAATCTTTTCCAGTCAGATCACTTTCCTGAACTGACTTACTGGAGAGTGGCAAAAACTCCAGATCAGTGCGGAGAGGGATCAAGAGGGTGAAGCAGAGACTGTGGCACCTCAGACCGAGCCTGGCTGAAACAGCCATGGGACTGCAGGACACTGAACACAGAGCAGATTGGCTGCTATTTTTTTTCCATGTGCTGCTGAATTTACTTTAATTCTTCTCAAAACAGAAGACTGTAAGAGCCAGACAGCACAGATAGAGTCTTCAACAAAATCTCTACCTGCATATATTTACTAGTTTAATGCAAGCAAATGAAATCTTAGATCTCTTCAGATACAAAAAACCCTGATGCCCCAGACTGCTCCTTGAACATTTCCTTATGAAAGAATGTGTATTAATAGCAAATTCTTTCTGTTTTTTCTTCTTTTTTTTCATCCTCAATGAAATAGTTTTTCTCTTTCAATAAGGACATAACCAAAATATATTTTTTCTAAAACAATATGCTTGGCAAGTGTCTTCTCCCTCACCATTATCCACTTATTTTTCATTTTTGCACTTTTTTTTTTTTTTTTATAATGGCCTTTCTTGTTATGAGAAAAATACATTCCTGGAATGTTTCAGCTCAAGGCTCTCACAAACAATTACTTAGGCATTTGATTTGATCTGCCAGTTCTTCCTTTCAGGCTATTCTGGCTTTAATAATCTTGAGTTTGGTCAGAGGTTAAAGCAAACCTTTTCCAAGTTGCACTCCAGTGTTTCATGAGGCCGATATATACCCATGCCAGGTTTTAAGGATAAGGAGTAAATTCACATTTAGCTGTGCTCAACAGTAGTTACTTTGAGTTCTAAGGAAAATTAGCCATACAGAGAAATTTGCTGATTCACACTAATATTGGACAAGTAGAATTGAGAGCTGCAATGATGAGTGAAAAAAAGTCACTCTTAAACTGGCGAAAATTCAGTACTGTTTACAGGAAAACAAGAAAGAGAACAGAAGCTCAAGTATCAAGGTATCTTCCAGACTATCAGGGAACTTCACAGGCCCAGGCAAGCAGAGTTATAACCTCTCAAGTATTTTATCTATCACACTGTGAGAAATTATCACGTCTGTGATCCATGTACACACAAAAAAAACCCCAAACCATCCATGAAGCATATGGAGGGACAAAACATATGTTTTCTGAGTTGATCTGGCTGCAAGCTGGGTTTCTCAGGGGAGTGAAAGTTAGGAAGGATAGTCTGTCAGTTATCTGACTCCAAGGAGTGAGCAATAGGGAAGATTTCCAACTGGCTCTCTTTATTAGGTCTTTGTGACCCATGATCAACTGAAAGTGGCGCTTCACAGGTTTGCTGGAATGCTCCTATTGCTATTGTCTTGCCTTGGATACAACAAAACCATGCCAGTTTCATTTTTTGTGCTTTGTGTGCTCTACTTGGCAAGACCCTAAAATCAAGCTGCTTTTTCTGAATGAATGCATTACATGTGTACTCAATTTAAACAAATTACTGCTCAAAGACATGGAGTACAAATAATTCCTACTGCTGTGATACCTTTACACTAAATACAATGCTTGTGTTCCTTTTCTAATGTTGCAGCATATTTGTCTAATAATACATTTAGCATATCAGATTTTTAATCATCTTTTTTTAAAATCTCTTTAAAATTTCAAGCTTATCACGTGCCTATATGCAACAGTTATTCAAGGTTTATCAGATCCACTATTAAAACAAAAATCAAACAGACTGAAATAATTGATTATAGTTCACTTCAAAATACAACATGTGACAAGAAATAGGTGTTTTGAAGTTCTGGCTATAGATAATTTAAGAGTATATTTCTCAAGAATTACATAATTTTTAGTTCTGAAAATAAATAGAAATATACATTTAAAAAAATAAAGCTTTAGAGGACATATTTAGAAACAATTCTAAAGGAATTGTAAACTTGTGGTTTACATATAAACTAAAGAATGCACAAAACTTGTACGTATACCACTTAAGGGATTTTTTTAATCTTTTTTAAGTGGAAATACTTAATTTTTTTAAGAGCAAATGGAAACTTTGCCATCCTTCTACTTAACCAGTGGTCTTAAATATAAGTACTCCATGACCACAATACAGAGGAGACTTAGTATTCTGGAGGGATGGTGGTGTTCATTTCTTTTTTGTCTTCTTTCATAGTAAGAAGGGTTATATTCTGGTTACAGTCATCTCTTAAATTCTGACATAATAATATTCACAATTATACACAGGTAAAAATTAAAGTTCCTCCTATTATGGAGACAGAGTAAAAGGACATGTACCAGTCCTTTTATGCTGTTCCATAAATATGCTGCTGAGTAAAACTGATATGCACACAGAAGTACAGCCACATCCCTCCAGCCCCCTGCTTAGACAGGTAGTTTAGATGCTAAAGAAATCCTCAAAATTTATTACAGCTGTGTTACATCTGTGTCTTACTAGATCCCAAATGCCAATTATCTGCATTTAATAATAGTAAATTTTGATACAGAGGAGTTGATTTACCATGAGAGAAGGCCCACAGTGGCTTTAAGGGCCAACCTTACCCCAGTGCCCACACTAGTTCTAATTTTCAATCCAAGCTTTACAGCATTGCAAAACTGATTACAAGTTTCCCCATTGAACAGAGATAAAATTGCATTTAAACTACATATTTTCCATGCAGAAGAATGAAAGGCTTTGAATTTTAAACATTTCATCTCCAGAAAGTAGCTTATCCTCTAGCCAAATAAACTTGCATAAGTTAGCCTTACCTGGAGCCATAATTTGTTATTCACTGCATCTCTCCCTGTAGCAATGCACTGAAATGTAGCATTCTGCCCTGCATTGACCTCGACATCCCCCAGCCTCAAAAAATGTGGAGATTTATCTGCAGAGGAGTAAAACAAAAATTACATACAGAAGTTATTACAAAAAAATAAAGGCACCAGAAACATTATTATATCCCTCAACCTCCATATTTTAACAATCTTTGGCTAAATAATAGAAACAGAAGAGAGAAAATTATTTGTCTCATCTGTGTTCGAGGAGTGCTTACAGTCATTTCCCTTCTCCACTGGTGATTCTAACTTTATGTTATACATGTATTATAATAAAATCTTTTTAAAATCGAAGCCAAAAGAAGGAGATCAGATGCCAAAATGTCAGCAGCACTTGACAAGAATTATCCCAAAGTCTTTTGACTGTATGAAATCCATCATACTGAGAAAAACCCAATTAGCAGCATACCGCTCAAGCAAATAGATAGTGTTTATGTTATTTGCAACGCAACTCACAGCTCTTGTTTTGGAAAAGAAAATCATTTGTGACATTGAATATAGTATTTCAGGAGCTGAAAAATCTATTTCCCACACTGACAAAGCCTGTAGGAAACCTCAGGGGCACAACCACCTGAAAGATTTACTAGACTTACAAAAGCCGACACACACATTTGAGGAATGGGCACATTACACAGCTCACCCACCCCTTTCTCAAGAACTACTAAAGAAAACAGCAGCTGAACTGTTCTTTCATTGTGCTTACTAGAAAAACATGATGCACAGGAAAAAACATTAAATTGGAACAAACAGGGTTTAAACATCAGTAACAAAAAGAGCTTGTCTGAATACTGTAGCATACTGATAATGTGCTGGGGTGACTGTAACCAAGTGCCTTTTGTTTTGGCACTTCAAAACAAAACACAAAGAAGAGGAAGAAAATAAATATGAAAGCCAGATACTGAATCCAAGCAGAGCTTTGCTGAGTACATATATCAGATAGCTGGGCTGGCTGAAATATGGAAGATAACTCACTCAAATTCTCTGTAAGCTTGGTAACCCCCAAGAGCTATAGTTTTAAAAGGTTTGGGGTAAAATGAGAGAAAAAGAAGTGAGGTTGCCATTGAAGCTTTATTATTTGGCATAATTTTGCAAAGTTGGAGCAGGGTATTATTATATCCTGGTCATTTCAGAAAGCAATTCAATTATCAGCCATGTAGTACATTAGAAGGAAACAATATTTTAGAAAAGGCATGTCTAGGGGAAGATGAGAAGATCTGAACAGAAACAAATTTTCAAAAAATTTTGATAACAAGTGCCAGAAATGCACAGTAACAATTTCATCCTCACAATTTTTGATTAGTAGAATACTCTCATTCTCACAACTTGTGTTTGCATGTGTGTAGTTATTCCCCAGGATTAGCAGGGAAAGGCAAACATAAATGCCTGAAGTCTGTCCACAAAAAAATAAACAAAATACCATCCTGCAGTAGTTCAATAGCCAGAAGCCCTTTCTTTCCTTTTTTTTTTCCATTCTATTTTTTCTCTTCAGAAAAAAAAGAGAGAAAAAAGAAAAGAGGCATAAAATCTGATAAACCTCCTACAAGCATCTGCCAATTCAATTTTCTTTAATCAGTGAGTAAACACATTAACATTAAAACCCATTTTGATTATGCACACCAACTGCATATGACTAAAAAACACTGAAGAATTCCTGCTTTTTTTATCCCTGTATAATTTACTTCTGGCAGAAAAAGATTTCACCCAGGTAAATCACTATTGCAATCACATTTCTTCCTGGAAGCTGCAACAAAAATACTGTATTGAAAGAACAAAGAATATCAGTGATCAAGTGATGAAAACTGAGCAGTCCACAGCAATATCAAATATGTCCTGAAAAGACAGAGAAAAATGCAGCTCTTAATCATTACTTACCACAAGGGTAACTCAGGACCTGGATGTCATCAATGGCAATGTAGCCATTTCTTCCATCTGAGACTTCAGCTTCAAATATTACCTGTCAAAATGAAAGAAAAAATGTTTACAACACTCATTCCTACAGAATTCCCCCAGTGGCAAGCGTGCAGATATAAGACACATTGCCTTTTTCATTTAGTTGAAGTTCCTACAAGGTTTGACAACTGAATGGAATATTTATTACTCAGTGTGTTGTGGTTCCATACCATTCATATACATGGTTTGCTTTATAACACACCAGAAAAAACATGTTTAATTGCATACTGCTTTATCTCAGCTAAATGTGCCAACACGATTCAATTCTGAAAAAAATGCCATTACTTTCAGACAGGTAAGGCATCACAGCACACAAGTGCTCAACCAATTTTGACAAAATTTGTATTCTTCATGGGGGTCACAATATAGTCTCCTGTAACCTTCTGCAGCACAGTTGCCCAGGAAAACACAGAAATTGTGCTGCACTCTCCAGTGGCAACAAAAAGAATGGCTGCAGCATGAGATTTATGCAGTAGTTATTAACTTCATTCTTCATTCTTGAAAGGCAATGAGGAAATTCCTGGGCATGAAGGGAAAGAAGAGACTGTCTTTGCATCTAATACCGTGTCCCACCCCAAGTGGGCAATTAACAACTAAGAATTGCTTGATGGTGGCTCACAGAGCACCCAAAATTGTGCTCTGACTGCAGAGAGAGAATGCCTGTGGGGCATGTATATTTTGATAGCACTGGACTACAATCCTTCTTCCAGTTTCTCCAGACATTCTTGCTAAGACCGCACTTCTAACCAATTTCTTTTTTTTTTTCCTTCTAATTTTATTTGCACACAAATGCAATTTAGTTACAAAAAACCACTTCATTCTCTGCCTCTTCCTCTTGCCTTGGCCAACAACAGCTTGATGGAAATTAATTTAGTGTCTGGGAGCCCTACTTTGACAACGTGACTTGTCCAATGACCTCTCTGACCAGAGCACTATTTGACAATGTCTACCCACTCTTCAGGCAGTCTCAGAGAGCTGGCCCTTGCTCCCAGTAACAAACATCAATATACATATCTTAAATTATTTAGTAATTTGGATTATCTTTTTTTATTTAAATGGTTGCCTGGTTTGGAAGATAACTCAGTAAGAAATAAACTTTCTATTTCAAGTCCTCCTGACAGACTGGTTTCTTTACAACACAATACAGTTCTATAACATCCACACACTCTGAAAGCACATTGTTTCTCAAAGTCCATTTAAGAAATGTGAGCATCACTGTTGAGAATTGAACTAAATTTGCACCTCCCTCCAACAGGGTTGTTATGAATTCACTTGTAAATAATTTAGATCCAATTCTCATGAAAGGTCTGCCCATATAAGTGTGTCCTTCTCCTGTATATTGATACCTTCCTACACTGGAGGTCCGAGGAGAGAAAGTTACTTTTCTTGGGACACTGCTGGGAATTAATTTACTTGGATTTTTCTACCTCTGCCAGATTAATTCAAGTAATCTCCACCCAGCAGGATTAGGAAGTTATCAGAAAAGGAGAAAAACACTGAAAATAGAAAGATAAAGACATGGAGATCCATGAGAAGAAAAATAACAACAAAAGAGAAAATATGAAGAAATATGGAAAATTGAAATGTCTGTACAAAGTTATAAGGGACAAGGTTCACAAAGTAAGCAAAAGAAAAATACAGTGATTAAAAAGACAGATATTGGAGAGCTGAGATTTCATATATATAGTGCCATTTTTTATATTCATAATTGGTACAGATACAACCATGAAACATTCATAACTATAGACACAATATAGCAAAAAAGTGCAGCTCAGTTTAAAAAATTATTATCAGGCTTTAATTCGATAACATCTGTTCACATTTACAATGAGAAATGGAAAAGGGAGTTGCATAAATAGGTAGAAATAGCAATTCAAAATTCTGACAAATCAGAAAAGAACCTGTTCTTTTCCTTAAATATACACACTACTTGAGAAAAAAACTGACTATTGAGCCATTGCTTTCACCAGAGAAGGCTTATCCTAATAAGACATCAGTGTTCTGGGATTGAATCCTGCACTTCTTCTGCACTGCTGTTCAGTTTACAGTCCAAGAAAGAATGGCTTCAACACTTTCATTTTAGCTGAAAAATAATTCAGATTATCATTCTAGCCAGAAAACATTAGTTGTCTGTGCAACCATAAATGTCCTTCCACTTATTACAATTTAATTGCATGCTCATATAGTGCACTTCTGAGAGATGCTCACTTTCTTTAATAGAGAGGAGATAGAAGCTGTTTCCAGGGGATGAATTGGACTGGTACAGAGCAGGGCTATGGAGACAAGTATCCTGTCTCATTTGTACCAGAACTGACACCATGAATGAGAATGGGAAGTGCTGGCTATTTCAGGTAATTCAAATGCTACTCAAGGGAGTTAGACTTGATCCCAGAATTTTCTAGGGTGATACACAAATAGTCATTTACTTCTCCAAATAAATTTGCATATCCTGGTTTATGAAGTACCTACATTCAGATACAAACGAAGATCCAGTGTCAGAACTCCCTGAACTGGATGCACTCCTACTTATTTGGTCATTCCTAATGTATATCTTGTCCATATATTGGGCCATTTTCTCCCTTAAAAGCATGTAAGCTTTTAGTGAATGCAGTGTCATTTGGAAAAATCCATGAGTTTACTATTGACAGCACTAAGAGACGTTTCCATTTGTATAGTTCGTGCCAGACTTCCTTTAATGACCCAAATCAGTGACAAATTGATCCCAGCCAGCCTTTTATATTATTCACAACTTTGCAAACGTCCAGTATATGTACCAAATGTAAAGGTAAAAGTAATTTTGTCTCAAATTTGAAGAGTCTCAAATTGTTCAGCCAATCTCATATAAAAGCCATTCCCTTTGATTATGCTCATCCTTCTCTGTAAAGCTCTTTCTAACAGCACTATATTCTTTGAAGATAATGAGAGCAGAGCTGGCATACAGTAATCAAAATATGGGTGAGTCATAATTTATTCAACAGCCTAACATCATTACCTAATTTATACTGAACTTCTTTAACCATTCTCAACATTTCATTTGCTTTTCTTGACCATCCCAGGGCTATGTGCTGATGTTTTTATGAACTCCATGATCTTGTTGCAGAGTGGCAATGGCAAGCTTCAACTAAGTCCATCATTCTGTGAGTGAAATTTAGATTTTATGGAGTGTACATTATTTTATATCTCATTATCAACACTGTAAGCTTCCTGTCATTTTATTTCTCAATCACTAAGAGTTGATGAGTCTTTCTACAGGACCTCACAATTACATACTCTCTTTGCTATTCCAATGTAGCTTTTACCAACAAATTTCTGTGTTTGCACTGTTTTTGGCACCCTCTCTAGTCCCATATGAACATGATGAAACAATTCTGTATCTAACAAAGTATTTCCTAGAATGGCAGTTTAGCTTCACTATAAGTTTGTGCAGAGGGACATTTGGAAACCTAACTAGATTCTGTCAGTCACATCACTCTTACCTATATACTTGTCGACTTTTAAAGGGCTCCAAGCTGAAAATTAGGTGTATGATGTGCAGCAAAATATAAAAAAAAAATCTTTAAAAAAAAGTTGTTTTGGTTTAGGCACTGTAAAATACCACATACCTTTTCGCATCCCAGCTCTAAAATCCAAAATCACAGCTCTAAAATCACTATTCATCTAATATTATTCCAAAACTAAACATTTTGACCAATTTAAATTCTCAACAGTGTTTTAATGCAATGGAAAAAGTAGTAATTATTACAGCAGAGACTCCTACAGGTGTTTAGTTATTGAAGTTTAATGCTTAAGAAATACTCAAACCGTTACATTGCTTCACAGCCCTAACAATGCATCCTGTAATCATCATGAAGGATAAGCCTGCACTTGCAGGAATATAAGAAATGTAATTCTTAAGGACTGGCCTCACTGAATTCTTAACTCCCGCCAGAATCCAAAAGTTTAGGTGTCATCATCATTAGTTCATTCGGGGCACTGATCAAAATAAGCACTCCCAAAGCATACCCAGTCAGTTAAATACAAAGTGTAGTTCAGGAAAGAGGGAAAACAATTCTGTAGCCCAAAGCCTACCTTCAAGGATACAATTGTTCCTAGATTTTGTAAAAACTGTTTTCTTACAAGCAGTACAGTACCACCACCACTACCAAGAAGGGTATTTTCAGTACAATTTGAAGACCCTCCTTGTCCTTCTCCGCTTGACTGGTTCTGACCAGTCATGGTAGTGAAGGAGGCACAATCTCCCAGTTTTGACAGCAGTCCTGCCCTACCATCATTTATAGGAAGCAATGCCTCAGTGAGATAAAAGTGAGCATTAAAAGGTTTAGTTATAGCAGAAATGTAGTGTTTCATTGACAATATTTTCCTCCTAGGCTATAATATATATAAGAAGAGAGAGGCGAAGAATTGGAGATGAAAATAAAAAGGTTTTAAAAGGAAAAACTTAGATAATGTAATTTCCATAAAGCATTAAACCTACAACATATTTTTTTTCTGGCATAGTAGGGCTTCTATTAGCTTGCTAATCTGAAATCAAACTTGTACATAGATGAATTCCAGGGCTTCGTAGAAAGGTACTAGAGACCTATGTGCAGACAGAAGTTATCATGTATGTGATAAACCACAGTAAAACCACAGTAAAACACAAAAAAAAAAAAGAAACCTAAAAACACTGAAAAACAAACAAACTACAAAATAAACCACAAAAACAAACAAACAAAAAACCAAACCAAAATTCAACCAAAAGGAGCAGTGAAGTTATACTAACTTCACCACACGTGAGTTATATTAGCCTCACAGATATGAAACTTTAGTCTTTCGTAGGAACATAAAAATAAAATGTTAATATTTTTTTTCTACTTCATATACACCTCTTTCATTGATTACTTTTCAGTTTCGTAACAGCACAGTAGGGTGATTCCAAATATACTCAAACCTAGTACTTGCAATAAAATTGCTGAAGGTTAAACAGCACATAGAAGAAAGTTTATTTTGCAGTAAAATAATTCTCTGCAGATGAAAAGCCATGCACAGCAAGACCAATTATATATAAAATAGTAACAAATCCTATTCACTGACAAGTTTCTAGCCCTATTCAATGCTTTTGCAATGTTAAAGGCGCCTTAAAAGACTGAATCTAAGGTTTTCTTTACCAAGAAACTAAAAATTAATATAAACATGAAAAGAGTGTCATGTTACTGAGAAACACTTAATGAAAGCTAGATGAAAGGGACAGCTAAAGAAATTTTATCTAACATATAAAATTTTTTTTAACATAATAAAAAGCATTTCCCTTGCCAAAGTTACAATTTTGCTGAACTAACTTAGAAATCATGAAAACATAATTAATTCAATTTGAATACTCAAGTAATGCTGTGAGGCAGCCTTTGCAGCTAACATGACCCAAGAGAACTTCAGCACAAAAAATCAAACATTTGGTTGCAAACTTTGGGATCTCAACTCTGCTAAGTCAGCTAACACCCTGCTACTTCTTTTATCCTCAGTAACACACCTCCTGACATTGAAAACCAAAGGAGTTAAGGCTATCTTCTCACTGGTATCCAGCTGAGCTTGTCATGTCAGATTGTCCAACTATCTTGGAGTCACCTACAAGGAACCCTGACATTCACATCTCTTCTCATCCCTAAAGTTATATTTAAGCTTCATTTGACATAGGGAAATCCGTACTCCAACATTCATCTCAGTTTGTGCTCTCTGGTGAAGAATCACGCACAAAAAACATGCCTGCAAAGGGTACTAGAGGGTGAGCTTTTAGACAATTTATTAGTAATAAGTAACCTAACTACCTACTCAATCTCTGGGGGAAAAAAAAAACAAAAACCAAATCAACGCCACAAATATAAAATAATCTCTTTACATGAAAGCAAGAACTGTAGGTGAGGTGTTGGTGAGCTAAACAATTCAGACATGAGGACAGTTAATAACAATATTTTACCTCCACATACAAGATACATGTTCCAGCAAAACACAATTAACATGAAGCACAATAAGCCTTTGAAAGGACATATATGACAGTCACACAATAGCAGGAAAAGCTAGAAATTAGACTCACTGACCCAGGAAACAGTGTTATAAGGAACATCAGAAAAAAGAAAAATCCATATCTCTATATCTCTGCAGTTATCTTTGCTTACTTCTCTTAAGTTGCTTATGCCAAATGTTTCTAGACTTCTGCCTAGAAAACGTCTGGATGAAGCACCACACACGGATGAGTTACAGCTGCTCTGGCTTTGGAGCAGTAGTAGTTTGTCATGTGGGAACACTTACAGTTTTATGAAAACCCACCCTGCTCTTGACTAACTGAAGAACTTGAAGAAAAAATATACTTACATAGCCAATAAACATCAGATCTTCAATAAACCAAAACATTGTTTGAGGGTGAAATCTCTTAAATGATTGAGATTTAAAAATAACAGTAACACCACATACAAAGGCATGATTTTTAACCATGAGCAACAAAACATTGATAGCACTGTAAATCAGGATATTTAAAGGCTAAAATTGGGAGAGTAGCAGGAAGAGACAAGTTAAGAATCCATATGAAATACTCTATGTTTTGCTTATTTTTGTGATAGACTAAAATATTATGGAAATTCTTCCCAGGGGCACAGAAGCAGCCCTTTTGAACATGGGTAGCTACCTGAAAATGCAGCAATACAAGCTTGGCAAAATGCCACTTCTCCAAATCTGGAGTAGAGGTAGGTCCTTTTTGACTTTCAAAGACCTTTGGGAATTCCCTATCATGTGGAAAAATTTTGTTCAGGACCAGATAACCAACAAAGGTGTCTTTCAACTTTGACCATTCTGATTTTCTGAAACTGTTGTCCCACAAAATAGTTTTATTTCACTTACATTAAAAGGGCTTAAGGGCTTAAGTCCACTTCTGGCTATCTTCCAGACACTCACTATGGGTTGGATTAAATGTAATCGTTTTCATTTTAGAAAGTGTTAATTGAAAATTTTAATGTATACATTTTACAACTATTAATATTTACCAAATGTATCCTGCCAGAATGCTGGCTACCAACTAACACCTACCTATTTTGTGATGATTCCTGCCTATGAATCATTTGTGCATTGATGGAAGCCCTATTTGTATAAGTCACATGGAAAGTTTGCTATCCCCTTCCACTAACAACCTAGTAAAAATATCACTCATCAACAAAGTTTGAGCTATAAAAAGGTTCTCCAGCAATCATTTTTAGCCATGAAAAATGTTTTGCATAGCCACAGAGAAGTACAGACACATTCAAGGGACAACACAGTGTACTTCCAACAGCCTTGCCCTACCATCTGCACTTGTAGGGTGAGCTCACAGATAGTTCATTGCCAAGTACTGACATCTGAATACACAAGTTTTTTATAACCCAAAGCCCAAAATCTACTGTGTTAATTCCCATATTTCCGTGTGAGAATGCAAGCCTGAATGATCCTACTGCCCTGGACTGTGGAGCTGACTCACAGTAACTCCTAATTTTTCTTGTATGCTTTTTTCATACTTTCCCCTTCTTTCTTCTTCTTTTTTTTTTTTTTTTTTTTTTTCCCTCATCTGAAAGCTTTTTTGTGTTTTGCTTTAATGAACAAGAAGTTTAAGAGGGCAGAGGGCAGTTATTGCTGCTTTTTTGGTGATGACAGTTTATCAGCAGTAAGTACAGACCCAGCAAATCCATATATTTATCAAAGAGAATCATAGGGCCTTAATTTACAGGTAAAACAATTGCATGGAAAAGGCAATGCAAGCAAGTTCTCCAGAAGCACATTACAGCAAAGAAATCAAGTATAAAATGGCTTTTGTCACAGTGAAGCAATGGAATGTAAGCTAAACTTTGTTAACCATTAATTCATTGCTCCACAGTAGCTTTGAACAAATCAGTTTGACAGGCTACACCTTTACTTTAGTGTAAGCCGCAAAATTTCCACATAGGGTGAGGACAGAAGAACAACCCCAAGCCACGCCTAATAACTGGTTCAACTCCCTTTTTCTTTCCTGCTACAACTGAAAGAAATCAATTGCTCTTGGCTGGTAAAGTGACAGCAAAGCCTATCAAATTTGCATTTGTGAATGAAAAAGCAAAAGAACCAGGTGGTTCTCAAGAACGTAATGCGTTGAAAATTAAATGAAAGAAGAAAGAGCTTAAAGTTTTGCTCTGTCTCCATAAACTGATGTACCTTTAAAAAGAAAATCAGAATACACCTCCATAGATACACAATGGAATCCACAGGTTTTCACTCTAAAATTTAATTTTGTAAAATAAAACAATAAAAGAGCAAAACACAAAAACCAAACACAAACCAAAAACACGCCAAAAAACCCAAACAAACAAAAAAGCACTAATTGAATCTTTCAAAGTATACTAACTGACATCCTTTTACATATTATGTCTAGAGTGTACACTCAGGATCAGGTTTTGGTGAATCTGCCTTCAGTTAGACTACCTAAAGAGCTACAAAGAGAAAGTCCTTGAAAAGGTCTCTAAACACACAAGATATGCCATACCTCCAGATAATAAGATGCTATTTCAACAAATCTTTCTGAAAATTACCTTCCTACTTCTGAAACCATTAGACCAGTAACATTGAAACCATTTAAACCATCACTACTACTTGGTTATACATAATATCACATGCCTTGCTTAATGAAATCAGACAAGTCAGATTAATTCCCTAATTTCATACTTAAAGCAGAAACTTGCATTTCAGATTGTCACAGTGAAAGATTTCTTTTTCAGGGTACTTCTACATCAGAAATAGGTTGTAAAGATGATGAAGCAGCAAAAGTAATAGCTGAGGAATCTGTCTGTGATATTAAGTAGATAAACATCAGTCAGGAACAATACCAGATCTAGATTACCCCACCACAGGTCATGATCAATATGTTAACTCAGAACGAATTCTCCAGATATATTTTTCTGGAATATTTTTAGAGCTTTCAGGCATTATATTATTAACAGTAAAAGCATTAAATACAGAATCTTTGTCATTCCTTCCATTTATTTGGAGTAGAAGGCTAGAGCTATTCATCTTATATTCTCAGTTTGCAGGGAAAAGTATTAAATAGTTACATACTATTAAGGAGCTCAACAAATGAAACTGAATCAGAACAGAGAAGACAAGTTACTGACAAGTCAAGTCAGGCACATCACACAAAGACAAAAATTAACCAGACAGAGACTTGGGGGCAAAGAACTTCCTCTGCCCCCCTTAAAACCCTTAACTTTAATATATCCACTAAAGTCCTATCAGTTGTTTTCCTTTCCACCTTCCCTCTATTATCAACCTACAAAGACATCTGATACTTTGACTAGCCTTTGAACAAACAAGCTAAACTGAAAAGTCAAACAAAGGAATGATAAATCCTAAATTCAAGAGAAAATGGTCTCTCTAGCCGCTCTGTTCTCAAAATAAACACATTTTCATTTTTAAAGTGCTGAAGATTAATACTGAGCAAACCTTCTTTGTTTCTTCTATAGGTGTACCACGTAAGTTATTCCAGTAAATGTGTAATGTGCCTGGTCTCTGGTACTGCACATAAATCTATCATTTTTCTCCTCAGAAAAAGGAAGGCAAAAATAATTCCCAAATGAATATTGTCTCCTGAAAGACAGAAATAACCAAGAACCATCCATAATCACATCCTTTGAACTTCTTCAGGATAATATGCCAACTAGTTTTTTTTAAATTGTTCAGAAAAATAGCTGTGAAACACCAAGCAATTACTATGCTTGAAACAGCTTGGGTTTTATAATGAGCAGAGCAAAGTTACCACAGCTTCTTTTAATTTATGTATTTTTTTTAATTTTATATATATTTTTTGCAAGACTATAAAATAATTTTCAAACTAATGGATTATTAAATGGCAGAAAAAGATTGCATAGATAAGTACTAACCTTTCATCTCATAAAATTACAATTTTTATCTACAACGAGCAGATAAGAGAGAAGGACATCCTTACTAGTAACCTTCAGATAGGTTAAGATAAACTTCAAGCCCAAGACAAACACATTTTACAATCTCTGTTCTCAAGGTTCATTTTTCCTTATTGTAAGCCATTGTAAGTTATTAAAGATTGTGCCACTGGCTATTAAAGGAAAGTCAAAACTTATATTTTAACTGCCCTTTTTTTCCAATGAGGGGGCAGGGGAATTATCCCACCAGTGGATCCAGTTGATATCTGTATCACAGTACTCTGCATTATGTTCAACACAGTGCATTTCACTTACATGACATTTTATAAGAGATGACATAGGCAATTCTTAAGTGGGAGTAAATTATGGTTTGAGCTTGGAATGATGATTCCTCTCCTCACCAGATTCAGGCTTCTGTAGTCACAGGCAATTATCATCATGTTCAGTTCACAAAGGTTTGCAAAACACCACAGGCCACAAGAAATTCCCAACATTAAAACACAGCTTTAACCACCACAGACAAATACCAGGCAAAAGCCAAGTCTATATTGCTCCACGGCAATAAATACTGAAGGCAGTGCCAGTACCTGTCAGAAATTCTCTGGTGTTTCCTACTGGAACAAAGTTCACCATAGAATATGCATTTACTTTATTTTCACATTTTAAATGCATGTGCAATAATATTTATTTTCACAATTCTAAAGATGAGCCATAAAAATTATTCCAAATCCATCTCTCTGTTAAAAACTACAGGCCTTGATTTGTTTACATTACTTCTTCTGGATATCAATTCTCAAAAATCTCTTAAATAAAATTTCAAGCCTAAATGTAGCACAAAGTTCAACTCCCTATATTTTTAACATCTGATTATATATACACAACTTTTAGAGGAGATACTAGAGACACTAGAGGAGAACAAGCTATCCAATTGTAGCATATTAAAATATTTCTGCATTCAGTAATTGATACAGAGATGCATGCATGAATGTGTTTACATGTGGCAGTACACACTTTGAATTTGGACAAGATACTGATTACATACAATGAACAGGGCACTGTGTCTCAGAAAACACGACCTATGTTTATCCAAAGACTGTTAAACTGTCAGCCTCTTGATGCCATTTTTAGTTAGGAACATTTTTGGATATTCTTACAAATCCAACTGATCCACATGGAGTTACCAGATTCCTCTCTACTTTCCCTTGCTTAAAACAAATCCAGCTTTTTTCCATGTAACTTTTAGGTTCTCCTTCCCATATCTCCTGGCAGCTTTGAATTCATGATACTCATTGCAATGTCTGATACCTGCACCTGACATACAACATTGAGTAAGCTCTTGTCTTAACTCTGTAAAAGAAACAGTCTCTTAACTTGAAGGTAACTTGTACAACACTATCAAAACAAACATGGAGATCCTAAAACAACTTTCAGTGGTTTTGTTCAATGTCAGACTTTACAACACACTTCTTAGAAAATAAAAATAATTTCAGTGGAAAATTAACAGTAACATTCTCCATATGCAAACTTCATTTCTCCTCACTTTTCCTTTCCTCAACACAACATTCCCTTCTATCAGGCATTTCTTGACAGCTTTGTGTGTTCCAGACTCTTTCCTCATTTGCCACCTTGCCTATCTTTTTCCCCTCACTCCTGCCCAAGAGAATGCACTCAATTTGCAATGTGAAAGCAAGACTTCCTGAAGCTACAGTTCCATCTTCCTTAATTCTGTCTCTCTTTACAATGCTGACATCTCCAGAAGAATAATTTCACTACTCCATTTCCTTGGTTCATCTTTGAAAGCCAAAGAACCACCACAAAAATACATCCCTCACTAAAGCTAAGATTCATCTCCATCCTCATCTGACATGCTGTCTTACTGTCCTCTCTTCAAAAACTGAGCACTTAGCTTCCCTAGCACAATTTTCTTTTAGGTCTTCTATTTGCACATCATCTGAGGTTTCTCTTGTTCTTGTAAGCGCTGGGACTTCACAGGAGCTTTACACTAAGCCTAAGTCTCCTTCTCTGCTTCCTCATTGCTGACACCCTTGAACACTAAAATAGTTATGAACCAAAATTAATTTCTCTTACTTTTGAAATACAAAACTAAAATAGTAGGAAAACTTCCAGTGAGGTAAGCAAACTTTTTCTATCTAAGACAGCTGAGTGAAAGGACAGTGCACAAATAAAATAAATGAAAAATTGAGACTGGAAACACAAGCATCAAGTCATCACAAGGCAACAAAGAGACCAAAGTAATATTCAGTTGGCACCAATTCCAAACTCCAGCTGGTCACTTTGGCACATCTAGTGTCATAGGCACGTCTGTTGGCACCCACTGCTGTCATGAAAATGGGCATCACCAGATAGGGAGGAGAAAACACACACATAATGTTCCTAGATCACCCTACAGATAGTCCTAGATTTTACCTCACTTCCAAAACATCTAGTAATACAAGAGCCAGTACCGAAAGAATTTTGAAAATAAAATAGTCACAGATTTCATGAGCTATTTGTATTGCTCACATTCTTCAGATTTTATTCCAATAATCTGTCTCTTATCAGTCTGGAAATTCGAGTGCTATACTTTCTTTTGCTGCTGCTTCTCTAACAGTTTCTTAGCTGATAGTACCTTTCTAAGTTAATCTGCCCGTTTCCATTTCATACACAAATATAAATTGTCCTCTCACATACACACACAGACTTCACATTGTTTATAAGAAAGGCAAATTCTACTCTTGCTTGATATGAACAGACCATATGTCTGTGAAAGCAAAACTTAACATGACAGAGAAATATGTATAAGCAATTTGATAAACAGGGTTTTGCTTTGCTTCCAAGTGCCTCAGCCATCCATTTCAGATCCTCTCTCCTCGCAGTTTCAAGCCAGATATGCCAACCATGTCAGCCCAATCTCAGCATGAGGTTTCAAGGCTTTCCAGTTACAACACTCAGCTCTTTGGATTCCAGAGTTTCAAACAGATCTAATCTCCCCAAAGTGTTCGTACAGCACCAACAATTATATTCTCTCAGTGGAGTGTGTCGGCCGCGTTCAGGCAATCCCTGTCCTGTCAATAACCAGAGCCTGAGATGTGCCAATCGCAGAAAGTTGATAAAGTTTCCATTATTGGAAACTAGATATGAGAACATACACAGTCACATAAAAAACATGCTGCCTCCTGCACTGCACTTTCTCCTCAGCTGCGTTGGCATGAAATAACAATCATTATATTTTGTATTTAATTGCTCAGTCAGGTAAGTTATACTTTGGCTAAGGACACACAAATAATATGAAGAGTAACTAAATACTTATAAAATATTAAATAAGAAGCACTTGCAAGATTCAAGAAAACTAATGTCATTAGATCCTGTCTCATGGCGGTGTAATGCCCCAGAAAGGTTCAGTCAGTCATGTGTCAGCTAAAGCAGCAAAACTAGTACTTCTGAAAAGCAAGCTGAAACTGGAAACCTGAACAGTAGCTTTAACTACATGCCCATGTTTACTTTAGACCTCAACTCCTGACATGTGAGCACAGAAGCTTTACCGAGATTTAATTATTTTAAAACAAACACCACACAAAACCTATTCTTTCTAATTTATTTCATAACATTTCCTAAAACTACTTTTGCACACCTTGATTAGAGAACCATAAATATGATTCCTCCACTTTTATGGCTAGCTCCTTTACAGGCAGTAAGGAGAAAATGTTTCATTAACTAACACACCAAAATACTACAAAATATTCAAAGATCAAGATTTAATTTACCAGCATTTGCTGATAGCAACAATGACTGATATTGCAGTGGATGTCTTCTCCTCTGTAATCGGAATGGGAAATAAACAGTGTACCTTGGCAAAGCAGACTTTCGTTTCAATCAAGGTAAACGGTGACAGGACAGGGCTATTCAAAGCATTTCTATTCCCCTCCCTAACAGTGATTACTGTTTAATAATGGCAAACACGACAAACTGAGTAATAGTCATTTTGTCCTTTAACATATCGGGCTATCCTTGGCTTAAGCTTAGTCAATCCTGTGCACAAAACCAAAGTCAAACATCACAGCCCTGACAAAAGTAAGTGATGAATAAGGACAATACAAACTAAAGAAAAAAACCTGTGTGATCCATCTCTGTGCTGTAAACAGGTCTCAGGATGTGAAAAAATTCAAGGTATTTGTAGAACAATAAATTCAGTGGATGTCAGAATATCTAGAGAACTCAGGTGCTATTCATCTTGTGTCTGAGAGATATGGAGAACAATCCCTTACTAACAGTCATGATTTCTTTTCCTCCTTCCTCTTCATCTATACTATTTCACTGTGAGGTGTTGAATGCCTCAAATCTTACATCCAGGAGGGGCTTATGAGGACAAAATGCTTTCATTGTGAGCAAAGCAATTTATTATGGACATGTCGGGGTATTAACATAGGCATGCATGTGTGCACAGGGGATTTTTCCCCTTGCTGTTCTATTGCAACTCTCTCTAGAAACATAAAAGACTTCAAGACACTGTAAGAGAGCTCCAATAAAACTTCTCTTTGCTGTAGAAACTTCATCCACACACTATATAAAGGTCCAGAGGAGAAAAGAAAGTATTGTATTATCATAACAATTAACTTTGAGAATAGGGAAACAGGAACAGATGGTATATAATATTCAAGCTGATTTATTTATAGTTTAGATATTTAGACATGTCTGATTTCAACCTAGAAAAAAGCTTTATGTCTTGTATCCAAAGTAAATGTTTGATGCGTGCCAGAAGACTGAGGTACACAGTTAATAAGAAAGAAAAAACTCATTAACTTCCAGAGCTTTAAAGCACAATTCTACAAAGTGCAAAACCCAGAGATTCAGCAGCATCTCTCAGTATGCCTCAAACACCCTCCTGTTACTATTATGATTTAAACATACAAAAATAGATAAGCTGGACATATGTTAAAAGGCTATTTTAGATAATTTTGAAAGAAATAACCAAACATATCCTCACCCCAAGCCTGTGATAGTAGAATAGTCCTTAACTGAAGTAGAAATACTTATGAAATACAAAACCAACTGCTTTTTAATTATCAAACATTTTAATTTCCAAGTGGGAAAAACCAGAAGTACCATTGAAGGGAATGACACAGCTTGCTTTTTTCCACAGTTATCTTCAGCAGACCCTTGTGCCTCTGTGATTAAGTCACTACAGCACCTCATGCTTTCACCAGCTTACAGAGCTGTAACATAAACCATTACATTAACTACCACACAAAAAACCAGCTCATTCATTCTGCAGATTCTCTTCAAGGCACTTCATCCATGCTCTTACACATCCATACATCAAAAACTGTAAATATTTACTATGTTGTCTCAGTTGTTCAATTCTTATTTAGTTTCAAACTCTTCTTCTACTCAGTGAACAGTGGAGGATCTAATCAAAGGATAAGACAGAAAAAAGAATCAGGGTTTGAGTTTGGTTGGTTTTATGTTTTTCCATTTTCCAGCAATGTTTTTAAGAAGAAAAGAAAAAAAAAGAGATTAAATAAAAATTGTCCGTGCCGTTTCTAAAATCGATGCAATGTGAAATTAAGCTCACAGCAGTTAGCTGAAATTAAGTTTCTTGGTTCACATAGCCTGAGGAGAGGGAAAATAAGGAATGGAATACTGTACCTATAGAAAATCTCATGTCCTCTCTGAAAACTAACCAGTGATGGCTGTATTACAATGTTTGCATGTGAGGAAGACTGTTACTTAGATGTCACACAAGAAGAGCTGGAAAAGCACTTGCCATATTTCATACACAAACTTTTCTATGTAAAAGTTGGGAAAAAACACCATTTTAACAGCCCTGTTTATAACAAGGTCTACCTTCACAGGCCAATACAAATATTTTTATACCTAAACCAAACTACATTAAAGTAATGACAAAATTTTCTATTAAAATTTAAATAAAATCTAGGACTTAAAAACAAACCTTTTTTTATACTGAATTCACACCATCCTTAATTTGTTGTCTCTTTTGACTTAGCTACTTTTTTGATCAGTAAGAATAAAGTGGAAAAAAATCCCCAAACCACCCCCAACCTCTCCATCTAGGCCATTAATAGATTTGACAATAAAATCAGGTCAAGTCAAAATGTTTTTCACAAACCAAAGAGTAGCATTCCTTTTCATAGATTAGTGGCCAAAACTAGTTGTAGGAAGTCACTTCATGAAAAGACATTCCATTAAAAAAAGGAAAGCAACTAGTGTATCCAAGATAATGTCTTTATTTGTAACTTTGCTCAATTCGTCAAGTCAGAGTACACATAAAGAGAGATGTATGTATTTTTTTTCAAAAAAAATTACTACCCAAACCATCATTTCCTTATTTTTCCCCCTCCAATCTCCCTGACCATCTCCTCTCTCACTGTTTCTTGACCTTTCTGCAAAAAAAAGTATCTTTTACTATCCTCTGAAGTAAGTTCCAAGGATAGTAATTTGAATCTTCTCATTCAAAGTGCTCCACTTCATTCATGCAAATCCATGAGACTTTTATTCAAGAGTATTAATATATTTTTCAAATATATTTTTTTAATATATTTCAAAAGTATTATTATATTTTTCAAACAGATACCTGAAAGCTTCCTACATAAACAATATCTTCATTTGTGTTGTAGTATGGTAAAAATAAAGCCAGAAGTAGACAGTGTCCCACAGCTGGCAGCTCATGTCTGGAACAGAAATTTAAATTACACAAAGCAAAAATAAATTAATAGAGTCATGGAATCATTTAGGATAGGAAAGACCTTGAGGTCATTAAGTCCAACCATTCTTTATTCACATGCTTATCTGAAAATACCTTTTAAGATAAGCATGTCCTTTTAATTCACTCATGCAGGAACCTGTGTGTAAAAATTTAGCACCTTAGCTAAAAAGAAAGCCTGAAATCTTGCTTCTTAACTCCTATATGCTATTTTCTCCCCTGGGAGGTGGGAAAGTTTTTTAACTCATCTCATTTTGTGGTTGTCCCTGTCAGTGAAGCATATGCTTGCTTTGATCCAATCAGCAAGACCAATTTACCTGAAAGCCGCTTTTCAAAAATACATGTGGCTAAATACACCACAGAAACAAAAAGTCTTCAGTGTTTACTGGGCAAATTTGACCAATTCAATAACTGATTTCAGCAAATCCAGCAATTACACATTTCTCTAAGAACAAAGCACTAAATTAACTTCTAAAAGACAAAATAAAACATATGTGAAACAAAAAGCCCTGTTCACACATTATTTCTGAACAGCAGGCAAGCCATTTCTCTGTGCAGTTAATAGAAGCCTCTCTCTAAGCCTAAAAATCTTGTCCAACTACAGCAAAGTCTCAAAGGATTTGAAATCAGGTTTTACCCTTCCCTTACACAGCCTGTTGTGTGGCACCTGTTGACATGACAAAAAAATGCCCACATTCTCCCCTTCTTGCTCAGTGTTCCACAGTCACTTATCCAGCAGCTCCATTTACAGTCATATCTTCGGATCCTTTGCCCTTGTCATCACTGGTTTGTTTCCTTGTCCTGCCTTCTGGAACTACACAGTTTTGTCCATACAGGACTTTTCTACCTGTTCTAATTTTGCATCTGTTTTCCACGCTCATATCCAATAAATATTACAATGCTTCTTAAGAGAGGTCGGAAATCTGACTGTCTCAGCAGGACAGGAAGCAGTTTGCCAGGCTAAGGTTTGAAAATGCAGCCTCATACACCACTACTGATAGATGGGGTAAGACTTGCTAAAGGAGCAGGTCTGCTACTTTGCCCCCAGACATAGAGAATGTACATGATCTGTACTAGGAAACATGAAACTTACTGTATTCATAGACCATGGAGCCTCACCAAAAGTACATAATGATTCTTGAAAACAAAGAGTATTTATATCATAAATGAATTCAAAATGCCTGCATCTAAGAGAGCAATTATTTTACCTGGGAATATTTACCTGTAAGTGATCTACTTTTTACAGTGCTATAAATATACATATGTATATTAATGTATATTAACATTTTCAGTTAAGTGACTGAAGTCCATTCAGTTTCTGGTTTTTCTCTTGCTGTTTTCTTTAAAGAGTAGTTAATAACCTGTCTGGAGTACCACTTACCAAGAATTATTTCTCCTAAGAAGGTTCAATGCATATGTTTCAGTACATACTGAAAACAAACAAACAAGTATTTATTTTACTGACATATCGCACTGCTCACACTTCTGAAACACTTCTTTTGATTCACTGTCATTTACATTATATATTTTGCCTTTGTAAATAAGCTGCTTGCTGCTATAACAATGTGTTTGCTATGAATCAATAAAATATAAATATATTTTATACAAATCAAAGAACCACCATATGTCAATGACTGCAAAGAGCACTGCCTAGTAGTTATGTTTTCAGCCCACCCATGAAGATCACACACAGCTTATGCTATACAACGTCATATGGTGATCAATTCAAACATATTTATTGTAAACTTCTGCTTTTCAGGAGTCAACAAGAGCTTTGCATCTTTTTCAAATTTTTCATTCCATACATAGAGAGAGGTTTAGCGTTCATTATTTTGTTCCTGCCTGACTATATTTCAGTCCATCATGCCAGTGAGGAAAACATTAATTCCTTGTTCTTTGAAAGCTCCAAGTACTTCCTCTGCAACTAAGAGTAGCTGTTTTTGCCCACGTGTCAAGAGTTGGCTCTTGATTTCACAGGGCAAGTGCTTATGAAACATGTACCAGTGAGGTACTCCAGCCATAGAGTCAGGATGGTGTGCAAAGTGCAGACAGGGAAATTAATAAAGCTAAATATAGAAATGTTGGCCTGAATGGTAACACTGGTGCTCAAATACTCATTTTTCCCCTACATCAAGTCAGAGCCTTGTAACAGTTGCCTCTTATCTTTTTGCTGTGCATGCCTCAGAAGAGTACAGTTGTGTCTTCTCTTGAACATCTTCTAGGCAGTAGATTCAAGGTCAACAATAGGAAATTAGTTTTATTTCTTTGGCTTTCAGCTTGCTTTTCCACATGCTTTTTAAAAATAGGTTGTATACCTACATATTTCTTCACATACAATTTCTGTATGCCAGTCAGAGAAAGCAGAGGAAACCATCAGAATCTGATTCTACTCACACAGAAAAGGAAACGTGTTATCCAGAGGTTTCTGATTATTAGGAGGAGAGATCCCAAGCTCTAAAAAGTTTTTAATGCCATGTGCCCTTTTAAGCAGCAGTTTAGTGATTTCTATCTCTTAGCTGATGAGATGTATGTTTCCTTAGTCAGAAAATGCTGTCAACAAGAGGATGGTGAGAAAGATGATGGTAATTATATATTTTTTTTCCTTCTTGGAAATGTTGACTTACAGGACACTAAATAATAGGAAGTTCCATTTTATTGTTTGCCCTTTCAGGATCAAAGATGGTTAAAATGGAAGACCAAAAGCTACAGCCCTCAAGAAGACATCTTCTTTAATGTACTAAAGAAAAACTTCAGGAAATGAAGATGACACCTAGCAACACGGATAGCATTTCGTATCTGAAGAACCCTTTTGATTAGAACTTCTGAAGTATATGAAAGTTGAATAGGTTGAGAGTAGACAATTTTGCCTTTCCTCTAAATGGCTTAAAGCCAAAAATTACACTAAACTATTCTAACTTGTACCATTTGACTACCAATAATATTGGTCTCTCTTGCCTCTGTAAGAATGTCAAAAGTTATACACGGTATCCTATTATGTACTCTTCAAAGCAGAAGCTCCAAAATTCTTGTACTTTTTTACTTGACCCAAAACATAATTTTCACTGTCAAAATGTGAGTTCCAAAATTTAATACAACTAAAATTGCTCTTCACACTTTGACCAACTTTACATTTTTCATAAACCTATGAATACACTGTTAAAATTATCAGATATAAAACAGAAAAAACTTGAATCTGATTATTCTACATTGTATAATACTACACCAAAAACTATTTACAGGAGCATTTACCTGATGTACCATATATGGCAAGAAAATACTCTTTTCTCCACTTGTTGTGAAATATGTCATGAAAACACATATTCACCATATTTCCCGCTCTTTAAGGCTCTTTACCTATCCTGAAAAATTTAGGGAGTTGTTTTTCTTTTTTAAACTGCCTTTTTCTTTTATTTAACCACAGTTTACCTGGCTGTATGGCAGGCACCATTTCAGAACAGTCTAAAACTAATGCTATTAAAACTATTCCCAAAATGCTTTCTGCTCCTTTCTTTATGTATTAATTCTCGCTTTGAAAGTCTTACTGTTCTATTTTTCTCTATGATTACCTTTTTGAGCAATGATATTTCACAGAACTATCCACAATCTTTCGAAAGCTCTTTCCTCCTGGCAGCCGTTTCTTTGCCATCATCCGTGATCACCATATGATACAAATTAATAGCTGAAGTTTCTCCTCAAACACTGTTGTAGCGCAGGCAGGAAGGCACCTCCACAAAACACAGTATTTATTCTGTGATATCTTTATCATTAAATTTATTTGCCTTACTCTCATATCTCTTTTGCATCCTTTCATACACAATTTTAATTTTGACTGTCCAAAACAATTTTGAATGATCTGGAAAAAAATTACCTCTTGCTTGGCCATCAATTTTTTATTTCAATTGTGAGGATACTGAAATGCATAGCTTCCAGAAGACTTCTTTCTGAAACTCCAGTATTGGGTTTTCTTTTGCCATCCTAATCTGACCACAAATTTTACTCCTACACATAATTTCTTTTTTCTATAGGCAAATTAACTGCAAGTTTTCTTTTTATAGATTTTTCACAAGAAAATTTAAGCCTTGACAAAGAAACTTTAGTCAATACTTTCCTTATTGAATATTACAAAATATCATCTGAATCATCCTTATGCTTGTCCTCACATAATTCTTTTCCATGAACTCAGAGGTCTAAGAGGAACAATTAATTTGCATGAACAGGATGAAGATCTCTTTATACTCCATTTTGTACATTTATTCCTGTCTTAGCTATTTTGCTGAGAGCGAGGATGAAGGTGATTTTCTTCATATGGTGCTGCATTCTGGATTTGACTAAAACAGTGCTGACAACACAGGGATGTTTTAGCTATTGCTGAGCAGTGCTTGCACAGCATCAAGGCTTTGCTTCCATGCTGCCCCACCAGCAAGGAGGCTGCAGGTAGGCAGCAGGTTTGGAGGGCACACTGGCAGGAGAATTGTGGCCACAACTGGCCAGAGGGACATCCCCTGTCATTTGTGTTGTGCTCAGCAATCAAAGCTGAGGGAAGGAAGGAAGATGGGGGGGGGGGATGGGGGGGAGGGATAGGGGCAGGGGGAAGTTGTTTTATTTTTATTTCAGCCATTAATGCTTTAGGCCTGATGTGTTACCTTTTTACATTCTCACTTCTTTTTTTTATTACTATCATTAAGGCATGACTTGCACTGTTTAAAAGATTTCTTCCTCCCTGTGATAGTCATCTTTGCTCTGGTTTTAAATCACAGCAGCTTTGGGGTTCAGGGATGTTGGGATATTCTTGGCCCTCTTAACAATTATTCTTCCAGATCCCTCTTACACAGGAGGGTTGGTCCATGTTGCCTGAAATTGCTTTAACCTTTCAGCTGTTCTTTTTTGATGCATTTTTGGTTTCACCACAGAAAAATCTCACTCATGTGAGACTGGTCCTTCTTCACAAGGTTTCTCCAAAAATTCATATTTTCCATGTTTTATGGGGCTGACTCAGTTTTGAAGAGGCTCTTTAAATGAGCTGTTTGCTTAGGAGCAAAGGATCCCTCCAGTATCTCCATAATGATAGAGAGAATAATAGTGGAGTATTTCTCAAAGAGTTTAATATTTTTTCCCTCTTTCTTCTGCATATCTTACCCTTTATTAAAAGAAATAAAAAGTAGTAATGAACCTACATATTTAGCAGAATAGAAGATTCCAAGCTTGTCAGAAGGCTTGGGAAAAAAAACCACTCTCATTTAAAATCACACTAATTTTTTTTAAGAATACCCAATTAAGTGTACTTTGCTTTCATTTTAACAATAAAAAAAAATCCCCAATTAAGTATACTTTATCTTCATTTTTAAAAAACCCTTAGCAACAAAACATTGTAAGACTTGGTTGCTATGACAAAGATTATTATAATTAATATGATTGGAAACAAAATAAAAACTGCTGTTGCAGGAGAAGGTATCATAACAGGCCACAACCAGAAAAAGTCATTAGATACTGCAGCTAATAATAATTAGCTTCTCTGAAAGGTCCCAAAAGAAGCTGCTTTTCAGTTTTTGTATTCTCTACCATTCCTTGAATCACAAGTGAAGATTAAGCTAAAGTATGGACTTGACATCTCATCTGCCAGAAGCCAGACAAAACAGCTGTCTAGTGCAAAACTCTGGTTTTCAATCTTTCCAGTATCCTTCAAAGGGCAGGAATTCAATTTCCCTGTATTTAACAAATTGGCTCCAGCAGTGGGAGTTCTCTCTTTAAATTCTAATATGAAGAACATACTTAAAGCTGCCTTTTGAAAACAGAAGCAGCTGTTAATTATAGCTTATTCCATATCAGCTTTCCCATTTTACTACATTGTAAGTGCCACTTTCAAATGCTTTTAAGGGGTTTTGGGTTCTTAAAAATAATTTTACATACATAATTTTTTTTAATAACAATCTTTAGATAGTCATGGTTACTATTAGAGTAGCTACTAGAAGGTAATGATACTTTGAGTGTCAAAGCAGAAAGTGAAGACTATGTTTAAAAAGATACAGCAAAAATTACTATTTCAGACCAATAAATATATTTTGGTAACATTTTGACCCAGTAGATTTAAATGATTTTTGTTTAAGTAACTTAACTGCTTTATAAAGCCCCTTTAAACTGTGAACAAAATTTTTAGAGTGAGTAATCTGAGATAAATAGTGACTGACTGAATCATAAGAGATCTCTGTAATACAGCACCTATAACAAGTGACTTTTTTTTTCAAAGGTAACACAGAATGATCAATTTTTATATATAAACCCATAAAAATTTCTTTTTATTTCACAAGAATAGATCCCTGCTTGTTCAGAAAACAGGGGTAAAAATACTAAAATCTAGATGGTATTCATAGCATTACTTTCAGATCCCAAAAACATGCCTGTATTGCAACAATGTGTAATTTTCAGCTTTTAAGTACATTAAGAAACACTGAGGATTCACAGATATGTAAACACAAGTAAGTGTTTTAAATGAGATGATAAATTATAAACAAGAAAACTTAATAGATGGGGAAAAAAAATATTGCTTTTCTGAAATTTGGATTGTTTTGGCAATATTTTAACAAGCAGCTTTCCTTCTTAGTCTCACTGCTCCTGTGTGCTCAGTGCTGCCTTTTAACAGCATCGAGCTCATCCTTCCACAGGCCAAAGAATCTCTCCTGGCTTTTATTTCAGGGTTAGTTTTTCCTGCCAGGCTAAGTGGCTTAACCAATGGGTTGGACCAATTAATCCCAAAGCATGTAGAGTGGGAGCAGTGGCCCTGCACAGCCACAAACAGGAAGGAAACAATTAAATTCAATATATTAAAATTGTAACAGCTCTTCTAGGCAATAACAAAACTGAAATCACAGATGAAGCAGCCCCATACTTTCCTGTGGCCAGATAGTGCTTCCCCTACTAAACCCTGGGAAGCTGTGTGGGGTCAAGTGGACACTGGCTGACCCACACTGGGGATGGTGGAGAAGGAAATATGTCCCTAATCTTATGTGAAAATGCAGTCAGACTTAACTGCCTCATTTTACAATTGTGCCCCAAGGATGTTCCTATGCCTTCAGTAAGTAAAGCTACCAGTTCAAACTGCAGTTCCTCGAATTTTCAAATGTCTGTCTTCTGACAGTTTTAATCTGTCTATACTGCTCGCTTGTAAAACCTGCCCACAAGGTTTCCTGCTCTTTAGATTGGGAAAGTGGGTGAATGAAGTCTTCCCATGGAAAAAAATAGTCAGTTCTCTGAAGGTATAGTAATTCAGGCAACAACCTGAGCAGAGAAATCACAGAATGTTTCCTACCATTTTTATCCAGTAAACCTAATGTTAAGCTTAACTTCAAGTTAAAAAAACCCACTTATCATGGGAGAGAATAACAAGGTAATATAAAACTGAAACACTTCAGAGAAAGCAAACAAATCCCTCAGTGCAGTAGAAAAACAAAAACCACATGGAAGCCACAGTGTTCTCAAACTTCACTTCTGACAGCTAACCCATGCAACGTGATTAACTGCAGCTAAAACTAATTTAACAAGATGTCAATAAACATCAGAACTATCTGTCTTTCAATTTCCTGTCACTATCAGTCCCTTCCAAGTGTTTCTTACTAAAAAAAACTTACACTTTGAAATGACCAATAGCCTTAGACATACTTGAAAAACAAAACTGTTTCCCTAGTTCTTTCCTGGGATAGATATGACAAGGAGGTAGAAAAAAGGCAAGCAAGCTTCCAGAATTGTAGCAGATTTTATTTAACTGCTGTAAGGTATAGAAAAAGTGACCCTTTGATCAGTATGAGTAAGGGGAAGTCATATTACTTAATACACTTCAAGGAAGAAATGTTTTCTCTTTTTACAAAAAATACAAGTTCAAGATTCTGTAAGTTCCTGAAAATCATTTTGAAAATAAGTGTTCTGAACAGTAAGTTAAGTATTTTAAGATTTTATAACATCAGCAGAACTCAGTACTTCTCTACTCAAGTGGACAAAAAAACCCCACTTCAAATCCTGACTGACATTCTGTCTTGCAAATATCTGCGTTCTGCTCTAAATAGATGACAAGGAGTTGCTGTGATGTTTTCCTCAGAACTGTTATTTGACATTTTCCAACTTTACAAAGGCATGAGAACATTAAAACTCTTGTTGGAAGCAGAGTGTTTGAAAGTTCATTGGCAGAGTAGTTACAAGCACTTTTCAAGAACACACGATAATTCTCTCTCTGGTTTCCCCAAAGAGAGGAGGGGAAGAACACAGAAAGAAGGAGCAGCACACACAGTATGTTTTTGCTTCCATCTGCCATCAGTTAACAGTTTCAGCTACTTGGATGAACATGTATTTGTACTCATCAGGAAAGATTACAGTCTTGTCTACATGCAGTTTCTCAGTACAGCTGTTTATGAACAAGTCCAAGGTGAGGGCATTCTGGCAGAATCAGTCCCTAAGAGTGAACAGAAATATAGTATTTTGAAATAAGAACAGCCAAATAAAGAACTATTCAATTGCAGGTGCATATGAATAACTAAACATAAAGCAATCCCCATAATTCATCACAATAGGGTCTACTTACTTACACAGCATTATCTACAGAGTGCAGATTGTGCCAGCATGGCCTTGTCCTTCAGAAAACAGAGGGAGTGGAAGAAATTTCATGTCAAGCAAGTGTAGCTACATGGGCAGATGCAGAAGCTTTTTACTGTTATGTTTCATATTAATTTAGGAAGTTGGATTAAACCACACATCTATCAAAAGGTTCTTTTATCTTGAGTAATTTAATTGCTTTTTCACTGCAGTTCAGTTGCCTCTTTGGCACACAAACAGTAAAACCTTAGCAGCTTTGATGAGCTCAGCTTAGCACCACTGTCATCTCAGATTCTTCCCACCTTGGCCTCTTGAGTAAGTGAAAATAACCTGAACTTAGATGACATGATAGTAACTACACATGGGAAGCAATCACCTTTTATTTCTGATGGAAGTGATTTAAAGATAAAAGAGGGCAATTGCAGCCTACTGAGAATTTTTTAGTTTCCCCCTGAAATTGCCTGGTTTTCAGTTTTCCCCTGAAATCGAACTGTTCCACAAGAATAACAAAACCTACGTGACACAGAGCACTGCTAAGGCAGACCCATCACAAGTAGAAGCAAGTCAATATGGGCCTGACTCGCAAAGTCAGCTTCTTCTGAAAGCAGCCCAGAAATGCCTTACCTGGACCAAGTGGCTCTTTTCAACATGTGCATGTTCAAAAGACACACAGCAATATGAGGTTGTGTTGGTTTAGAGCATATACCTGTTAAGTTTGAATAAAATTTGGCTCAAGTGTTTGTAACTGGTGAAATTACAGTAGTTGAGTAATATAAAATTTATAATTGAACTTCTTTTTTAATCCTTGTATTAGAAATAATAACTGAAGATACCAAAAAGTGTTCAGCCTCAGTAGTGACAACTGACATTAGATCCAGCAGTATTGGCTTTGTTCCTCAAGTCCAGATCCATATGGAAGCTAAACATCCAAAATATCGTATGGTGTTATTTTCAAGTAGGACATCTCATTAATTCTCAATGTTTACTGTATGAAAATGCATGCTGAGCTAACGTGTTCATCACAACTCTTCCTCATGTAGATTACCTTTGCAAAATGAAAAATCACTTTATTCTCCAGCTGCACATGGCTCTCACTACATCTTTGTGTCCTTGGAAGGACTAAGGTGGGCCCAGCATGTACTCTGTCTCCATCTCCACTGTAATGTCAGGCAAACTGGACCTGGTGATTTTGTTACAAATCTGAGTGTGAGAGGCTGAAGCTAGTTAGCACAGTGGACCTTCCTTGGGGATTTCTTGAACTTGTAGTTCCAGTGCACAGTGTTGTCTGTCATCACACTGTACTGCATTCTGGCAGCATTTTATTGCTGATTTGGACTTCTATACACCTAAGCTGTCCATTTTGATTTCACTGGGAATGAATCAGTAGGCCATCTTTTAACATACCCCATGCAAATCATCCTTAACTATAGTAGAGTGCTCAGTTAACAGACCTCAACCTCTTTTCTGTATGACATTGACAACCTAGAGCTGACACAGTGACTCACACAGATACTGAATCTGCGCTACCGAAAACTCTGAACAGGCTGATTTCAGTAAAGGATACATGCCTGCAAGACATGACAAAGATTAGTGGTGCACAAAATATCTGTATCAATTATCAGTTCTTAAAAACTGTTTACATTCCACTTCAGGAAATGCATGTACTGAGATGCTGCAGCTAATCAGAAGAGACAGACCAATTCATGTTCAAACTGAGTTGGTACTTGTTTTCAGGACCAATGTTTCCCTTGGCCTGCACCATGCCTTAGCATGCTGGCTCAATATCAATCATCCTTAGAAAAGGCAGCTTACAGCCAGCACAATACCAACAACTCATTTACAGGAAAGGAAACAACCATGAAGGAGCAAATTACTCCTCTGAGAAAAATAGCAAAGATTAATTTATAAAATTAAAATACCAAATGTTGTAATATGGGTGATGAATTTGCAAATTAGGTAAAAGGTGATGATGGAAGACAAGGTAGAAAAAAAGCTGTCAGAGGTTTGAATCTTAGGTAATTTGGTGCTTTATGCTGCCTGTATGAAGCTGCCAACAAACTCTGTGGAATTGAAGAGATAACACAGCAACACACAATTGGGGGATGGAGAATAGGGGGGGTATTTTTCATTTTAATTGGCTTGGGAAAGAAAACCTGAAAGAGAAACTAAAATACTGAATTTAAAGTTGCCTTTAATTACTGCTATCTGCCATGGTAATAAGAGTAAGTAAAGGGGAAACAGTATTTCCACTGCTATGTGAGAACTTGTCTCCAATGGTAGCCACATGGTACATTTTCTTAGTACTAAGAAAACCAAAGCTTAGGTACATTAGCAACCTCAAGAAACAACAATAAGTAAAAAACATACTAAAGCCCACTAATAAGCACATTCAAATTTACCAGTAAAATCCACAGATCCAAGTTTTATTTCAACTAGGGTGTGTGAAAATTCTCCCTGGAGAATTTCAAAGACTACCAATCCCTCAGTGAAAAAATTTACACCATAGTAGTATCTAGAATACCGACTTATTTAGCACTTTTTTATGACTTGTATACAAAAAATTCCGGAAAACTTTATTTCCTGAATACTTAGCGTATTTCTGCAGGTAATCTTTATCAGTTTTGCAACCAAATTTTATTCCTATACTCTACATAGCAT
Source organism: Lanius collurio (assembly GCA_020086605.1). Lineage (NCBI taxonomy): Eukaryota > Metazoa > Chordata > Aves > Passeriformes > Laniidae > Lanius > Lanius collurio. Next base: position 66,427 of record JACBWW010000002.1, read on the forward strand.
ATTTAACTTTGCAACTGTATTAGAGCAGAGATACAACAAGTTCTATAGCTCTAAATGCTGAAGTCTAATTATATATTAAATATCATCACTCTGGAACTAAAGGAGGACATACCTGTAAAAACTTCAGCATTAAATGAGTAAAAATTACTTATCAACTCAAATTCACAATATTTACATGAAAATAAAGAATTCAGAAAAGTAATTAAGATCTGCTATAAGGCTCCTTTGTACACTATTAAAAATCACTACATTTAAAATTACAGTAATTTAACTGATAAAACTGAAGCAGTCAAATGAAACCACATTTTAGGGTAAACACAAACTGTGCCATTTTCTTTAATTAACTACTCTGATTTTAAACTACATGAATGATACCTATGAAAAACCAGATGTCCAGTTTCTGTGATTGATAAATTTTCCTGGATAATTTTTCAGATGCAGATTTAACTTCATCTAACACTTCCAGAGAAGTGTTAAGAAAAAAGTAATTTCAGCTAGGAGTTTCTACCCAAATGAGTTCCATTTGCAGCTGCACAGCTCCTCTGTGTGATCTTTGGAGGTATCAAGTATCTATCTCTATTCTCACTCTGGAATTAATTGACTCTACCAAACAATATTGAAATTACTACAGTTCACACTGTATATGGTTTGAAATTGATTTGGTTTTACATTTTTACAAAAACTGTACTTGATGTTCTTTTCCAATTTAAAAAATTATTAATTACTTTGGGGTTTAGTTTTTTTTTTTTGCAAATAAACACAGCTAAACCTGTTGATTACACATAAGGAAGCTGATCCTGCTATCACTTTGATATGTATTCTCTGAAAGCAAACATTTAATAATTGATATTGTCAAAAATACAATCTCCCTAGAAATACTACTGGCATTCACTTCTTGTCACCATGGGTTCTCCAAAGGCAATTTAACTGGCCGTTAAAGGATGCCTCCAGAGAGATCTTTTGCCTTGTACTGATATCTCAGTACTAGGAAGCTGCAGCTCAAGAGACAACTTTCCATTGTCTTCCCCACCTTTACCCTCTGGTGACTGTTCCAGCAGCTTGTGCTCTGGAGCCTTACCTGTGATTTATCCCTTCCTGATCAGCTGCAGATTTCCGAGAAAAAAGCCCTACAAGTATTTTGCATTTACCATGGGTTCAGAAACTTCCTTTCCCAAATATAAAGGCCACAAACCTGCCTAAAATAAAGCCATGTCTCCAAACAGCACAGGAGCAAGCTTTTGTCCCAGTCAGCCCTGAGAAAACAACTTCCCAGATCTTAAATGGAAATACAATCTTTTGTTTCCCAAAAATCAAGAAGGACCAGTTTGCTCAGTGCAGCATCAAGTTAGAAGTCCCAGGTAGTTTTGACACAGCCCAGGTTAAGCAAACACAGGTCTCAGCATCAAAAGCAGCACCGTGCTGACCCATAGGCTAATAAGTGTAGGAGCCTCCTGATCCCCCCAAACCACTCCCTTGCATCCCCTCCTGCTCTGGCTACGCAACTCTGCCCACTACACCCAGCAGAGAAGCATCACACTCTTCAGCAAACTTAGGCTACTTACCAGCCCAGAATGCAAAGATTTGCTGTGTGGTGTACTTATGCTTTGCTTTGCAGAGCTTGCAATTTTTTAGTATGTAATTTATTTAATTTTTTACTGATACAGCACAAACCTCCTCAGAAAGGAAGCTAAACTGCATGGAGGGGAGGAGGCTGCATTAGCAAAATGACACAATTAACTTATTTTTTCATGTCCTGTGCTTTACTCCCATCATGACCCAAACTAAAGTATTCTTCCCTCAAACTTGTCAGAAAAGATTGCTGAAAAAGTACAAGAATTTGCAATATATTGGTGACCAAGAACACTTTCTGTAGAGTTTGGATTGAAGGTCTTTCACAGCAGGGAAACTGCTCTTGAATCTCAGCCATACACAGCACTTGCAGAACCGGTTTTAACTTTACCGTAGACTTGCTAAACTATTCTGGATTCTAAAATGGAGAAGCTAGTTTTACCAATTTAATTAACAATCTAAATAAGATGGATAAGAAAATTACTTTTGTTATGACTTCAATTCTGAGCAAAATTTTAACCCTCTATGTGATTATTAAGAATATCTGTAAAAGAAACTAAGTTTATTGTCTCTGTTATTGATCCTGTCACTCATTTTCAGAATAAGACATACACTTACTCAAAATAAAATTCTCTCTAACTTCAGAAGTGAAGACACCTGTATTTTATCAGTCTTTGCCATTGCAGATCTGTTCTGAAGCACCCACACTTTTCAGTACTATCTTATCATACAGAATACCCTAACAAGGGGGAGAAGGGAGGGAAGAAAAAAAAAGAAAGTGGTGAGGGGGAAGTGAGTGACAGAAAAATAAAAGGTTTAAACCCTTACAGTTTTGGAAGGGATTAAAAAAAAAAACAAACAATGGGGAGGGGGGGACGTTGGGGAGGGGGCAGCAGAAAGCCTTTCTAATTCAGGGTGCAGTTCTTTCATCAAGTATGTTGCACCTAACCAATGGTTCTGTAAAGCTGCAGCCAAAGAAAGCTTATGTGTCTTATTTCACTGTTTTGTTGTGACAAAATACCCACTTAACACATTTTTCTGTTTCAAGGCACTATGCCACATTTATCTAACATATGTAAACAAATAATACATTAAAATGCATGCCATGTTCCATTTCAGTAGGATTTCTCAAACAAGATAAACAAAACCGAAACTACTTGCATAGTGTTTTGAAAAATATTGGTGATGTTATACATTATACTTTGGACAAATAGTCATAAGTCAACACCCAGAAGTGTAATTCAGATTGAATTCAATGCTACCAGGATAAGTACATCTGATATTCCAGCTCTTTTTGGAAAACCAGACAGCTGCTGCTCATTTCCATATCATTGTCCAAATACATGCTGTTAAGACCTCGTAATGAAGTCCAAGGAAAAAGACGATGCTTTCTTTAAGGATCATTTTTATCTTTATAAAACACAAAAGTAAAAAGCCTAGGCACATGCAAACACATTCTCACTCATATACACACAAATCCCATCGCATGTACCAATTTTAGATGAAAGAGAAATGTGCCAACCAAGCAAGTTTTGGCTTTGTTCTGATTTCTCTGTTAAGTCACACAATGAACAACTGGCCCTCTGGGTTTGACAGAAAGCACTGGTTAGTAACCTGGAAGTGCATTGCAAGTTGCTTGATATTTTAACCTGTATCAAAAAAACATAACCATATTTTGATAACCTATCACAACTTTCAGTGCATTACAAATGGTTTAATAATTCAGTTCATATAGGAAATAAATTTACATCAATGTGCAGGGCTTGTCTCTCTCCCATGAAAAAACAGATTATTTCTCTGCATTTAAGATTTACATTAAAAAACATTAGAAATATAGTAACAAGAATTAGTAATCCCCTTGGTTTTTCATAATGGAAAAAGGGAAAGGTTAGGTAAAGGGGTTATATTTGATAGTGGTATTATTATTCACCATGAAAAATTATTGTTTTATTTATTTTTTTTTAAAAACATGGTGTGGGTTACGCTTGTGTGTTCTTTAAAAGTACAAGCATAGCATCAAGGGCAGCACATATTCACCCTATCAAAGGAGAAGGCCAAGTAGTATCCTGGAAGTGATTTCACTTAAAGCAGGGTAGGGACCCCTGGCAGTGCAGAGAGAAGACAACACCAACTTCCTCTACACCCCTCCCAGGAGCAGCAGCCAGAAACGCTGGAAAATGGACAGTGGCAGGGGGAAAACCAGCGTTGCAGCCCTCTTGCCAGCAGGTCTGGGTGCAGCAGGAGAGGGAAACAGGGAACAGAATTAGGGAAATACCAACTTTCAATAAACATGGCATTTCAGGCCTATCAGTGGCTGATTTCCTTTCAGCCACTAAACCTCTAAATGAAAGACCCAGTTGCCAGTGCAGACATACAACAAAACACTTATATTGAATACAAAAGTTAAGACAAAAGAAAGAAAGGGAAGGGAAGACAGATGATGCAGGTTGTAACTCTTTCTGAATCATTTATTGGAGGTTCAAAAGTAATCCTTTAAGCATGGTAGAAGAGAGTGAGAAAGAGGAGTTCAACTCAAGTGAGAGAGTGTGGACCTGAGCATGTGTGCCTTTAAGTTTTCACAAAGTTAGAAAAAAAAGTCAGACTAAATGAAGATTATTAGCCTCCATTCCTGCCTGGAAGTCCACTAAGACAGCAGATTTTCATTTTTGAACTTTTGGTTGTTGAGTTTGTTTGTTTATTGCTTGGAAGATTTTTTTCATTTTCAGATGAAATCTACTTGTGAAGATAACCAGTCAACTGCAACACCTGAAGCTAATCAGGTCCAACCAAATCAACCAGTGATCAAACCTACCGAAGTTACATGACATGAGCATAATGCACACCCAAAGGGCAGCCACATACATTAGGTAAAAAGTGGTTTACTGCTCAAGTTTGACAGCTGGAAGATGCATCACTCATTCTATGTCCTTGTTTTCTATTCCTTGCAAAATGCACTAGAAATGCCCTGGGCAAGCAGATCCTTTAGGTATCTGCTGTTGAATCTGGCACAGCTGCTGTTGCTTCTTCCTTCCACAAGAAAATCAGAGGCAGGATGATACCCACAGAAACTCATACCTCCACAAAGTTAAAAAATTCTCTTGTTCTGTCTAGTGTCTCAAGATGAGTGCTACCAGAAATTCCCTAATATGTGATTTCTCTTTCAGTAACTCAACAATGCACTAGGAAGACTGGAGTTACAGGACCTGTATTATTTAATTATTTAAAGGCTTATCTCAGTCATTCACATTGAACAAATATGCTTTCCTTTCTTGTAAGTAATTTCATTCCATAAATAGCAGCAAACTGCAACTACTACTTCCAGGTGAGAGTTATTTTCTTCCAACAGACACCACCTACTGAATAGTTCACAACCTGTGAGATACATTCATTGCCTGGAGAACATAGCAAAGAGAGCAAAATTGACAATTATGGCAAAAATGTAACCCAAGCCAAAAAGTTGACCCTAGACTAAGAATCTTCATTATGAAATTTCTAAAGGTAAGTCACACACAAGTACTAAACAGGCACACACAGCCACCCCTAGGAAATATGATGTTCATCCCACAGCAGGTCAGTAAAGTGACACTGCAACAACCCCATTAACTCCCCTGTTCTGCATTAGCAGGGGTACCCACACAATCTGTACCTTCCATGAGCATGGAAAACATGTCTTTGCTCTGCCTTGCAGTTGTCCAGCACTAACAGCACTGTTGGGCTTCCATTTGCTGTTGCTTGTTTGCAACACAAGGAGAGATGCAGTAATCCTGGCACGTGCATCACAAGGGTTTCCAGCTACAGGACCCATTCCAGCAAATGAACAGTACATTAAAAGATCTCATGGATGACATACAAAAGGCTCCAGAAGGCACTGAGACCACAATAAAACAAATTAAACCAAAAAACATCAGGAAAAAAAACCAGCTTAGGATGCACTTTTAGGTAGTCAAGGTACTTCACAGAAGAAATCCACTCCAAAGTTTTATACCAATTCTTTAAATTTTCTAGGAGCTGCACATAAAGACATCTAAAGAAAATAGTGAAGGAGCTCCATAACTGACTAGGAATAAGCAGAAGAACACTCTAAGAGGAAAATAATGTGTCAGTAAAGAAAACAATGCAGCCATTTCTGGCTTGGAGCCGGGAGAACTGCCTGACTGTGCCATCACTATCTCCCACTGGGCAATTACCAGTTCACAAACTTCCCATCACTATCTTAGCACCAGAAAATTGTTCTACTTCAGATGGTGTTTCAGAACTTCCAGAATAGGGGTATAATTTACTTCACTCTGGTAAGATGGGGCAAGGAAGGTGGGGGGTAACTTTAAAATGCTATGTAATATCTTTCAGGCAAAGCAGAAAATTCAACAATACTTGTTTGTTTATTTCTTTAAATATATGGACCTTGTACATTTGATCAGAATGTGATTCCAGGGCAAATTAATTAATACACTTCCCCCATCTTTGAATTTGGATTATTTTCTCCTTCAGAGCAACCATCTCAGTTGTTTTTTCAATGTCACCTCAAACAAAGTCTAAACTTCAGAAAAGAAGCACATACAGGGTAGAGAGAATTATAATGATAGGATATACTTATTTCTCTCTGAGGAGGTCATATCACCAGTCAACATGGGATTCCTAGTACATACTACTCTGGATGAAGAATACCTTTTGACTTTACTCCAAGCCTCAGGCTTGTTCATCATTTAGCATCAGAAAAAGAGAAAATATTTTAAATAGAACCATCAAAACAACCAATACATTATAGTATGGTGTGCACATATTCAAAATCCTTCTTGAGCATTTCATCTTACCCTTAATAACAAAAGTCAGAAAAGGACAAAAAAAAAGTTAAGTAGCTGCATAATTCTCAGTATTTTTTTTTTCCAACTGTATTGGTTTTGGCTGGGGTAGAGTTCATTTTTTTCACAGTAGCTGGCATGTGGTAATGCTTTAGATTTGTGCTGGAAACAGTGTTGATAACACAGGGATGTTTTAGTTACTGCTGAGCAGAGCTTGCACAGAGCCAAGGCCTGTTCTGCTTCTCACACCACTCCTCCAGTGAGTAGGCTGGGGGTTGAGAGGGGGCATAGCCAGAACATCTGACTCCACAAGCACACAAGTGACCAAAGGGATGCCCCACACCCTATGGCATCATACTCAGCATGTCAAGATGGGAGAAGAAAGAAAAAGGGGGGGTCATTCGGACTGACGGCATTTGTCTTCCCAAGTCCTGTTACATGTGATGGAGCCCTGCTCTCCTGGAGATGGCTGAACACCTGCCTGCCCGTGGGAAGTAGTGAATTAATTCCTTGTTTTGCTTTGCTTGCACTCACAGCTTTTGCTTTACCTATTAATCTGTCTTTATCTCAATCTACAAGTTTTCTTGCTTTTGCCCTTCCAATTCTCTTCCCCATCTCACCAGGGAGATGGAAGGAAGTGAGGAAGGGACTGTATGAGGCTTCATTGCCTACTGGGGTTAAACCACAACACCAAAGAGGCACTGGGGATTGGGGGAGGTCAGGCAAAATCCAGACATCCGACAGCATACAACGCTTCATAGCAAAAATTACCTAACAATGCATCTTATCAGTGTTGAAGTGTTGAATTGATGACTTTTAAACTGAAAACCCTGACACTTCAAGGCCCATGAATTTGGAGACTGATTGGTTTCCAATTTTGAAGTGCAGAGATTTTAGTGAACTTTTTGATAATGATTCAATACTGCACTATTATATTTTTTCTTTTATTCTCCTTCACTTAGGGGTAGACTGGAAATCCTTAGCAGAGCACAATTCATTACTCAATCTTTTCAGAACCCATATAATGAAATGAAAGTATTATCAGTTTCTGCTTTATTTTAACCATCTACTTCAAGCATATATCACTGATTTCTGCCATAATCCCCATTCATTCACTTCACTTTTCATGTGAATAAAAGAGCCAAGTGGAAGAGTATATCATTGCCAGCTCCTTGATAGTGTGATATTCGCAATTTTTCTTAGAAGGGATATGATCTTGCAGAAGATGATAAGAAGCTCAGATTTTGTAATATTTTTATGTAGCAAGTAATTATGCTTTTCAACTACAGACTAAAATCCTAAAAAAAGAATAATCTTGACAAAAGGAACCATATCCAGAACTTCTTTATTTACACACCATGATTTAAGTCAGTCTTGCATTTCTGAAAAAAAAATGAATCAGGCACTCCAAGATGGCTGATTAGCAATAGTGTGTTTTTCACTTCACTGCCTGACAGTGCTTGCAGTATGATAGGGAGGAGAATGCTACAGGCTTTTCATAATCTTGGTAATCAAGGTTAATACAAAATTTGCATACCACCTTGCAGACGCAAGGAACATTTCCTGGAAGAATGCTGAGGTTAAAGTCACATATATCTCCCCAGAAATGAGGCACTGGCTAAAAATATTATGTATTTATCTCAAAGTAAGCCCTCATGAGTTTACAACCAGTAGTGTTCCACTTAAGATTTTTAGGTAATTATCAAGGTAATTCATCAAACGGACTCATATGGCATACTAACCTCCAAATCTTTAACTGCCTTGGAAAACATCAGGCATCTACTAAATTTTCATCCCTGCACCCTGAAGATAATCCCTACTTTGCATGAACAGTGAAAAAAGGTCAAAATCTTCAACAGCCTCATTGGCACTGCATTATTTGATGGAAAGAGAATTGAAGAGTATTGGATGTAGAGCCATGCAATTCCTTACAATATTTCAGTACTTCAAGTATAATATTTCTACTCTGCTTTCAGATCAGATCATACATACAGCACAGGAAACCCAGAGCACAGTAGAACAAAAGAAAGCTACACACAAATTTTAATATAACAAAGAAAAGCAGTGGAAAAGACAATATTGAAAATTTTAAACAAAGGAAAAGGAAGGCAGTAAACTGCTAACATTTCTTCCTTCAGTACACAAACTCTTTAATTTCAGAATTCTGTAAATTCAACTTTTTTTCAACTCAGGAGTAAGAATGGAGCAACAGAAGCAATTGCTCAGACTCCACAGTTCCTTAGCTATCCAAAGTAGTTTCTTCTACATTCCTGCTGGAATGGAGTTTTAGGTGTTTTGTGGAGGCAGAGCTGTCTCTGCTTGCAAGGATGAAGTACAGCTTGGATCACTGACTTAGACACTGCTGACACATTTCAGTTGATAAAAAATAATTTCTGCTATTTTTAATTGTAAAAATTCTTTTATACTAATTTATCAACTTAGCACTTTTTTAATGCAGCAAACCCCAAAATAAATTAGGTCCTATCAAAATAGGCTAACAAAAATTAAACCCACCAAGCTAGGAAAGCTATTATATACATCTCCTTAAGGCAATTTTAAAGTTCCTAAATAAAAAAAAAAAAAAAAAAAGGTGATGGGCACGAGGAGACAATACAGTAGGTGAGGGAGAGGCCAACAGCATATATCATCATTATTTATGTGCTTTCCCCCACCAACATTCCCTTATCCCTCAGGAAGCTCCTGTGCTCATAAATGAGCTAACTATAGATGGAGAGAAAGCACGTTGTGGCTGGCCTGCAGAACACATCCTGCTGAAACAATGCCACAGACCTGAACTAACAGTCAAAGCCTGCTTGTCGTTTCTAAGAAAAAATAAAGAGTTTCCAAGAAGTCTCCAGTACTTATGGTGTTACTGAAAACCTAGATGCTGGCACTTCAGCTGTGACGAGGCTTGTTTGGGCAACGCTCACTTTCAGTCCCTGCACTATGATTTCCCAGTTTCAATACTGGAATGAGTCAGTATTTGTACAAGTCCTTTGAGGACTGTGAGTGTTTTGTGATCTGCAGAACTAAATTATTAAAATGGTTCTGGTAATGTCTCTATTGGAAATTACACCTTTTTTTTGTCCTCATCAAATCAATAAATATCTTGGAAGAAATGAGACAGAAATGTGACAGATTTGCTTGCACACATTCATGTTTATCCTAGCAGTTAAAAAAGCTGGTGTTGTTTTTGTACTAGCAGGGCTTGGAAAAGCAGTAAGAAAGTTCATTATTTAAAAAGTCTCTCTCTAAGTAACTCTTCAATTAACTGTATAAACAAAAAGTCTTCTGATTAAGTGCTGCCTAGCAAGTAATAGTCAGGAGAACACTTAGGGGTTTAGAAAGTTTCTGATGAGAAAGCAACATTATTCTTCTTTGGAGATATTTTCAAACATTAGAGATAGTGGTAAGCAGTGAGGCAGTTAAAAGTGCTTTCATCTGGTGAAAACTATGAAAGAAAGAAGGAAAACAAAGGAGACAAACAAATGTATAAGTAATTTCATTGTGCATTAATGAGCTAGAAAAAAAATAGTTTATTGACAATCACCTTAAATTCTTAAAAGTCACAAAGTATTCTCAAGGGAGTTATTCCTCAAAAAGAGGGATAAAGAATGATGCACCTATACAAGGAAAAAGTCAGTGATTTATACTACCTACAAATACAAGCTATTCCAAGTTTAGGGAAAAAACCTCTCAGTTTATCAACTACTATCTTAGATTTCTCTAATTGCACAGTTAACCCATATTTTAGTGACATATTTTAGGAAACAATTTTTATATCTCTGCTAGAATGAATTACCAACCACCTCTCCAAAAAGTTCTAATTCATATTTTATTTCTCAGCATCCTTAGAAACTGGAAGAATTTAAAAGGCTTAATTTTAAATTTCAATTTAGAAAAGTCTAAAATATTATGTTACCCCAAGTGAGATTGAAAGGAAATGGTAAGGGGAAAACAGCCAAGAGAAATGGGTGTAGGAATGGTAGTGGTAGACAAAGTTCGCTTTCATACCTACAGCCAGGCAAAAACTTACAAAAAATATGACCAAACTGGTTTAAGCAACCACAGAATAAAAAAATAAATTACATTTTGGAATCCAGCTAAAAAGTTAAGCACATATACCCTTGAGGGGTGGAAGGGGCTGGGCATCCACAACAGCTATTTCTGTCAGGCACATTCATGGCTCTGAAGCCTGCAGTGTGACCAACATCACTTTTATCCATCTCGTTTACCCACCAGACCAAAAAGGCCTGTAATTCTTAAACTGCAAGTGGAGTCCCCTTCATATTAGTGAGGATTTTGCAGAACTCTATCATATTCCTCTAAATTGGGTCTTTTCCCAGGCCAGATAACTTAGCGTATTTCAGCATTACCTCTCACACACAGTTACAGACCGCTCTCCTCTGCCCCTGAACTCCTCCTCATGCTGAGATTTCCATCAGACAATTTTCACTGTCTTGCAACTCAACATCCAAGACTTACACAGAGAGCTGTAACAGTAACTGGTTGGCTGCTTATCAGTGTTGCTCAAAATTTTCAAATAAAGCACTTTCTACATTACATTTTTTTTACCTACCTAGTCAAAAAACTTATACTAGTTCCAAGTTTTATAAATAAAAGTTTGTCTTTGGTATTATTATCAGTAATTTTCTGTATTCCAAAATATTTTAAATAAAGGCCTATGAAAACATAAATGTTTCAGAATATTGCTGATTTTTTTTTTAAATGACTTTTTTATTTTCTTGATGTTAGATAGTATCTCAAGGTTAAAGTCCATATATAAAAAAGAACATTTGCCTTATAAATATGGAGTTTGGAAGGGTGGGTTTCTTCTAAAGTTAGCCTATAACTCAGTTCTACGCAGTTCACCCAGGTACTTTCCTTTTCACTTGTGACTTTCCTTCCTTAGCTATAACAAACGACTAAATCTCTTCCAACTCCCCGTTTCCCAAATTTTCTGCATACAGCTTGTTTACAGTCTCACATGTCTACCAGTTTGGAATAGTGATCTGATATCCAAAAAGGCAAAAATTCTCATATTTCACAAGAAATCTGTTTCCTACCTTATGTGGCATATGGCCCAATTGTACACACCATTACTTAATCTTCAGTCTACCATTCCCCTGTTATACTTCTATTACAGTTTTGAGACCTTTCAAGATGATAAAGGAAAGTAATTTTCCAAGATCTTTGAGCAATTTAAACTTTTGTAAATCCTATAAATCATCAGTATTATAATAAAGAACAGATTAATTATCCGAATCAGGATTCACAATTCTGCAAGAGAATTATTTGGCTTTCCAGAGTTTTCCTGAAGTATTTTTGAGCTGATAATAGAACTTTTGTTCAGTGCTGTTCAGTATTTTTACTTTTCTAGCTATACTTCCAGGTGCAACCTCATGCCTATGAAGTCAGTATCCCAGCCAGCATGTTTGCTAAACTGCAGAACACCATTACTGTACAGTGAATTTTTAAAGAACCATAAAGAAACCAAGTGATTCGTTTTTTACAAGTTGGAAATGTATGGTTCCAAGTCAAGAGTTTATTTACCAGTTTCTGATATAAACATTAGGTTTGTAAAAGCAAAAATGGAAAGCCCATGGTTCACACTGCAAATTGGACCTCATATGTGAGCGAGAGCAGATGTGATCCCTGTGGAAGCAAAATAAATTTGCATAACGGAGACTTCTGGGAGACAGCATTCAAAAAAACAAACAAACCACAAACAAACAAAATCAAACTGAAAAGGAATGACATAGGTAGCAAGGAAAGTGGAAAAATGACTGTGACAGAAACAGAAAGGAAGAGACAGCCCTCAGCAGTGGGATAATCCCTATTGTGCAAAGAAGGACAGAACTTGGGGAAATGAACAGAAGCATTAGACAAAACAACTTATCCAGACAGGAATAAACATCTCGACCAAAATAAATTAATTACAGTAATAACCAACAAAGAAAACAAAGAGACAAAACTCCTAGTCAGTTACATGGTTTAAACAATAAAAATCGCAGCATATTTTTTCCTTTGAAGCAAACCTGAGGCAATCCAAAGGTGGCACATTTCCAACAGGGTGATAAAAAAAAGATTCCTGAACCAGCAAGGACTAAAATCAAACCAACCTTGATCCCAAGGGATTCTATAATCAAACTCTTTTCTTCAAGAGTTCATCTGCATGTTAAGCAAACAGAATAGAAGCTGCAGATGCCTTGCTAGCAGGAGACAGAAGACAGATCATTACAGGACTTCTGAAACTCCCCAAGTGCAAAATATGACAAGTGAAGAATTACAGACCCCTGGCTTGGAGAAACCCTCAGGAATAGTCCTAACATGGAATTAACATTGGAATTCTTTGTCATATATACTGTAGACATTTGAAGCTTAAATCATTAAAAAAAAAAAAAGTTAACAGAAATACAGAAAGGCACCACTTATGTTCTTAACTCAAAGTTCTTGAAATACATATATGCTCAAGGCTGGAAGTGTATTCTGAAAGAGATACGAGTTTGTCCTGTTCCTGAACTCTTCCATAAACTTCCACTCCTGTCTGCCAGCAGAGACAGGGTACAAAACTAGATAAAAAGTTTTATCCAGTAAAGCTATTATACTTAACTGTACCATGTTTTGTGAGAAAATAAATATATAAATAATTGCCCAGCAGAATATAGTTAGAGAAAGTTAAGGAATTTGATTTTTTTTAAAAAATACATTACTATGACTGAAAGGAAGTGTTAAATCCATCAAAAAATGCATAAGAATAATTTTTATTTTATACTAGAGTGACATGCAAAAACACTGAGCTAGTTTGAACAGGAAGCAATAAAGTTTCAACAGAGCACAGCAGAGGACAGAAATGCTGTCTAGGAGCTAATTAGCCAAGGTGCAGAACTCTGCTACTACAACTAACTTGGCCATGCTGCTGACTTCCAAGTCACCACATGAGACTTCCTTAGAGTGCAACCTGTGCTATTCAGCCCTTGATAATCTCTACTCTCCTCCTTCACTTAAAAGTGAAGGAAATGGCAGTGAAGTTGACCTGATTGTAACAAAGTACATGCAAACAATTGTGCTCAGCAGTGATCTTTAACAGTGACCTTGCTTGTACAGGCAGGGATCCAATTCCCAGATTAGTAAAGAACCACTTCCAACTTGTTATAGAAATCAGTGCTTATTATCCTCAGTTCTAGCTAAACTCATTGACCAACAGGTAGATAAAAGTGCTAAAATCACATGGTGTAACTGTACAGCATGGAACTCTAACAAGAAAAATGAAAAAAAATATTTCCATTCCAAAGCATAACTCAAGTCAAAACTAAGGAAAAAAACAAACCAGAAACAAACAAACAAAAATCTACCAAGAGCAATGTTGAACCTGCACCTTGAGAGTTGAAAGAACCAAAACCACAAAAATACCAACCCTGATCATGCAAACAAGCAATTGTGCATAGTTGGCATGCAGATTTCCCCTCCTCTTCATAGAAGCAACCGTGCAAGTTGGACCCAAAACACAGCAGGTTGCATTAACAGTCCTGCAGTTCTACTCCAGTATCATTTTTAATTTAAAAATAAACTGTGTTACACATGATTTCAATATTCTGTTGGATGACCAAGCAAAGGAAAGAATGAATTTAAGCAGAGTCTGTGGAGAGATAATGTGAAGTCTGTAACATAAGTGAAAAATGGCCGTGTTGCTAAGATAAGGCCCCAACCACCAATCTTATTGTCAAGCCTGGCCATCTGTCAGCAGAAAACTGATTTACTGTATATAATGCTGCTATACTTGATCACTACTGTACTGTTATAAAAGGCTCCCGAGGTTTGTTTAAGGACACCAAATGGTACTTTCTAGCAACATAAAAAGGGTTAATAAAACACTTCTTCAAAAACCAAGTTTTCTGGAACCAGCCTCAGAACTTTAAATCAAATTTTACCCAGTTTCAATGCCACTGGTAGATGAAATTTCTTTATAAATAAAAACATTAAAACCACGGAAACAAAACCCCCCAAAAATCCCATAAAATGATAGTAAGTTACATAATTTTCACTGTATAAGTAAGGCTGCTTGCACTGAAGCTTATTCATGGATGTTATTTTGACGGTAGGCAATTGCAACAAACTTTAGATAAAGGCACTTTTAAGAAACAATCCTACAATATCAGTATTCAACAAAATCATTAATAAAGCAGCCACTTTCCTTCATTTAATAACTACTCAGGAGATCCAAACTCTTTGCAAGAGCACTAATGAAGAATATTTAGATAGGGGCCTGTAAGCACATTGTGGTGTAACACCTCATGGTGTAACAACTCAGATGAGCACATGTAATCCAACTCTTCCCACTCTGACACGCCAGAACAAAAATGCCCATGTATGAGATTCATCGTTCACATCAAATACCCACTGAGTAAAACAGCTGCAGGTACTTTCTTAGGTTAATCAAACAAATCAAATGACAGCATCTAGTAATAACAAAACAAATTTTCCCTCCAAACAACAGGCCTACACTGCAGGTGGTTTTATCCCATAGCAAGCAAACAGGGAAAAAAACACATCCTGGACATCTGTTCATTAGGTGAGAACCATTCTGCCTGCACAGCAAATGAAGCAAATATCATGTGGAAAAAAGCACAGTTTATGATCGTGTAATTAGACACGGTAACACAGGCAAATACAAAAGAGGAGGGACAACAAGTACAAATTACAGTTGCACAGGCAATTTGTTTCTGGGAGTTTATAATTTTTGATGCTCCTGGACTTGAACCTTACCATTTCTTTTAAGAAGGCTTTTTTCCAGCTAATTCTTTTTTCCTATTATACAGTAACAGATAACTATGAACAATCACCTGCTGTAAAAAATATCCATTCCCACATAATTATTTATACTGAATGGAACGCTTCACTTGAGGACATTGGGAGAACACTCCATCAGAACAGACTAAAACAACACAAAGTGAATAGGACCTTGCAGTAAATATTATAAAGCAGTGTGTATTTATTGCAAGTTTACCTGATACTCATTTGGCCAGAAAGTGCTGACAGCCAACTCTGCCCGAAGCCAGTCTTTGCCAGTGGAGCCAGTGACATTCCAGATGGGATTAGCCAGTGGTCCTTTGTTCACCCTAACGAGGATATTCAAAGTGCCTGGGTTTCCCCCATTCTTGCTGTACAGAAGGTAGCTGAAATCGATGCAGTGAGTATCGTTTTCTTTCATTGTTGGAAGCTGAAGTCGAGTCTTTTCTCCAGGGTCATGGTCTGAGGAAATCACTATCATATATGATCCTAAGGGAAGGGAGAAGGGAAAAGAGGGAAAATAAAAGCAGTAGTAAGGAAAAAGATAATTACTGAGAAACTGATTATTCACAGTGAAAAAGGATGAAATGCATAGGTTTTATTATCCCAGAAACCTCAAAATTCAAGTGGCATGAAGTCCAGCAAGCTATAAAATGGCTTAAAACATGACTGAAGCAGTATCTACAGAAGATATCACATATCTCTGAAGATGTATCTAGATGCCTCTACCTACAAACTTTTCTCTCTCTTGTTTTAGGATCAGATAATTGGAAATAGTATCACAAATGGATGGGGAAAAAATAACAAGAGTAGAAAAGCATAATCATTATTCTGAGGTCACTGAGGCCAAAATTCTCTCAACTTGCTCTGCAGATTTTCTGAAATCAAAACAAAAAATAAGGTCCACACTCCTCAATGCAGCTGTCTCATACCCTTTTCTACCTCCCAAAAAAGAGGCAGACTTGAATCTGAGATACAGTAGCAATAGAAATAGCTGACTTAGGACACCAAGCCGAACTTGTTTGGAAAAGTTTTGTTTGCTCCTTCATTTTCCAATGGATTTAAGAGGATAACAGAAGTTTCTATAGCTGGAGGAATGTCCACCTTGTAAATGCATATTACAAATATACACAAGACAAAAGAGGCTGTGCCTGTCTAGCTACAAAGGCAGAAAGAGGAAATCATGTTTCAACAGGTTATACAGGCAATAGCAGCACATCAGTCTGCTCTGCTCTCCTGCAGTATGGATGGTAAAGACAGGCTGCCATCTAACCTAGCCCAGAGCTGATCCATTTCTTCAAGAGGGACAACTCCATACCAGGTACTACCTAATTAATGAACCTCAGAGAAAAAAGCTTTCTAGATTGGGCATGCCAGGCCAAACTTTCCAACCGAGTGAGAAAATCCAATTCAACATACAATCTGAATCATTGCTACAGGAAATTTTCCTAACCTAAATTTACCTACATATCTGCTTAATGATTCCAGAACCTTCCTGTTGAAGGATTTGCTTTTTATTTTCAGTCCTAAAGGGCATCACCATAAAGAGCCTTTCCTCATGAGGAAAGTTCAGGGTAAATTCATCAAAAATAGAGAAAAAAATTTACTTGAAGTTAAAAAAGTAATGGATTTGTGAATGCTTGCAGAAGTCCTGGGAGTATGTACATGAACACTGTTGAAAAATCTTCTCTGGAGTATAGTCATATAAATTATTACCATTTTGTATGTCAAATTTTATCATTTGATTTTTAGACAACAAGGAACTATTGTATTCTAGTATGTCCTAAACAGTTACATTAGGCATTCTGAAAATTGTTCATAAGTTGTTGCTCAGGAAAAGAGGAAAATTTATGTACATGGAATCAAATCATCTGTGTGAGATATTAATTTAGCATCTAGCCTTTACTAGCCTGAAAAGTAAGTCTGTGCAAAAAAATTTAGGAAAAAAATGAGAAAGAAATACTTTAGAAGGAAAGCTGCTCTTATTAAAGCACAGTGCATTGAAATCTATATTTTTAGTAGCCATCTCCAAAATAGGGTTCAAAGAAAACTACTATAATGTAACATAAGCAAGTAGTTCATATTTAGAATTATATGCAGAATCCATTATTTGGTTTATATTTTTTATTAGAGAATTTGGTAAAGTATACATTCCTGGTTATTTCTTTATCATTTATACCCATTTATAAAGACACAGAGGAATCATAGTATTTAGGTTTGCTGTTACTTTAAATCTTTAAAGATTATGGTCTAGAATTAGTTGATGATTGCCTGAGAAAGTGTTTGTTAACCACATCCACTCGTGTGCAATTTTTATGCCCTCTGACTCTGGAATAAACTTAGTAATATGCTAGTTTGTAATCTCTGTTTTAGTAATACCTATGTTCTTACAAGCACCTGATCATAAGACTGGAGAATAAGATTTTCAAAAGTTTCATTACTAAATACTATGCATGTGGCACAGGGAGGCTGTACATCAGCAATTTGGGTTTTTTTACCTCTACATAAGAGTTAGAAAACTGAAAAGGGTCAGTGAAAAATTACAGACTGCTTCCCACACTGTTAGCACTGATTATCCATGGCCATCTAAATTGCCTCTTTGACTTTGTTACTTGTATTTTGTAAATATTTTAAAGCAATACACAAAAAGCAACTCAAGTCTTTTCTTGACACCCCAAAGCAAAAAAACATCAAAAAACCCCTCATTTACTTCTAATATTTCTCAAGCAGAGATACAGAAGAAGATAAATCCTCCAACATTTTCTGAAGTCAGTTTGGGAGGGGGGAAAGGAAGGAACAGAATATAACCTTTGCAGAATCAACCTTTGTAGATTTTTAAAATGTTTCTCTTAACTTCTCTTAAAACCACTGGAAGGAAAAGAAAATCAAATTCAAATTATAACAAATAAACTAAAAGTATTTAAAGATCTTGTTTCTACAATAGGGGAATCTGCAATAGCCCTTGGAAGTTTCAACATACATTTTTTAGTATATTAACATATTTTATAGAACTCCACTTTCTCAACTTCATTTTTCATCATTTAAAAATACTTAGCAGTGAAATTGCATACATCTATCTACACGTTAGTCCTACAGCACTTCATAAAATGCTCCAGACAGCATTCATAGACCATTTATCACAAAGCCAAAGCATCTGTTCAGCGTCTTGGAAACTACTTCCTTTCTCCTCCTTTTTTTAAACTTAAGCAACTGTATTACACGAATGTATAGAATCCTGCTCCTTTCTCAGTCATCTACCTACTCCAAGAAAATCAGAAGCCAATGCCAGAGTAAACTACACAACAAAATGATATCTTTGGAAAACATACATAATACTTTTTTACACCTTTCATAAGAAAGTAATTCTTTATTTGCAAAGAAATACAATAGGATTGGAAGAGTTAGGAGTTTTCCCTTATTTATATATGCTTGCAAGATCATAATATTAATTAATAATAATTATATTGCTGTAAAATCTTCATAACATCTTAAGATATTACTGGACTTGGAAGAAATGCAAAGTAAAAACAAGGGAACTGCTCACAATCTCATTAATTCCCAAGATTACCTACTTGTTTGAGATTTTCAGTGAGAGGTTAGAGCAAATGTTACAGCTAACTTATTCACAGTGGTGCTCCAGGCTGGAGCAGGGACACAGCCTGAGAAGGAAGGAGCAGCAGATACCAAGTGCAATGGATTGGCTGTATCTCCCAGTTCCCATCCCTCTGAGCCTGGAGTGGAAGTTTGGTTCGTTTTTCCCCAAGATGAATCTGTTTTGTCTGTGACAGTAACTGGTGATTTACAAAATAAGTGATCCCTCATCTTTGTCTCAATCCATGAGCTTTCCTACCCTATTCCCCCCTTGTGCTGCTGAGGAAAGGACTAAAAAAGGGGAGGGTGAGTGGCTGGCCAAGGTCAACACACCACAGTTGCCAGAAAGGTAAAGAGCAGCAGTTAGTGTCAGCTAACACTAGGGTTGAGTGTGCTATTAAATCCCAATAGAGCCAGGCTCTGTGATTATTTTCCCCTGTTGTTACTGGCCTAGCAAGGTCAGGCACGAGCAGATATAAAATACTATATACACATATTTCCCTTGAAAACCAGGACCAAAAAAACACTAATCTGTGTTCTGTTTCCACTAAGGTTTTACAAGAAGAAAGTCAACTGCAAGTGAGTTACTCCATTAAATCCCAGAATGGTTAAAAAATAAAAATTAAAGTAATTTTTTTTAGAAAAACAAAACCAAACCAACATATTTGTGGCAATGGAGAAAGAAAAACCTAACATGAAAGAGCAGAAGTTCATTTTTTCTTCTTACAAGACAGAAAGGGTGAATTTCATCTTTGGATGATGTAAGAGGAAAAGTATCCAAAGTCATCATTTATGCCTGGACAAATATCCATTGTTTTTAAATATTCTTTTCTCTCCCTATTTTTCACCATGTTCCCACATGATGTCTTTAGCTCCTCTGGCAGTTAGTGCAGTTACAAAATGCACACAACTCATCAGTAACATTTTTCTTGAAAATATTTCTTGTAGTTTGAGAGTGATGTTGTTTCATCCTTCTTTCAGTAATTCCCAGAAGAATCTTCTCCATTCTTGCAAATTTACAATCTTTAAAAGTCATATGTTCTCCTTCTCTCAAGAAGCTCAAGTGTTAATTTTTTGTACTTGAATGTAGTTTAGATTTCTCAAAATCAAACTCCATCCTCTCATTTTGCTTTTCTTCTCTGAAGTGCCTTCTATCTATTTGCCAGTTAATAGCTTCTAATGTTATTCCTGATGGAAAAGGTCAATCCAATTCTCTCCTACACAAAATGGAAACAACAGACTATGAAACAGCTAAATGGCACTGCCTCCTAAGCTTTGATCAAGTTCATGCAAACAGTTCCACTTTAGGATCAGTCTTTTAGGAAGATTTTGATGCCTATTCGGCATTAAATTCATGAACTTGCTAAAGGGCATCTACAACGCTATGGAATAAGAGCTACTGGACTTTCCCCAAGCTGTGTTATTAAACACAGCTGTATATACCTCATAGATTTCACTGTCTTTTATTTATTTTGATAAGCACTAAACTCGATCTCCTACTTCAGTGGCAAGGAGACATCATTTCAGAATAAAAGAATTCTTTAACTAATTAATTGTGAAAAGTCTTAGTTTTTACCCTGTACTGAAAACCAAGCTCTCTTAGCATGTGGCAGTTAATTGAAGGTAAGAAATCATGGTAAGATTAAAAAAGAATCCTTAACTAAAATAAAATAAAATAAAATTTGCCAGCTGTAAGGTACCAATGCGGCAGAGCAGTTTCCCAATCAAATTATTTTCTCTCACTTCCTTGCTTCATGAAAAATGAGTTTGTATTGGAAGTGTGAAACTTGCAATTTTCAGCAGGCTGGTCTTCAGCTCCTGCAAATCCACTTTCCTCCATAAAAGAACTAACCATCAAACCATCTCCATTTGGGGGACATACTGTGGTAATTTCTCTGCCTGTGACTGTGCTTCTTCATTTACTAGGACTTTCAGCTTCAGGTGGGAAAAAATAGCTCAGAACATTGCAAATTTCATATGCAACTAGATTTAAGGGTACAGAAGTAAATTCAATGTTGTGGTTTGTTGGTGGGGGAGAAAAAACCCAACTATAAACATCCCATTTTGGTAGAGCATAATGTGAAGATGTTTAAATAGATTCACAGAAAAAAGATCAGCTAAAAAGAAGTCTTGCCCATAAAATTAGAAGGGATTTTCTTCACTTCATGACAATGTCAATTACATGTAATGGAGGGTCCAGGCACTTATGTGCCTTATCCTAAAGCTCAAGACTACATGACCTTTCTGTCTTTTGATAATGACTGTGTAATATAGTCTCTGATCATGTTTTGTGCAACATTTATGAGAGACTGAAGGCAATGAACTGGCACTGAAACAGAGAAATAGGCTTGCAACTTGCAAAGAGAAGTACAGAAACATCTATATTAATTCAGAGAAAAGTTATATTTCACACACAATAGTATTTATGTCTATTTTGTTCTTTGGCGAGTGTCTTCCCTGTGACAATTTGAGAGAATTCTTTACTTGTATTTCTTTTTTGTAATTTGCAAGAAGGGAAAAAAATAAAGACTAATGGTAAAAAGTCAAAAGCTCCTAAATTTTTCTTAT
Organism: Lanius collurio; assembly: GCA_020086605.1. Taxonomy (NCBI): domain Eukaryota; kingdom Metazoa; phylum Chordata; class Aves; order Passeriformes; family Laniidae; genus Lanius; species Lanius collurio. The sequence continues at coordinate 87,744 of JACBWW010000002.1, forward strand.
TGCAGGAAGCATATTCTTTTCCAAAGGAAAAAAAAAAAAGCCTATGAATACGTTAAATATACTCCAGGTAAACCTCCATGTGCTTGGGTTTAATAAAATCTCAAACCATTAAAGCCTTTTTGTCCTCTTTTGTCCTTGATTGCCTAACATGCAGTAAATGTCTGCAACCCTAGGACAGGAAAAAAAAAAAGAAAAAAAAAAAAAAAAAAAAAAAGGCAAAACACCAAAGAAATTATGAAGAAAATCTAGAGACATAGTTACAATTTTTAATTTTAGTGCCCTGCACAGTCAAAGATACTCCTTAAGGAGTGTGTCAGGTGAAAAATGTTTCTTTGTAACACTGTAATCTCACTTAAGATACATTACTTGATACCCACTTGAAACATTCAATGTAATTATATTCTGATTTTACCTGTTTTCATTTTAAAAAATTAAAAAATAATGTTATTGGTGTAAACAACACAAAATTTCTACAAAATTCTTTTAGATGGCTATAACTCAGAGGTATCTTTCCACTTGTTTGCAATATCATTCCCTATGCAAGACTCAAATTGTTGAAGGTTTATTTCAATTTCTTTATAGATTGTGAAAGTGAAAGTGGGGGGTTAATCAGGATCATGAATTCCAGCTTCATTGCCTAGGCTCAGTTCCAAGGCACCACAGCTCAAATGCAAGTCAACATAACACTCTCAATTTAGTACAGAGATTAAAAATAACAACAAAAATACACAATACAGACAGGGGAAATTTTTCTGAAGAATGTAAATATTTTGGGGGGTTTCCTACTTCCAATAGAAAATGAGAATTATTAAAAGAACCAACACAAGGCAGGTTATTAAGCTACACTGTACAAATAAAAGCAGAACACTCACTCAGTTTGAACAGAAACTCAGCCTCATAGACGACAGGAGCTCATGAGTTCATCAATTTCACACTGGCATTGCAATTTCACAGGAGGAGAAAAGGTGTCCTGCCCTCCAGGCTGTAGTCATGGATGCCAAAAGCCCTGCTCTACAGCAAGGTCATGCAGCTGGGATTCCCCCATTAACCACACCCACGGAGGTCAAGCAACAGGGACGCAGCCTGACAAGACAGAGCAGCCCGAGACTGATCCAGGCAAGGCAAATAAAGAGAAGCACCAAATCAGCATAGAATTAATACCATGGGCACTACAACACTTTACCTGTATTTACATCTATGATTCTACCGACATGATACTAATATCATTCACAACTCGTTCAATTCCATGAGAACAGGAAAATGTTTGCAATTAAAAGAGAAAAAGAGAAAGGAAAAAACTCTGTGTTTCAAAGGCATGTGGTATTTGTAACAAAGTTCACTCTGAAGTTTTGACTAAAAGTTGTTCCTTGGGCTAGATGTAGCTAAAAAGTTTTGTTCTCCAAACTAACATTTTCCAAATGAATAAATATGAAAAATATACACTTTGGAAGTGTTGGAATTTGTAGTTTTCTCATATGTAACACCAACATCCTGTGGATTTGTTCATACTCATGCAGAGAAATTAGACCATGATGACATACCAGTTTCTGAGGTATGATAATTTTCTCCCTCTTTTTTCATGTGATGGACCTTTAGCTAGTACATAGACTTTAAGCACTCCAAAACCCGAGACAGAAAAATTTCAGCAACTGAAATTTGCAATGCAAGTTTGTAGAGTCTGTACAAGAGAGCATTCATGTTGCGTTGTGCTCCTCTGAACGGCCTCTTCCAACAAAGCAGTCAGAAAATGACATTTGATAAAGTGCATCAGGCAAGCTTATGGAAGGACAGTGGTGCTGAACAGTAAGCTGCATTTCAGTAACCAAAAGGCACATGGAATAGTTTCTTACTTTTATAGGGATTAAGCGAGCACTCAGTCATAAATTTTTAACATCGGCATCCATGAATGGATGGCTCAGACAAAAGCAACAGGTCTGAACTGTCTGAATTTCTTCAGCAAACCCATAAATAACCCAGAGATGGTGGCACAGTGACTCCAGGATGCTTCTCAGTCACCCAAGGGCTGATTTAGCTACCCAAATAGCAGCATACATTGGCCAGCTTTCCTTCTGGAAGAAAACGTCTTTTCTAAGTAAAATTTCCAAGAAACTTCCAACTCTAGATTAATATCAACTCGGGATGAAGCTATCCACTTGGGATAACAAATAACTGAGTACCATTTGTGCCTGCACAGCCCAATGCCAGTCAGCTGTTTTAATCTGCAGCTCCCAGAGCAGCAGCTAAAGTTGCCAAACCCTAAGGCACTCCTGCACCTCCTGGGAAAATTTCAGTCCCATGAAGACACCAACACCTACAATCACTTGCAACAACTTCACTGTATGAAAAGCAGGTACAGAAAAGTGTTTAAATCCATTTTACTTCATCATTGCTGTAAGCTGCTCTGATATTACTTGACTGAATAATGTGGTAAGGCAAAAACAGACAACTCTGTCTGTGTTGCCTTTGTTCCACCCATTTTTGTGACAGATCCTCCAGGATGAAAGACCAGTGTTGGCCATTCTATATCCACCTACAGGTCTGGGATGCCACCATATCACCACCACCACTGAACATTCAGCATTTAGATTTTTCAGATGCTGATAAAAAAGACATACTTAATTGAGAATGTTACAAGAGATGGAGATCAAATTATTTATTTCTGTTGGGTATTATTTATTTGAAAAGAAATTAAAGTGAAATATGAAGCTATTAAAAGTATTCTAGGGCAGACAGTCTTATAGAAAATGTCAGTGCTGAATGCTTGTTTAAGTCTTTGTGTACTGCTGTGTGTTTGCTGCAGTGCACAAAAAAAGTTCACAGAAAATTCACAAATGTCAGCCAAGGTGACCTAAAAGCTCACAACCACAGAAATTCACAGGACTTTTACTCCTACCCTATGCCCTCCTCCATCTACATTCATCAGACCCTTGCAAAGCAGCACACAAATCTAGTAATAAACGACCTAGATCTCCTGTACCCACCTTTTGAAACAGAAAAGTTTGATTTCTTCCTAGGTGAGGGAAATGAACTGACTCCTGGAAAAGCCCAAGAGCCAGAGGCACATCAAGATGAGAGAGGAAACTAAAGCCATAACACAGATAGACAAGTGGGATACTCCCCATTAAAAAAAAAAAAAAAAAAAAAAAAAAAAAAAAAGTACAAGTAACTTCTTGCAATTATCTTGGAAGTATTTAGAGAAAGGTGGCTCAAAATGTATCTTTAGGACAATTTTTTTTCATTGCCAGATAAAAAAATACTCTGCGAATGCTCTAGGCTTTTTCCCCTCCTAAGTACTAAGCAGCATTTAGATTTTAACTGAATGGGAAAATGTTTTTTGGGTGCACATTCATGCTCAGAGCATCTTTAACACACTAGTCATTCTTCCAAAAGCAACAGTATTAATAGTGCATTGAGAAGATTCTTACTCCTATCAGCTTAAAACACTGAAACTGAAAACAGAAACAAAATTAGTCATTCCCTGGATAAGCATGTGACAGAAGAAAATAAGAATTAACAATCTGCTGAGAATACTACCCCCAAGCATCATCAACAGTTAAATAAAGGCTCATTGTCATATGTGACAGCAGATTACAACTGCTATTACAGAACTTCAGAAGAGGAAATTAAATGTACTATATTTTTTTTTAGTAGATTTAGAATTTATTTAAAGCATGGGAGGTTAAAATATTTTCACTGGGTTTTTAAGGGTTTTTTGGTAACAGGAATAATATTCATTCCTTTATTTTCAATCACTTTTTCTCAGCACCAAATAGTCATGTTTCCTGTTATGAAAGTCAGTTTCTCTCAGAATGTTGTTTTATGCAACAATGACCTGAAGAATCTTTGTTATTTCCACGTTTTGTTGCTTTTACAGGTGTACACTTAAGGAGTTGTATATTCCTTGGTTAAATGCACAACATGAATTAAGAACCTACTGCTGAGAAGGATTACCACGATAGGAGTTTTGAAAAACAATATAAAATGATGCTTAAATAGCAGAAATAATATTCACCCTATGCATTCAGAAGACAGATTTAATAGCAATTTGTTTGCTGTTCTTCAAAATATTATCTGAACTCCCCTCTGAAGTACATGGCTCACTTTGAAGTGACTCACACTCCAGATGAGTGTAACCAGAAGTCAAGCCTTTGTCAATACAACTGCAGTACTCTCTAGTGAACTCAAGTACTTGCTTAAGGAAAAAAAGCTGGAAACCTTGAAATTTATTAAGTTCCAAGGAAGTCTTCCATCTGTCTTCCAGACCATCAACACATGGTTATGCATATTTGTAAAATAAGATCTTGAGCTATTTAACAAGCGTGGTTCGTTGACACTGAATGCCCTATAAAGAGTTGAATATTACATAGATGGAAACGAAGAGACTAAAAAAGGGTCATATACAGACGGCTAGTTCTGGAACGTATTCTGATTTTCCAGTTACTGATGGTAATGTTGATCTTGCAAGTGCAAGTAGTCCTATAGTGCATATCTCTATGATAATTATAATAAATAATTTAACAACACCTAAAGAGAACAGTCAACATCCATGAATCATACATATGCAAAAAATGCACAAAGGAAAGCACTACCCAAAAGTATGGGGATTCATACACCACTACATTAATTACAACAGAAACAAGACTAAAAAGCTCAAATACATGTTGCACACCAGAAAGAATTCATACAGACAGTGAGAATTTTAAAAATGGACAAAAACCCCCACCCAAAACATTTGTCTTGATACCTATAAAGGCTTACAAAATACATTAAAACCCTCCATTCAGGAGTTAGAATTCCTTGCTCTCCTAGATGCTGGAGCTCTCAGCTAACACAGAGACATGGGGTTTATGGTGTGTGACAACTCTCGTCATGCTTCACCTCTTGCTAACAGCCCTCCACTCACAGACATCAACTCTTCTCTCCCAAACACTTTAACTGATTAGCATTAAGACATTACACCCAGAGTATAACCTGCACATAGTTTTTGATGCTTGCTGCATGATGGAGCCCAGGATGCCTGAGAGGTCATTGTGTTTTCCATCTGAATTAGTTGTTTTAAAGTAAATGGATAAGTAAACTCTCCTTATAAAACCCTTGCCCCTCAAATTATATTAGCAGCTCAACTGGTTTTACACTCTACTACACACCATCTTTTTTCTACAGGGAAATACTTCTGAAATGGATGGAAACAACCCTATCTATTATAAAAACCACTCATGCTAGCACACTAGCATTTTTTATAGTGTTTTGAAAGAAATAATTTGACTCAGTGTCCAGCAATAGGAGAGCAGCAAGGGGAAAGACTGCATATAAACTAGGACTGCTGTTTCAGACAAAACTTGAAGTTCAATAGCTATTAATGAGGTTTGGCCATTTTTCTTGTTGTTTGGGGGAATTTTGTTTTCATTTCAGAAAACATCTCAGCTTATAAAGAGTCACGTCTTTCCCCCTGATATCACATTTTCTAGCTCATGAAAACTTGAAACAGCTTTTTGCCTCCAAAGAGTGAGTTTATGCATGCTAATGCTACTTAAAACCTCCTCTATTTTGGATACTGAAGTTCACAGTGCTAACAAAATGCTGAACATACGCATCCAACTTCACGCATGGTAACTTCATGCTAACTTCATGGAGGTGGAGCAATTTCTTGGCAGCAACTAATGTGATTAACCTAAACTTCTGAAAAAACCTGATAAATCTACCCAAATATGCACCATATGAAGGATGAGAACCTTGCTTCCATTTCAGACAATTTGTGAACTTTTAACTCTAATACTCATTAGCCAAACACAGTAATTAATTATTTGGACTACTAGGACATTGAACCCATGTTCCAAAGGCAATTTAAAGCAAATATATTCCATGATTTATTTCCCGCTTTTGTTTTCTCCAGTGACACCGTACAGATGTCAGACTACTACATCAACCAAGAAGCTATTTTCTTTTTTCAGCTGCAATTAGGCTTTTAAACAAAGGGTTTGCAGTTGTACTTCCTAAGGGAATGTATAACTTATCCTGAACTACGAGTATAATTTCAGTCCCTGAAACTTCACTTTCAAAATTAGAATTTGCTGAAAACATAGCGGAAAACTAAAGTTATTAACAACTATGAATCATAATACTGTCTTCAAAGGTTTTGAATTTCCAAACACCCAGAAGTCAAGTAGCATCTCAGAAAATGAAGAGAGATTAATCTTACAGTATTGTCTTTTAAAACTAAACTTTTCTAAAAACAAGAAAAATCTCTGTGAAGGGAATATCAAACAAATTTAGAAACAAGTACAACTGTTAATAATGAGAGAGTAGTTACTAATATAGGTTTTTTTAAAAAAAGATCAAATATTTATTTCCTCTTATGTTTTACCTATCAACCCTCTTGAGACTAACCAAGGACTAATCAGAATCTTCCCCATAGAGAATGGAAATGCACAACCATTAGGGGAAAGAAAAGGGATTTTGACTCTTTCCAACAGAAACAGATAAAAATAGGCAATAGATTCTGTGTATGTTCTTTTATCACAAACAGAAGACAAAACTGTTCCTGGCATTTATGCACATAGCAACATTTCAAGACAAAAGACTGTGACAGTAGATAGAACACTTACAACCCTGGTAAGAGACAGTTATTAAGCACTCAATCCCAGAATTCAATTAACATTATCTCTAATCATCAACCTGAATCTCTCTTACTGCAATTTAAGATTATTACTGCTTAAACTATCATCAGCCAAAATGAAGTTTTGCTTACCCCTCTCTTTGCACCAACCTTTAACTTTTTGAAAATTTCCATTTCCTTTTTCTCTCCTGTAGAAGAGACAATCCTAATTTTCTTTGGACTTTGCACAGAGGAGATGTTGCTATTCAGCCCTCTGTCATTTCTGCTGCTTTCCTCTGAGATTTCCCAGAACAGGCATTCTCCTTCCATACTCCAAACTGAATAAAAATACCTATTCTTCTAACTGCATTAAGAAAAAAAGAAACCCTGAAAAGATTATTTAATTATATGTTTACACAGAACATTGTTCACAAACCAATTTTGTCTGCCTTTTTCACAACAGAGTAATAAGCCTGCACAGTTTTGCCAAATCATTTCTTCTTCATTATTTTTCAATTCTTCTTGATGAGTACTACCCCAGTGCATCGTAATAATTTTTGAATCCCAGATTACCCTCAAATAGGCTCACAGGTATAACCTGAATAGCCTCAGCCAAAGAACATTTGTTATTCCATCATCCATGGCACTAACAAAAACAATAAGAAAGACTGGATGCTATCAGTGCTTTCCAAGCAGCTTTTCACCTTCCATAAAGCCTTTTCATTTTCATCAAATGTTTTTTTCCCTAAGCTTAATGAAGTAAGCATCACGGGCTAAGATGTGTGGTATATACTGCTTCACTCTCTTCTCCTTATATATTTAGAGAAATAAATTTTCACTTCATTAAATATCATAGAACTTCCTCCTTGGTACTCTCTCGTATCTGTACCTCAGCTCACTACTGCTTTGAATATACTGCTGAGACATGGTTATGGAGCTGAAGATCATCACTTCTGGTGGACAGAAGACACTTCATTTCAATGCCTACTCCTAAAATGGCCAGGTCAGCAGCAAGAGCAGCTATTCCCCCACCCAAGGCACTCACAGGTAACTCCATTCAGGCCATCCAGACTGCACCCTTGAGTCCTGTGTGTCCCCTGCACAGCTCTGAAACTGTCCTTTCCCGTGACCCTTCTGGTCCTTTCTTAGTTCAAAATGATGGAAGCTGGAGGGGAGGAGTGAGGGGACCACAGTTCAGCAGCTTCTGTAGTACAATGCCAAGGCCATTGACAGCTACCTCAGGGTCGACTTTTGGAAGGAGAAGACATGCTATAACACTGGTGGACAACACAAGGCACCAACTGGAAGACAGCATAGCATCCATGCTGGTGGCCAAGCAGTGTCCAGAACTGCACCCTGAGAGCTTGGACATCAGGTAACACCAGGCCAGCATGGAGGGGCTGCACAACCAGGGGGCATGAGGAAATGATGAGATCACCCAGTAAACATATCAGGCTTTCTTTAGATGCACCTTCTTAAACTACAGCGGTGTGCAAGCAAAGAAACTCACAGCTCTGGGAAATCTTTGCCTCTATTAAAGCAAAGTTACCCATTACATAGCAATTTCCATTCTGAGTATTAATTCATCAAGCAAAAATTAGAGATTAACAACAGAAATTAGTTAGACAGGTTCAGATAATTATATAAGAATCAACTGTTTGGGTTGGGGGCTTTCTTGGTTTGCTGGTTTTGGGAAAGCTGTGAATAGCCAAGTGCATGATTGCAGATAGTGGCAATGTGGAAAAGAAATCCATCAGCTATCAATGCAAGAAGGCATTGTGGCTCTCATATTCCCTTCTCCAGTGTTCTCATTATTACATAAAAGATACATAAACAAGTAAATAAATGGATTCACAGACCCACAGGAACAAGTAGGCTGCTGCTTTATCTGAAGAAAAAGCCTAACAAAAAACCAAATAAATACCTTCTAAAACTGAAAATAATTTTAAAGTTGATACAGTTAATAAAACCCATTAAGTTCCTTTAACACCAGGTACAAATTATAATTTTAGTTGTAAATTTACTAAGAAATTTACCTTGAAAGATGTAAGATCTATTTTGAAAGAAGCACTTTTTATCCTTTAATTTTATCAAGCATTTTTTTTTAACATTCAGCACAGCAAGGGTGAGGTAAGGCCTGAAGCAACCATATGGCTCAGTTATTTAGCAAAACAGGAATTAAGACAGTGCAGGTGGCTATGGAAGTATTCAGCGATGTTTAATTTTAATGAACTAATTTGAATAGTGTGTGATAAAATCAGTATATAAAATGATGCATATTGCTAGAATCATCAGGAGAAATACCTCTCTCCTGCAAGGCTCAATTGTTCTACACAAAAGGCACCTTCAGACATTGTGGGTGTACAGGGATGCAGGAGGGTGAAGCCAAGAGAATCAAATAAAAGCATGTATCAAATACACATAATATTTACACCTATGTAATGCCAGACACCTGTAGCCTATCTAAAACAATTACTCCATTCTGCCCTTAATTTTGCACTTCTCTTTTGCCAGAACTTAGTTCTGTATCATAGCAACGAATTGTCAGTTTATTTTTGCAATTTATATTCAGAGTATATATTAATTTTTTGCAAATTAGCATTTGCTTGAGAATGCTAATGCTTGCATACTATATGATATCCAATGAAACAATAGTTTCCATGAAAAAAAAGAATGATAATATTATGTAAATCATGTTGCTGAAGTTCAAAGTCTCACACAGGTATAACTTTTGGGAAGAAAAACTACCAACAGGCCATAATTTTTAATACCTGCCACAATTTCTCCTTTAATTCAAAGGTCAGCAAGCACATTTGCTACTGTGAGTGATCAGTACCTCACTGTCTTTATAAGGCACAATTACTTAGACAGCTATTTATCACTTCTAACAATTAGAAACATTGCTCCTCTCTTCAAAGAAGGGATGGTTATGAAGTTTCACCTCCATTCAAAGCTTTAAAATTGGATTACTTACTCCAAACTGACAGGGGCATCACATTGGTATGAAAACAGAATTTTATACAGATAAATCATAACACTATTGAAAGTGCTGTGCTGCAAGAGACTCACTTTAAGCAACATACTGGAAAATTTCCATTTGATATGAGTCGTAACAAGGCTCTTACTCTTACCCTTTCATTTCAAACTGAACACACGTGAACCTGTGGTACCCAAAGTGAAAAGCACCAGAGTACTCCAGCATCACCTCCAGACATGTAATTGTTCCATTGGATTCAACAGAAACCATCTTGCCTTTCATAAATTATTTTGGGTGGTGTATAATTAAGCTGAGGAAGGTACAAGACAATAACATGCAAACCTAAGCACAATTACATTGTCAGACACCTCAATATTGCTCTGAATTATTTCTGAGAGTTAGCCAATAGACACATTTAATACTACACAATTCTCTGTTAGGTTTATTAATTTCTACTCAAGACCACTCATCACTAGGAGATAAGTAGGCAAAAACATTATTCTTCACAGTGAAGCTCTGTTCTGCTACCTAGTTCATACTCCTATGGCAAGAACCTTATTGCCCAGGAAAAAATAAATATAAGCAGGAAGAAATTAAAAAAAAAAACAAAAAAAACCCCACCAAACAACAACAAAACAACAACCAAAAAAAAAAACAAAACCAACAACAAAACCAAAAATACCACCACAAAAAAACCCACCAAACCAACAACAAACAACCAAATGGAAAATTCAATAGAATATAACATAAATATGGATTTTATCACCCTGAAACTCCACATAAAAATAATGACATCAAATATGCTGGTGGAAAAAACATGTCACAAAACCAGATGGAACAGCAGAGATGAAAATTAATATAAGTGAAAGGAAAGCATAGCTAGATATACACACAAAAAGAAGGAACACACACAAACACTGGTAAAAGGCAACCATGTGGCTGCAGAGGGGTTAATGATGGAGACCCACAGGACCACCTCTGGAACACATCACAGGACAAAAAAGCAGTAATATTCTGCAAGACAGCTTGAGATACAAGGCTGTGAGACCTCTCAAAGTAATGGTGAACAATGGTATTACAAACAGAGGAATATTAAAACAGAGGAGAGTAAAGGGTGAAAAACGGTTGTAACACACGAAATGTCAGAAATTTAAGTCTTTAGATTCAAGACTGATAGCTGAAAAGACAGATAAGCAGGAGGAGAGGGGTTCAAGAGAAAGACAGCAATAGGCTAAATGAAGATAAGCAGTGTGCAGCCTGACCAAGCAGCAGCACACTGTGGGAGCTTGAGAAATGAACCTCTTAAAATCCCCTTAAAATAGAGCTTAAACCAAATTATTTTGTACATTAAACAGGGGGGGAATCTTTATCCCAAAACAACTCCCTTGTAACATTATATTTCAGGAGTTCTGGGATATGTCTTTCTTGCACACAGGTCTTGCCCATGTTTAAAAAGCAAAACTTTCCACATTTAAGCTACCAATTCAAAAACAGGATTGCTGTTAGTAAATATCCGGTAACACAATTTGTCAGTAAATAGTATGAATTCACTTAAGGCCAGTATCTGCCTCACAAAAATCTCTCTATTACTTGAATTTCATAGACAACATTAAGCAAATAAGCAATAAAAACAAAGTACTTAAGGGTTTTGTTTCAACCAAGTAGGCGCACAAGCAACAGAGAAGCCTAAACTGGGAACTCTTCCAGTCCTTGTCTGTGGATAGCTGGATAATTAGTCCTCCAGACTACAAAAAAAACTTCAAATATTTTGTGAGCTATAAAAATAGCCTTAAAAGACCCAAACAAAGCCTGCTCAGGACTCTCCTCAACCTTCCCCAAAGAAGGACTGAATGAAGCAGAAAGAACACATTGAGATGAATGCAGGTTTTCTGAAGCTCTGTCCCTCTCTGAGTCTTTGCAGAAAGGCTGTGGAGGCAACTACTAAAGGGCTGCTTTGAAACATCTCATTTCAAGATTTTTTTTATTTTTTTTCTGATGTGATTGTTCAGGTACAGACAAGAAAAGTCTGTAACATCCATGTAGATTTATTTCAGAGGCAGGTGTGCAACTGAAAAAATTTTTTACTTACTGCACTTCTAGCTCCGTTTTAGGAAAAAAAACCCAAGTAATTTTCTATCTTTCATATTAATTGATGCTGTTATATATACCTGAGGTTAAAAGAGCTCAGGTCTGGTGAGACATTGGACCAGACTTCCCAGAGAAGTTGTGGATGCTCCATTCCTGGAAGTGTTCAAACCCAAGTTGGACAGAGCTTTGAAAAACCTGGTCTAGTGAAAGTGTCCTTGCCCATGGTAGAAGTGTTTGGAACTAGAGCTGGAAAAGACTTTATTTTTTCTAAAGTCTTTTCCAACTCAAACCATTCCATCATTCTATGATTCTATAGAGAGTATTAAATAGAATGATGGTATGGATATTTTTCAAAGGACTAGGGGAGGTATAAAGTGTTTAAAATTGTTGAAAAAAAATAACAAGGACACTCTTAAGAGTCCTTTCCCTTACTAATATATGACAATCATACAAAATAAAACTGTAACTTCAAAATGTAGAGGGGCGGAGAAAAGAAAATTATGTCTAGCGAGAAGAACCAGCAAGGAGAGGGGACAGAGAAAAAGAGTCAACTGGATGGTTGAAAATAAATTGTTACTTCATTCAAAAATAATTCTGCCTATTAGGGGGATTAATAATAATTTTCAAATTTCAGAAAGACTAAGTGCCAATGGAAAATAACACCAACAAAACCACCCTTTTCTCACATATTTGATGCAGCAGTAATGTGCAGTATTAAGTAAACAGCATAAAGAAAATTGTATGCTTCTGTATGATGACTATTTTCCTTAAAAACAGGCGTTTTTAAATTTTTAATACAAGACCCTATAATAAATCAGACTCTGAGGAACTACTTTCACTTACTGTGTTTGGGGGCAGGAGTATTAGGGGAATGACGAGGGTTGTTTGTTCCAACTTCTTCAAACAAAATATGCCTCATACCTAACCCACATCCATAACAAATCTCCATATCAAGATCTGGATGAGGGTGGGGATGATGAAAACTCATTTTTCATTCCTCCAACATCAAACAGTCATATTGAAACACTACCAACTCTTTAAAATATATTATTTACCTCCTACCAAAAAAACCCCGATTCTCAGCAACCATGAGACCAGCATTAACAGCACAATACCTGACAACTGCAGTTGGAGAAATGGACAGCACTGCAAACACAGCCCTGGACCCCCTAATTCAGTGTGTCACCAGACTTCTGACTCTTCATACAACCTCTCCCACTTTCTCACAGATTAATTTTTTTGTGAGACAAAGATGTAATCTCTTCCACCTCTGACAAAGTGTCAGATTTATCTTTCACCTTCTTGTTCTCCAGCATGTGTACTGTGGTGTCTCTTCTGCCAAGAAAGGTTTTTCCTCGCTGCTGAAATGATTGAAGCTACCAGAGGTACTTTCTAGTTCATATGATTTCTGGGTCTCCCCCAGAAACATTTTGTCCATGCACACTGTTTCCCTAATTCAACCTACTTAATACACAGCGCTTCCCTTAGGCAGGCAAATGCAACATGACACTAAATTGGGCCCTATTTATTAACCTCAAATAAACCAAGTCACTAAAATCTCTGGGAAAATGTGTTTCACAGAAAACTAAAAAATATTACCCCCTGTCCATCCTAGCCATATAGTGTATAAAAGACAACTTACATTAAACTAAGCTATTTTGCCTAACTTGGACTCCCCTCTGAATTTTAAGTCCTTCTGAAAAATATTAAAGAATTTACTAATCAAAAGAATATTTAAGAAATTTCACCTCCCTAGGAAGTGGGAGAAGAATGACACCAACAGGGGCTGGCAACAATGCACCTAAAACAATTTCAGTGTGTATTTCATGACACTCACCATTGATCAAGTCTATAAAACCTTTGGATCTAATAAAGAACAGATTACCACTTAACTTTATTACTGGATAAAATCTTCCTGCAAAAACAGCAAAAACTAAGAACCTGTGAAATGAACACTTGTAAAAAACAATTCTTGTCTAGCATGAACACCCTCCAGACTACTACAAATGGCAAGGAATGGTAATGCTTACTTTTTCAAGTACTCACTGAATGCAAAATCAATGTCGTTTTTTTTATTTCGCTTTTTTCATACAATTTAATACTTCCCATTGACCAATGTGTTTTAATAACTTAAGAAATGAGAAAAGTCCTTCTAACACATATGCTCATATCTAAAAGCTGCTTGAATTTAGATGTCCCTGCAGAGACCTACTAGAGAATCCTCTCCAATGAGTTACGTGTATCTTGCTAGTTCTATGCTTCAGACACTTACTAGCAGTTTCCCACATTTCAATCAGACATCCTCTCCAGTCCATGCAACTCAATTTAAAAATATTTATTTACAAAAGTGAATTACATGAGACGCTGAGTGGATATGCTATTTTGGTACAAATAAACTTGATCCTTAACCTAAAAAACTACAGTCTAAATTTCGGGAGAAGCATAGTAAATGGAAAAAACATGCACAGAAACAAAGAGACAAAAACATTCTTTAGGGAGACACTACATTTTGCTTCTTTGTTTATTTTTTCAGTGCAAAAGAATAAGTACCATAAACACAAAAGACCTCATCATTTTTGGAGCTTTTAAAGAAAGGCAGATGCCTAGGACACATAAATGAGCCAACTGCCAAGTGCAGCTTCCTAGAATCTGGCTACCAGACTCCTCTCCCTTGCTACCACTCTATCACTAGCAATGGTGAGACTGAAGATGCATCCCCCTCTGGCACTCCCAATTTCAGGAGCTGTCTGTTGCTGCTGTCTAAATTTTCAACAAGAAGGAGTAGATACGGACAAAAAAACAACAACCAGAGTTTTCCCGCATAAACTCCTCACGAGACTATCAAATCAAATCTTCTGTGTAGTAGAAAGGAATGTGGAAACATGGTTGTCCGGTTGCCTGTTCACAGCTTGTCAACACTTGTGTTTGGTTTGGGGTTTTTTATAGAATATTTGTATCTAAACCAAAATTCATACCTTAAATGAATGAAAACCAAAGTTGAATGCTGCTTTCATGCTTTCCAGTGCAGAAAGAGGAAGGAAAGGCAAAAAGAAAAGGCTTTTAAATAAACTTTAAAAATTAATTATCATTTGTTTCAGTTACACCCTGTTAACATGAAAGTATATTTTTATTCACTTCTAGGCAGAAAACAGTACTCTTGACTATATAAATAAGCTAATCAGTGATTCATACTTTTCCAATTACTCAACAAGGTTTCTTCCAGCTTCAAGAAACCACAGAACTATGTAACATACCACTCAAAAACAACAAAAAAAAAGACAGGTTGTTTCATCAAATAAATGCAGACTCAGAGTTCCTTCTGACTGCCTCTACTTCAAGAATCCCTAATCCAAGATGCTGAAGTTGTTACATAAATTAGTCACTAAATGCAAAAAGGCCCCACACCTTTCAGAAAGTGTAACCAAACAACAGTGCTGCAATAAGTCATGTTTTCACAAAAGAGGAGAATATGAACCAATTTTCCTTGCTTACATGTAGGAGCCAATCTTTTAAGCAACATCCATGACTACAAGCTAGTTCCCAGCACAGCTCTTAAGCTGCCACTAAGTCTTGCAGCACAAAACTGAGAATATCCAGGTCCTTTTATTATGCACTACAGAAACAATCAGAGTTTTACAGTAATTTTCATCCTTACTGTTTGGAAAAGGGTCAGACTATCAGGAAGGTACTTAAAAGGCCATCTTCACAAGCCACTTTAAAGCTATTTTTAATACCCTTGGCTCTATTTGGGGACCACTTCAAAGCAGGTCCACCTCCTTCAAAATTTGAATACTAAACTGTCATGCTAATACCTCTGCTTCTCAAAGGTAGTGTACAACCAGCCACTATCTCTCCAAGTCATGCCAGGATAAAGCTGGAGAAAGCAGTAGGCAGGAGCTTCTGAAATCATCTCTTACATTATTTCACTAAATATTAAAATAATAACATCTGTGGCCCTGGCCATTTCGGATGTTTAAGGAACAGCACAAGAAAAGGTCTAATTTTCTCCCATGTTCATTCTTCCAGCAAGCAAGACAGAAACATCGTAAGCCACAGTGTATTTCCAAACTCTCATGCTAAAAGTCCTACCATTCACTAGTTCATCCAGCATTTTCATCTGTCAAACATTCATATCGTCCGTCATTATGTTGTGCTGTTTGTTTTTATTGTATCACCCTACAAAAGGTATTCTAAGAAAAACTATTCTGTTTTCATATGTACTGTTTGGTTTATGGTTATGCGTAATGTCTGGAAGCACACATGCTTTATTTTCTGACTTCTCTTGCTCAAGATCCTCTATACTACATGCTGTTTTTCAAATTCATCATCTTCAAGTAAAGGTGAAAACACAGCCATCATTCTTTATCCCTTTTTCATTCTTTATTCTGCCTATTGATCTTTTTAAATTTTCTATATCCTTTCAGATAATACTCAGCCCAGCCCTGATCATGTGAAGGCATGAAAGCACCACTGGTAAAGAAGATTCCATCAACCCAAGCCCACAACTTGACCACACTCCCTTTAACCACATAATACATCTCCTGCACGCTTACAGCAGCACTATAAATTAGTGAAAAGAGATTTAACATATTTGTACCATCTGCAGAGATCTGCAGAGGTAGTGCTACTAAAACTGAGTTGGACTGGAAGATCGTGTCACCTGCACAAGCACCAACCACCAACAGGTTGATTGCACAGAACTCCCTAAAATTGCCTAGGACAAGGAAGCACTACTAATTGTTGGTGTTTCCCTCTTCAATTTAGCAAAGTAAATCCTAATAAAACCAGTCTCTCTCTCTGTAGCATCTACATGCAGGACAAGACTGCAGTTTTCTTGCAGCCTACAAATGCTTTCCATTTTTCCATTTAATAACTTCCATAGCAACTCAGTATTTGACGACTTTCCAGGCACTTCTTGCAGTAAGCAAAGATTTTCTCCAAAGTTTTAATAGCTAAATTGAAGCACAATAGGTGCATTGTGCTTCACACACTTTAGTATTTTGATATCATCCAGCAACTCAATAAAATTTTTTTGCAATATGATGCAAGTTTAATCATCCTAAACAATTTTATTTTACATGGAAATCTTTAGTCCCAGAATTTACCTCCTTTCACAAAACATTTATGATGTGGAATAGCAAAGGTCACAGAATATATTGTGGAAATCCTACTGGTAACTTTTCCCACTGATGATGACTATTTCTCCTCCTTCCTACTCCAGCCCTTTGTAAAAGATGGCACCAGGATTTTGCACTTTCAGTTGTCAGCAATGGTCAAAACAATGCTTCCACAACTTCACAGTTTCTGTTTCTTTTGAATTCCTGGAACATTATTCATTGCTGCCAGTGATTCCTTGCAGTGGACAGTTCATGAGGGCTTCCTTTAAACACACCCATAGATGTTCTTATACAAAGACTCCTCTACTGTGTACATGCATTTCAAATAACACATTCTTCTTCTCTGTCATAAAATGACCTGGAATTTTCTTTGTAATACTTTAATATTTGTTGTCCTCAATAGACACCTCCAAGCTCTTAGCTTCTAATGTCTTACAAAAAGGTTGGGGTTTTAATTAAATTCTAAGCTTTTAGCAAGTTCCTACTAAAATTCTGTCAGGGATAAATGTTTTTGCAGAATTGTATTTAATGTTCCAGACTTCATATTCTTTCCCGTTTTCCTCATTGATACATAATTCACACTTCCAATACTTTTGATAAAAAAACAAGATTTTGAGCATTTCTGGGAAGCTCATCCTTTAGTTACAGCTGACAATGCTTGCATTCCCAACTCAGGCTGCCAGCTTTCTTTTAAGCTTAATTCCCTACTTTTCAAATGGCCAGAAAATGTGATGTCACCGTTTTATGCGCACATACCTACAATATATCAAACACCTCACTTGCCAACAGCAATTGTCTTCACTTGATTGCAAATATGCCCTTACTAGAAATGCACAAGAAGAAAGAGGTTCTACTACATTATACTAAATAATAATTACACACTTGAACTCAGGAGTGTTAAACCATTGCTTATCCTTGTCATAGTAGGAATGAATACAAATCCAACCATTCAGTGACATTAGTGATGACCTTCAAAAAACATAAGAGAACACAGCCCAGTCTTCTTCAACACTACAAGACCTTTATGCAACACCTGAAAAATTTAGGATCCAGTGGTTTTCCAAGCTACCTAAACAACCCAGTCTTTGCACACGTGAAAAACTGAAGGGTTAAAAAACTTCAGACACCTCACCATGGAGTTATCTGATCTGGAAGAAGAATTAACTAGACTTGCATTGCTTGTTTCTTAGTCAAGAAAAAATTGTCAGCCAGTGAGCAAGATGGTGCTCACAAAAGCACTTAAGTTGGGATGACAATTTCAGTTTTTGAGATGAGCAGAATAACACATGCCTTAAATATCCAGTGCCTTGCCACAGCTCCACCTGAAAAAAATTTAGAGGGTTGTTCCTAAGCACATCTTTGGAGAAGTCTATTTTCCTTGAGTTTTCTTCAAATTTTCACATTTTTTCAAATAACTGATGCTATTCCAGGCCTACTTGGTTAGAAAAATGGCAAGTTCTAGATTACAACTATCTCTTCTTATTTGTCTCATCCTTTTTGCACAGATGATGCGGGAAGTACAGGTAGAGTTTTGCTCTCTTCAAATTAAAAAAAAAAGCCTAAAATGCGACCAATCTCAAGGGAAACTACACATCACATTATGACCACTCCAAGCTTGCAAGTAGTAAATGTAAGTATGTCACTATAATTTTATTTTGATTTGATCAAACTTATGTTTATACCAAATCTTACAACAGTGCTGTGTCACAGTAAGTCCTCAGACAAGAAAATCCTGCTAAGAAAAAAGCCCATACTTAAAATTCTTCTTCACTCTTGGAAGAGCTTAGAGCCTTACGTTTATTATGTGTTCTTTGTCAAAACATCTATTACACAGATAAAAAAAAAGCTGACTTTAAGGGGTGGCAAGAACAAATTAAATTTATTCTCCCTTGTGGGACAATTAGGCCAAATAATTAAATTATGCCTTCTGGTTGTTAATTGATTATGTCTATATATTTTCAATGGTTTTCCCACAAATTGTCATAGAGAAAGTATACAGCATTATTATCTCGATTTTAAAATGATCAAAAAGTTCATTATTTAAGTCTAAGCAACAAGCAATACTAGGATTTATATCTTTACATCGGTTTTTCAGCTTTTAGGGGGAAAAAATGCTTCAGTAACAAGATCAGACATAGTTTTCCTGCATTTTATTTTTTCAGTTTATTCCATTAAGTTTTGGGGTTTTATTCAATGTAGTTGAACAAAAAAAAATGAAAATATATGAACTTTCCTTCGTCATTGACAGTCTTTAAAAGACTGACTATTTCGGGCAATATTTCAAGATTTAAAAAAAATATTGAAGAAAAACACGTAACAAAAATGCAATCTATGTAGGATTGGCAGCATTGTTAACAGGTAATTATGGGTCTAAAATGTTAGTTGCCATAACAACTTGGAACAGTTCTATACCCATTATAAATCTTTTGCTCTCTCTTCATATGTATGCTTATTTTTAACCCTGACTTCCTCCTGATGCACTTTTTGCTAAGCAACCTCATTAGCTAAACTCCTACTGTGTCAGATTAGCAGATAAAATTGCAGGCATTCCCACTGCCAAACAAACATATTATCTTCACACAATCTGCCAGATGTGTCATATATCTTATAAGTGTGGGTTTGCACCTCCTTTAATTATGCTCTCTTCTTTTAGATAGCAAAAAATCTCCAAAATCTCCATCCCTTAACAGAGTGATTAAAGATTTGAAATTACTATATCACACCAGTTAAGGGCACCATGAACTGCAATTTATGCATATGCTTAATACCATATGGCAAGTCATAAACCTCAAACTTGAAAAACATTAAAATTAAATTAAAACTACCTTCTGCAATTTTACAAACTTGTACTATCTCCAAGTAGATTAAATGTTTATTTTAAAATCTAAATTATTGATTAATAATTAATTAAAATTATTAACTTGATTCAAAATTATTGTGAGCTTATAATTTATAAAAATTATGAATTAGAATTAATTAAAAAAACTAAACTATTTTTATACAGATATATTTCTGATTTTAAAAAAAAAGACAAAGCTTTAAGAAAATTTGAACAAATCTACTCTTGCATCATCTCTCTCTCATAGATCTCTAATATTGACATGCATGCCACTTATTCGTGGAATTTTCATTATAATGAAAAGTCATAACAGTAATAAAACTGTGTTGCCCCAGGAAACTGTATATCAATTAACACTGCTGACACAAAAAATCCATCAGAAAAATCAAGCAAAAATTGTTGTTATTATTATAAAAAAATAAAGTGGCATAAGATTAAGATGTTGTGCTGAAGTTAAAACTTACTCTGAGCACCAGTGTCAGTATCAGATGGAAAAAGTAACACAGGAATCATAAGAGCTGTGCAACACTCAAAAAGGAACTATTTTTTCCAATGAACTTCTAGTTTGTTCCTAACAGAACTGTAGACAAAATCAAATCTGTTTTTATGTGTACAGAACACAACAATAAAAGAGATGGACAATACTTTCAGGGCTGGAAAGTTCTTTTGTCTTGCTATTTAGAAGCATTAAATCTTAATAAAAGTATTTTATATTTACAGAAAATAAGAAGACAAAAAGCTTTCATAGAAAAAGAAAAGGTTGAAGTTGGAAGGGACTTCTGCAGGTCATACAGTTCAAACTTCCTGCTCAAGAAGGGTGACCTAGAGGCGCTTACCCAGGACCATGTGTGAAGCAGTGTCTGAGTATCTCCAGGACTGGAGACTCCACAACTTCCCTGAGCAACCTGTACCAGTGCTCAGTCACCTTCATGGTAAAGCAATGCTTCCAGATGTTCAGAAGGAATCTCCTTTGTTTCAGTCTCTGCCCATTGGTTACTGTCTGGTCACTGGGCACCTCTGAGAAGAGTGTGGCTCAGTCTTCATTACACTCTCTCAATTACATTGATAAGATTTCCCAGTTTCCTACTTCTGGTGTGCAAGACTGCATATTTGGTCAGATTTAGAAGTGCCATTGTGCTAGTGTCAGGTAGGGAGCCCACTGGATGAAAGCAAGCTCACAAGTGAAAACGAAGCACCCTGTAAGAACTGTATATTTCAGCAGGTCTTCAAAAGAAAACACTTGGGCAAAGGAATGCTCAAAATATCAGTTTTCCATAAAAACATCTGATTATTCTCATTGGCGATCTGGCCTTTTATTTCCTTCAGAAGATTGACTGTCATTTTAAGATGATCAAAGCATCAATAACTTGGCCTCCATCACATCAATTTTACCATAACAAAATGTAAGTCAAAGCCATTCACTGTCTCTTCTCCCTCATTATGACAGAACCTCAAATTGCAAATCAAATACATTCGACCTAAATTTTGCCATTTACTACGGCAATGTTAACTCTCTATACACCCTGGCTTGTAAAGCAACAAGAACAACTCTCTAAACATTATATGTTAAGCCAGCCTTCTGTAAATAAAAAGCAAACAAATCATCCTGCAAACCCTAGGTCACTTTACATACTCCTTGTTTACATTGCATTCCAATTATACCCACCTACTCTAGAAGGGTTTAGTCTTCAGGACTTCTTTTCAGAAGAATTAATTTCGTGAATAACTCCTTGATTATATTTCAAAGGTCAATTAAGAATTCTGCAAACGGCTTGCATCTCATCAAATTGAGAGAAGATTAAAACTCAAGTCATTAATTTTTTTTGATAAGCAGTGCAAATGTATATGAAAAATGCTAGTTCTTTAGCCTCGGGCTCCCTTGGTGCATCACTTAGTCTCATTTAGCACATAGGAAGGTACTTGGGGGAGGGAAAGAAATGAAAGGAATAGCAGAATCCTTAAGTTTTTGTGCATATGCATTAATGTAAGCAAACAAACTGATTGTGAAACACCGAAGTCATGTTGCTTCAGATGTCCTTTTATTGTATGACCTTGTGCCTATCTATGCAAGGGTAGCTAAAAGCATTTCAGGAGAGTGGGAGAGGGATGGAGATAAGTCAGAGCAAAAAGGGGAAGGGATGGCTATGAAATGACAAAGTACAAAATCAAAGTTTTTCATCATTTTAGGCAATGAAATAAAATGGTAACTATCTCTGGTTCTAATCAACATGTAAGGTCAAAGACAAATATAATTATGTATAATTTTTCTTTCTACTATAAATTTCAATCAAGTACAAAGGCATCGGGGAAGCATGCAAATTACTGTAGGTTTTTAATAATACTAAAATTAACTTTCTTATTTAACACAAAAAAAATTATTCATTATCCTACCAAGTCTAAGGGAAGAGCTAATACATGTATTTCAAGTTCAGACCTTTGATCAAAGTTTGTTTTTCCATGATCTATAATGGTTTAGATCTTATAGAGAACTAATATGCTGATGATATTACAGAACAGAGACTTTGCTGTGGTAAATGATGAATTAAAAGCAACATTAGGTTAATGTTTAGCATGAAACATTCCATAATATTTTTGAAATTATCTGAAAGCAGACTGGTATAGTAGTCTACATTAAAAAATACTTGCATTTTAGATTAGATCATGCTTTTGTTTTATTTCTCAAACTTTAGTTCAAACTATGAACATTTAGATAAAATCATAAAATATTTATGAAATCTGCCAAATAATTTAAACATTAAGTCCATTAGCTTATAGTCTTATAATTTTGTCAATAAACTTCCTTGACTACAACTTTCAGTGTTATATTAATACTGGATTTTTTTTTTTTTTGCAACTGTACAATTATAGAATTTTAAAGAGAAGCAAATCACGAGACAAAGAGCCTGTAGTCCCACATTTGCAGTTTATATTTGGAGGAAGGGATGGAAGGACGCAAAAGATCTTATTTTCAGCTGACACTTAAGGGTTTCTTTTTTTTCTTTTTCTCAATTGTAATGCTTAGTTACTCACAAAATATTTCAGTACAATTTTAACAAATCATGCTGAGTCTCAAAGTGAAGGAAGACAAACAGGTGATGGAGATGTGGCACTCTCCACACTTGCAAAGCAGCTGTTTCATAACTTAGGGATGGTTGTGTTCATAACTGTCCATCTGCAACTGGACTAACACAGTGAATTATATTTTATAATGATCTCTTCTGCAAACATGCTGCAGTATCCTGAGCAGTTATCTACAGGATTAGGGGTAAGAAAATTATAAAAACCTTTATGAAAATCTTTAAAGAGGAATTTGCTAGGATATTTTAAGAGTATCATAAGTTTTAGTTCCACAAGATTCTAGCATCCATACAATAATTTAGCCTAAGACACAAATTATTTTCTTTGTTATTTTTACAACAATTTCTTTTTCTGTTTTATTAAACTTTCTAAGTGAAAGCTAAGTGCAGGACACCTGAACAAAATAAAAAAACAATAACACCAACTGCACACTTGAGCAGCATTGAGATTTATAGCAAATAAACATAATTCATCTGGTTAACTCAGTACTTTTACATTACGGCAACAATTAATTGCGTTACATCTCTCTCCAGTTCAGTAAAACACTACTGAGTAAAGGTGAAAAACACTTTTTGATTCCCCCTTTTACACTCTTAACCATGAGATTTGATTCCCTGTGATTATCAAATTTTTATTAAGATAAGAATCAAGTAAAATTTCAAATTTACCTTTTCAAATATTGCTATAGAAATGTTACATCCTAAATAATTTCCTTGGGGAAAAATCATAAATGCTACCATAATTAGGATTTGAGTTAAGGATGAAAGAGATGGAGCAGATGGAATGCAAGAGATAAACATTTACATGCAAATATCTTTGTTAACAGGAAATGTTTTAGGAGAAGCTATCAAAGCACATGAAAGATAAATGTTCATCTATTTAAATCAGATATATTTAAAAGTCTCTCCTCAAAGCAAAGTCAGCTAAAGTCTGCAAGCAATCCAGAAACAGTCAGCATATGACTCAAAAAGGAGCAGCAAAGGGGTTTTTTTTTCCCAGTTCCCTTTCTAGCAGTCGATAGGAAACACTTAGCACAGATCTGGATGAATACTTCTTCCCTCCTCTGGGTAAGGCAACTTGGTGTTCAAGTTAAGCAGAATATATTGAATGCAGTATTTGGACATGTTTTTGCGCTCACAACACCACTTTTTCTGATTTACTCAAGGAAAAGTTAAAACACTCACTAATCCCTTATTTTTGCTTGCTATCTTGTAACCAATCAGATGACATCAGGGAGCCTACCTGAGGTATCTGTTCGAATCGCTGGCTTAACAAGGGCCTCTTCAGTAAATACACACCTGCCACAGCTGTCATGATGACAAAGAAAACACTCTTTTGCTCCTCTTTCTTCAAGTGCCAAAACTGTAAAATATTGCTGCCTCTAAAACAAGCTCTAAATAGTACATGAAGCTCCACAGCCAAGAAGCTGGAGGTTTGGCTTGGGCAGCTTTGCATGTGACGTTTATTTATGAAAACCTTATTGAAGCCTTCTGTAAATATATGAATGTTATATAAAAAAATACATAATAATATATGAATAATGCAGGTCCCTCAAGGAGGCATTCATATGACTCTTCAGTAATGCTGTGACCTCTCACATCTGGGGATCACACCTGCAATGGATCCACCTACACTGGGTCAAGGAGAAAGAGGCAAAATAAGAATAAAGCTTCAAGATATGGAGGGTTTCAAGAGTGACCACAGCCATAGTACTAGGTCCCAACTCCACTTCTCGACCTGTTTGCTGATGCACAGAGCAGGTGGGGTCACTCCCTGAGATCTCAGACCTGAATGAAGCTTGAAGCAAAAGGAACCTGTCTCAACGTACTGGGGGAACAACATGGAGAAGGTAGTTGGTTTTAGAAGATGGGATGAACAGGTTAGCAGACTGAAGGACCTCTGGGCTGGTGAGGGGTGATCCTGATCCAGGGAGAAGGTGCTGAACTCTTAGACACATCACAATTTCCCACTTTACACATCTGAAAATTTTGGCAATCCATGGTACAAACCTTAAAATGCTGCCACACACTGAAATTGTAAAAAAACTAGTAAGTAAATAAATCTTTCTGCTGAGCAACTTTCTCACTGAATAAACTGCATTCTTCCCAAGAGACAGGTCTAGCTGCCTTCAGGGGTTTGTATTTCAGCTCATTACTCATTTTGTACCTTCATAACACACATCCAAGCAATCACCTTTCCACTTCAGACTGGATAAATAGCTCTTTTTCAGTTGCGCTTGTGGAAACTAATAAATACATAAACAAGCTACAAAACCAAGATCTGAAGCAGGCCAATTACAGTCACTGAAAACTAAAAAGTGATAAAACAAGAAATAAAAAAATCTAAAGTAACCCAAAGTGTTTTAATGTTAACTTCCCTCACCGAGAAAAGAAATGTTTAAAATAGTGCAGAGAAGATTTTATACCACTTGTACTTGCAGTTGCTAGACAGTGTCTTTGGTGGCTTGGTTAAATAGTTATCAGCAATTAAACCTTTTCCTCATGGATTCTCTGGCCCTTCTCACAAAGCTGAAATTTCTTCCAGACTGACTCAAGAGGCAGTCACTCTTCAGTCTCACCAAGAGGCACTTTCCAAATCCTTAACATTGTTGACAGTTCCATTCTCTGTTCTTTTCCATTTCTCAGCATCTGGTTTTGAAATAGACAACAGCACAAGGGCAAATGCTCACTACAGATTCAATTACATCTGCCCATAAACAATTTATACTCCAACTGTACTTACATCCATATGTGGTTGTAAAATCTCCTGTCACTCCTGAGACCTTTTGAGTCATTGCTTATCAAGCTGCAGTCCCCCAAACAGAGTTAGTCATAAAGGGCTGACTGAGTACAAATACCAAAACTAAGAATACTCTGTGAAAAAAACACTACCTTCATAAAACAACAACAAAAAATTCTACTTATGGTACCACCTTTAAGCCTCATTCATCCATTGATACTGCTCTGCTGTCAATATCACATCAACTGCTTCCCTAGCAGACTTTTTTAAAAAAAACCAAAAGTTTTGGATAATGTATGGTCTTCAAAAAAATCCTAGCTCATACAATGAAAACATTGCATCAACAAGCTCATCATCACATTCAAATTAGAAAAGCACAAAAACTTAGAATAATCTACAGTCTTTAAGGAAAAAAAAAATCTAGGTCATCTTAAATGACTTGAAAAAATATGGAATCAAGAATTTCATTCAAAACATCTTACATGGATATTGCCCTGTCCTACAGATTTATCATGTATTTCTTTTTTAGCTGTTGCTGTTTGATATCATAATTACCAGTAGGAGAAGAAATATACTACCCAAAGCCGATATATTATTACCAGAATAAGGATTATTGCACAGTGTCTATTCCTGAGCATAACTCTCCGCTTCCTCATATCTGTACTTCTACTGTCTAATATCAATTTGTGGCAGGCAAAAACCCACACCATTCTCCATCTTGTTCAACTCATTAGTCTATTTTTCCTATTTAGTTATCATCATCTTAATTTTCTAGTCCTTAATTTATATTAATTCTTAACAAACATGCTCATATACCTGTTCTCGTGAAGTCATAGAGTGGTTCAGGTCAGAAGGCACCTCCAGAGGCCATTCTAGTCCAACACGCTGCACACACAGCAGGTCTATCACACCTCTGGGCATCTGCTCTGATTTTACCACTCATTACAAAAAAACAAACCAAAATTTTCCATATTCCAATTAGGGTCCACTGCCCCTCATCCCACCACCATGAGAAATGCACATGGCTCTACCTTTCCTGTATCTTCCAATCAGGCATTTCTAGACCACAAATAAGGTCTCACTGAGCCTTCTTTTCTCCAGGCTGAACATACCTAGCTCTCTCAGTCTCTCCTTGAACCTCCTGTGGTCCAGTCTCTGACCAGCTTGGCAGCCTCTTGCTGGACTCATTCCAGCATGCCCGTGCCTTTCTCATAGAGGAGAGCCCAGAACCAGGCACATCACTATGGATGTATCTTTCCAGTGCTGAGCAGGAAGGAAGGATGGCCTGTGTGTACTCCAGCAGCCTCAAGAGGCTGTCAGCCACTCTTGTTGCAAAGATGCACTGCTGGTTCATGCTCCACCAGGACTCCCAGGTCCTGCAAAACCATTGTTCAGCTAGCTGGCTCCAACCTGTGCTACTGCATGAGGTCCTCCCAAGGGCCAAGACCTTCCATCTCCCTTTGTTAATCTTCATGAAGTTCCTGTCAGTCTACTTCTGCAACCTGTCCACAATCCTTCAAGTACAGCCCTGCCCTCCAGCACACTAAAGACATTAAAGTGACCACCAGCAGGACTTGCACTCCTGATCACAGGTTTGAATCTGGGAGTTCAGCCAATTTTACACTCATCGTCTATTTCCAGAGCTCATATCTCCCCAGTTCAGTGAAAACTAAACTATGAAAAACTGTGTTACAGGTCTACTAAAGCCAAGTTATGGGACACATGCTACCTTCTCCACCTCATACTACAGAAAGCAATAAGAGTCATCAGGTATATTTGTCCTTTTCATACCCATGTTGGCTGCTCCCACCAAACCCTTTCTTGCCTTTCATGTGTTTGGAAACTGTTTCTATAATGATCTGTACTTCCCTGTACCCGTTTTCTAATCCATTTTGAGAACTGCTGTGACACTGCATTTTTCCAGTCCTGCAAACCTTCCTCCAGGTGCCATGAACTTTTGAAGATAGAGAAAGCAGCCTCACAGTATCTGCCAGCCCTTGGATGCATTCCAACTGGTCCCACAGACTAGTGTATGTCCAAGTGGTTAAGTGATCCCTCTGTCCATATCTCCTCACATACAAGTCTCACTCTCACAGCCCTTGAGAGGTCTGGGGATAAGCCCTTACCTCTGAAAACTGAAGCAAAGAAGGCATCAAGTACATCCTTTTTCCTTTGTCTCTGGGTCCCTAATCTCACTAAACCATGGGGTCACACTCTCCTCAGCCTCCCTCTTGCTGCCGGTGTACTTAAGGAGGAAACATTTCCTGTTGTACTCCAGCTCCCTTTCTACCCTGAATTCCAGGTGAGCATTGGCTTTCCTGACTCCACCCCTATTATGAGCCTGCAATATCTCCATATCCTTCTAAGTAGCATCTCCCTGCTACTCTCACTGAATTATTCTATGGACAGGCTCTGTTCATCCATAACACCATTCCGCCACGCCTGCTTAACCCTCTGCACAAGGCAACAGTCCATCCCTGTGCTCCAAGATGCTGTCCTTGATGAACCAAGATTCTTGAACCCCTCTGTCCTTCAGGGTACCTCCCAATGGGATCCTGCCTGAAGAGGTCAAAATCTGTTCTTCAAAATTCAAGTCTGTAATTCTGCTGTCAGCCTTGGGGACTCTTCTCAGGATCTCAGACTTAAGGCTCATGATCATTTCAGCTGGTGCTGCCCTTAACCATACTCAAACAGCTCTTCCTTGTTTGTGAAGGCAGCATTTCTGGGAATCTCTGACTGTGAGGCTTTCACCGACTTCATAAAGAAGGCTTCATCTGTTTCCTGCTCTTGATAGGCTGTAGCAGACACTCACAGCAATATCACCTGCGCTGATTTATTCTCTGATCCTTACTCATAAGCCATATACACTGTTTTGCCGCTTTGCTTCTTTCACACTCCTTAATCAAAATCTTCATATAAATTCCACATGAATATTACATGAATATAATTTTATATAAATATAAATTATATATGCAAAATAAATTGTGTACCTTGTGAGTAACACAAATTTCATGCAATGTAAGTATATTTACATAGCATTTTTGAGGAGGTTTTTTTCATACTAGGTCAGTTGGTTGGATTGCGAAATTTATTTAGTCTAGAGGAAAACATCAGGCTTTTTTATCTAAGAAGTTCATTGTACACATTTACCCATGTTTTCTTTAGGCCATTGTACAAATACCTATTTGTCGAATAGGCCATATTTGCTTGATGCAGCAGTTGTCTTTGTGCAGTCACCTGCTCCCAGGTGACCAACATTTTTCACTTATACTCTTATTGAATTCCAGTGGAGAATGTTTTCCAACAATGTGCAATCAACATACTCAAAAGTACATACCTGTCTGAATCCTCCGAAGAAGTTGCTTACATGGTTCTCCATATTTGGAGAAAGAACTTACACACAAATGTGAATATCCATTGTCCTGCTCGTAAGATGAACAGACTCATCTCTTGGTTTCAGACAAGTCCCAATACAAAGGCATTAGCAGAACCATGCAACAAAAAACCTGGGGCTGACAGGGTGTAAATTAAGACTGTATTTATAAAAAATTCAAAATACAAACTGCTGTTTACAGCTTACAGGTGGCATGACCTACTAACTCCCTCTCCTCTTGTTTTTATGCCCCTTGTCCTTTCAGCTCCTTCATTCCCTTGTGATGTTGGCTATAATGCTAGTCAGACTCAAGTCAAGTCAATTCACTAAGTCAGATGAATCCATTAAAACAACAACAATTTCTCAGGGATAATGAGCTATATCAGCTCTCAGTGACTTCTGATGACTAAAGCTAACTAAGGAAGTTAGGCGAAACATGAAGGCAAGGGAGGAGAGGGAGTAAAAATGAGCAGAATAATCCCTCTACTCAACAGTAAGGTATTAGGCTGGCTCACTGTGACCTGTGAAGCTGCAACCTAATTGGAAACTTATACTGGTTTAATATCTACCTGCGACTGCAGTCTAATTAGAAAGCAGAGCTCTTACTGCCAGTCGGAAGGAAAGTGATAAGAGACCACCTACAAAGCCTGGAACCAAGGCAATCTGCTCCCAAGCACTGTAACCAACAGACACAGAAAGCCATCTCTACTGCTAACACAGGGGATACTTCCTAATGTCACTGCAAATCTCACTCAGCTGCATGTTTTCTTTATTTCTTTCAAGACAGTCCACAAGTTAGGAGATTTCAAACCCAGGCATAAGCCTGACACACACAGTGGAGAAGCTGAGGAAGGTAAAGGCCATGTTAGCAGATGTCAGCTATACCAAAGAGGAAAAATTAATGACAACAGCTGCTTCTGTTTGTATCCCTCATTCATGAGAATAAGTTAAGAGAACACAAACGCACGAGAAAGATGCTTAGTTCATACTGTTTGTTGACTTTCTCTAGAAGAGTACAACATGATTGGTTCATGTTTATACAAGGCTAAGTTTTTGAAGCTAAAAATAGTTTGATCCCAAACAGAGCAAATAGCTGTCAAATCCTGAGAACTGCTCTTTAAAAAGACAGAAGAACACAAGGAAGTTTGAGGGTTTTGCTAACTCAACAATAGGTGGAGAGCTAGGTCACCTCTCCCTCCTCAGGAACACAAGGCTAACTGGAGTACCTCTGGATAGTCCAGCACCATACATTTTAAGTTTACCTCTAAGTTCCAGACTTTTATTCTTTTTTTTTTTTTTTTTCCCTGAAGCTGTGATTATACTTCTAGACTACTATATAGCTTTAAAAGCTATTTCCTCTGAAATAAATATGTATCAAATGCCTCTTTTCTTCAGGAAATAAAAAGCAAAATCACTCAAAAAAAAAAAAAATCCCACCCTTGAGCTTTTATTAGTTGAGAGTATTACTTTATTATAGCTTTTCATACAAAGTAGGGTCCTGATAGAAAACTGGTGTTTTTTCAAGTCTGCTGAGAGTATGGGGGTGGGAGGCCCTAGAGGGGTAGGGAAAAATATGCTTTTTTCCTCTGCAAGATAGACAGTATGTAAAATGCCAAACAAATTTAAAATGTATGAGCTAATTCAAATTTTCCTGCTTGCTAATTTGAACTACAGTTTAGATCTGATAAAAGCCCACTCACCTTTGGACAGAGCAACATATTTTGGAGTGAATTAATGTATAGCATTAAAAATAATATTTTTCTAGTGGGTCATGTTCTCAATGCATTTAATTTCTTAATAATATTCTAAAATCTACTTTAAAGCATACTTTAACAAGGTTACTCTTTCAAGCCCAGGAGGAGATGAGACAAAAAATAAAAAAGATATCTTTGAATGTCAGTGTGTGTGTGTAAGTAACATTACACATGTTAATGATTTAACAAGATACAGAAACAAACACAAACATCACATACAAGGCAAAGCAAAGCAAAGGAACTGAATCTGTTCCTGTACCTGACACAAACCTGCTCCTTCCCTTATAAGCACACCACCTCAGCAATTGCCCTTTCACAGCCTTCATGCTCAGAAATGACCATCATAACACAGATTTGCCTTTTCAAAATATTTTTATGTAGCAAGGTGGGAAAGGGAACAAAATAATCCCAGCAAAGAGGTTTGGATTTGGGGGAAAGTGACAGGGAAGAAAGAAAAAAGGGAAAAAGAGATGAAACAAACCTTACTAAATAGCTCAATAAAAACAAATTGAACAAGTATCTATAGTAAGTGATGATAAAAATGCCCAAATTAAATATTTTGCAGTTTTCTCATTGTAATTGTGTCATTAGCTCACCACAAGCTATGAAAAGTTTGAATTTTCTCAGCTGATTCAAAATCAGTTCTATAAAATAATAATTTTATTAATATTGCAGTTGTAGTCACTATTAACAAACATCAGTGGCTGCTGCATCAGCACGGACCTGCAGCAAAAGCACAAGGGAACATAAATTACATGCTGAGCAGCAAAAGGGTTAGACCTCAGAAATCAATATTTAAGCAGACAGGAAAATTTCAGGCACTGTACATTGAAAACACGAAGGAAAGCATCCCTTCTGTTTGGTTTTTTGCTTACTGAATTTTATCTCATCTACCTTAAAGGTTTTTGTTTTTATGGGCATTTTTTTCTTCTGCTGTTGGGGTTGTCATTGCTCAGGTTATAGATTTGTAGGTAATTCAGATATTAGTTCATAGTTGCATAACAGGTGCCGTACTAAATTGGGGATGCTTTTACTCTGCAGTGAATTCAAAGTATCTCACAGCTTCGCTTCCATTAAGAGGTCTCATATCTGCTGTGACCAAAGTCAGAAGTTAGCTCAGGGAAGGGGACATACCCCTGCACAAAGGATTACCACCACACCCTGGCCACAGAAATAAATGGCATTTCTTTCTGAAGTTTACTGCTTCAGAAGCAATAATCTGGATTAGAAACCACTATACATTAGTCATTGTATTACAGGGCTTTTTTCCATCTTGTCTGAACATCAATCTTTTTCATACATCACAGTATTTTTCCTTCACTCTCCTCCCCAAATAGTAACTAGGTGCTGTTTTTATTTATCCTCTTACAAATAGTAAAATTAGTTTACTTTTTTCCCCTACTTCTAATCTGGCTTCTTCTCCATCTCCTACATGACAAGATGTGATTTTTATTACTGCTAAAAATTGCACACAGGTGAGTGGGAACAGAAATCAGAGCAATGAGGTTTCCAGTCAGGGCAACCTACAGAAATGTAAAGCTAAAGAGTAGGAGCAGATGTAGACAGGGACAGGAAAGAACGCCACCTACACTTACAGTGAGCTGAAGCAGCCATACAAACATGAAATAACTTCACATACACTAGTTGTCTGCTTTTTATCTTTTCTATGAGAGGATCCAGCCAAAGGGTGCCAAACAGAGGGTTCAAGGTCACCAGATGTGCTGACTCTATGCCTTGCCCTGTGAGCAGGAGCACATGAGCTCTGCCCACGCTCTGAGCCAAATGAAGCCACGTGAGAAGCAGCAGTACTTTAACTGAAGGTCTGACCCTTCAGTGCACACCAAAATAGCCCAGAAAATTTGGAGGCAAGGCAACTGTTATATTCAGGAGAAAAAAATAAATACATATATACACACACACAAGCAGGCTGAGAGTGAAAATAATGGTAGGACAATGGCACAACAGGCAGACACACTACTCAAAAGCAGGGCTGGCTTGCTCCTCTCCATGCAGGCAAACTGTGAGAAACCAAACAAGCACTGCTCCTTGCTGTGCTTTGGACTTCTAGCTTTGCCCACTCTGAATGCCTCTAAATGCCTCAAATAATCTGTAACACCTTCCAGGCTACCAAGGTGCTTTTCAACTCTGTTTTCCCTTCAATTCTGAAAGGCCAGCACAGCACCATTTTGCTTTTTGTTCACCCTTCACAATGCTACCAAAATAGCAGTTCCAGGTAATGCCTCTTACTGACATTCACAATTCCCGAAGCAGCGGCTGACTTTATACAAGCAATGAAACATTTCCCCTTACAGCCCAGGCTTCTGACCAAGAGTGGCAAGAGTTGAGCAGAGCTGGTCATTTCTCCCCGCTCACAGTGCTGACCAATACTGTTTGAACTCCTTGAGATACAGATATCAGAACCAGAAAGCTGCACCATTCAACAGATGGCTCTGTCAAGCAAAAATTTTGTTACAAACACTCTGATGGTACCAGGATGGCAAAGGTGGATTTGTCCAAGATTAATCTACTGCTTTGAAACTCTATCTATAACAAACAGGTTTCTCCCCTTGTTTTAATTTAGCAGTCCAGATTCAGAACAACATAATAATAATCTTCAAATATTGAACTAGGAAAAAGAAAAGAACAAGAAAACTGAGTTTTCTCAGAAGGCTGCATTTTATACAGCTCACACTGGATGGAAGGAGTAAGGCTGAACAAAATAGTATTATAACTTAGAAGAGGAAAAGAAAAAGCAAAACCAACCAAATCAGTGTAGATAAGTGGAAGCAGTAGCTGGCCTTGAAGGTGAAGTAATTTTGTCTAAATTCAGCAAGAAATCTGTGTCAATGAATGAAAACCCAAGACATTTGTTACTCATATGCCAAAGCTGTTATTAGTACAAAAAATTTACTTTTACTAAACTCATGCCTAGATTTCTTGACGAAAAAATGGCTTATCTAAATGTACAAAAGCCCTGATACATTGTGCAATATCTATAAAGCCTTCCCTGTGCCCCTCTGCTGTTCACATTATACCGAGTCAAGTGTATTTGAGAACAACAGGGAATCCTTGGAATTAGTCAATAGATTGATAGTGCATTGTACTGAATGAGCCAAATAGGACCAGGATGTTGACACACATTAATTTCACTGGACTAACAAGGTAGGTTCTTTCTGCTAAAGATGCTACTAACAAGTAAAACAGACAAAAAAAAGAAACTACAAGGTTTACTGAACAAGAAAGGCAGGAAAATATGTTTTTCTGCTCAAAGAAGTATTTCAAATAAATTCAGCTCTGCAGTGCATTGACAAGTTAAACAGGAACCAAATATCAGTCAGCTTTTGGGGTGAAGAAGTATACAGAGACTTAAGCAACCAAGGAAATATTCATCTACCTTAAATAAAACATATCCATCCTATCACGTAAAGAAATATGAAAGGGGGAAAGACAACCAGAATTTCTTAACGGTTCCAAACACAGACCCAAGCTTTTGCAATTTGCTTCATAATATAATTATGCTTCATAATATAATTAATGACCCAGATAAGCTTTCAATTATCAAATTTTAAAACCACTACATTCTGAGATTGCATTTACCAATCTATGGACTAGTCAAAAAATTCCTTCATGCACAGTTTCTCTGATTTTTACACCAACAATGCAAGTCATAGAGCAGCAAAATCTTGAAAATTCAGTTCTCAGCTGCTCAGTGGACTAGTAAACTTTTTTTGTCTGTCTATTAAAATAGAGACCCAGAAAGAGACCCTGTTTGAACTTCACTCTTCTGTAGCACAAAAGAGCAAGCTGCCACTTCACGTGTGGAGCACCATCACTATGCAAGAGTTCAGTAACCCAGGACATGATGAGGGTTCTCCTGCTGCTGAGCTCTCAATCTTTTCCATGCCTCAAGAAATGCATCTTTTTGCACTAGACACTGCTTCCCAGTTAGCTTTCATCTGACTATACCCTTACACTTCCACATAATTTAAATTTATTCATGGGTTGGCAGATTCATTTTTACAGGAGAAAAATTCCAGTTTAAGTGAAGTAAAAGGCCAGAAGTCTCATCTATATGACATTTACATTACACCTTTCCTTCCTGAGCTACATTCTTATGAAATCTATATTAAAACACAAATTTCATGACCTTTTGGCTCCCCTCTCTCAGTAATACATTTCATAAATACCAACATTGGTCCTGTGCTGAAATTCATTTTGGGTCATGCAGGTGACATAGAAGTTATTTTCTTTCTGTACAAGGTAGAACTTAAATAGAGCACAACTGACCTTTCAGATCACAACAAATATTCAACACTATTTGTACAGGAATATTTAAGTTGCACGCAAATCTAAGGATGTAATTTTTATATTTCTTTCAGGTGCCCTAGAGGTTTACACAAGCCCTGTACCCACTCATGCCATGAGCTGACATGGTTCTCATCAGCTGCATGAGCATGGCAAATCTTTTTACAGTTGCACAATGAGCTAACTGGGCTAACAAACTGACCCATACTCCATACCTTGTTTTTTTAATTTCCAATCCACACAAGTACACAACCACATGCAAATCAAAACAACTGGGAAAAGGCAGAAACATGAGGATGCCTCTGGGTATGAAAGGATGTGGTAATGAGCAGTCAGATATTCTACCTAAAAACCATAAAAAAAGAACCATAAAAGTAGAGCCTAAGTTTATTTGTCAACAGATTTCGTCCAATACCTTTCACCATATATGTTCTCCATTCTGAAATAACTGTGTAGTCTTCCTCCAAAATATCAGCCTAAACCAGAACATGTTAATGTTTTACTTTTCAGGATTGTTTTGTTTCTTTTCATTTTTTTCAGAGTAATGAACTTAGTTTTATTCTTTAACGGGACAGCATAACAGGTTATATATAATTTCTATAAAGAGAAAAATTATTTCTGCAATACTCTTCATTGTAACAAATAACATTTGCATTTGCAAAACTCTATAACAACTAAATATAACTAAGGAACAGCTTTAAAGATTTAATCTGTTTTTTTTTAGTCATGACAGATGACAAGTTCAGCTAAGGACCTCCCCCACTGCTATTAATTTACTTTTCTCACATTCCTATAAAACCAATTTTAAAAAATTAGCACACATCCAATCCAGGAACATTATCCATCTGAGAGATCAGAAATAAGATGTCCATCTCAGCACGTCAGTATTGTCAACTATAATTTAGACATTCTTCAAAATGCATTTGTAACCAGGAGGGTAATAGCCCTTACATTAAAAAAGCCCTTCATTAAGTGGCTCCCATCACACAGCCCATTATAGGCTCTCATGCCCTGACCTTGCATAGCCCCAGAGTAGTGTTGCTTTTAACAGGCAAAGCAAACAGGGTAAATAAACTATCTCCTCTATTTAGGGGTAAAACCACCAGTAAACGTATTATTAATAGAGATAAAATCTCCCTTTGCACGTCTCCAGTGGTGTAAGAAAGCACTATTATTTACTCTGTCTTCTGCAAAATTAAGTTACCCACACACAAGGAATAATCCCCTAAAATAACTGGAAAATATCCATAGAAAAAATTGGATTTCAGCTTAAGAGCCTTCTCCAATTTCTATCTTGTTTAGCATGAAGTATAAAAATAACACACATGAAAACATAATACATGCTCTAAAGGGTTTGCTTGGACATCTAGAAGATATCTTTCTTTAGAGGGACAAAGACCATGAGGTAAATACTTGGACATCCCTTTTTGTCACCATGTCTACAAAAATACAACACCTGCTTACCAGCCCTGCCTCCCACAAAATGCAAATGTACAGCTGCAGAACCATTTCCACATAGGGAACATTTCAGTAGTCTTGGACCATTTGACCAAGGAATGATGGTCCAGAGAAAAGTGTCTATTTTATTTAAGAGGTATTTAAAAAAGAGTGGGTGGGAGGCAAGGATTAGTACTCAGCTTTGCACACTTCCTGTATGTAAGACCAACATGTCTAGAAGAGAAGTCATGTGCAAGTCCAAAACAAGCAAGAAGAGCTGCATTTCTCCATGTTCCATGACAAAACCTGGCACTCTGTTTTAGCCCATAGCAGATACCTGAAGCCTTCAAGGAGCCTACACACAGTAAGACAAGGCTGACAGGGTAAAACCATAGACTCCTTGAGAATATTACTAATAAAGACTATTTCTGGTTGAGAACATTCCTAAATGCCAAACAGCTGGAAAATAGGAGAGCAGTCAGGGAATGGATCAGCACTTATTTGTCCTTCCTCCAGGTTCTTGCCTAGGCAACTGATAATGGCTACACTCAAAATCAGCAGGTCTTTAGCTTGATCTAGCACAGACACTTTCATGTGCTCTCAGAAAGCTAATGTTGGAAATCAGGTGTTTTACCAGGTCTTAATAGGTAATCCAAAGATTATATCATGTAAGCTGCCATTCAGGCAATTTACAAGTTGGTATTTAAAGACGTACTCAAGTACCTGCTCTAAGTGCTTGCTTTATTTTGAAATTAATCATTATTACTGCATTTATTTTTCCCATAACAGGAGATAAGTGGCTTTTGCCCCTGCTCACAGCTTGAGAAATACAATGTAGGTCAGTTTAAAAAAAAATCTGAAGTTGCATTAATTACTCAGAGGTAATTATACTTGCTTTACCAACAGCATTTACTATTGATACATTTGTAAAATGTTTTCCATTAGGAGATGTTTCCATATTTTCATAGCACTCTGAAGCACATGCCATTACATCTGAAATTTCTCATGATTCATCATCACTCTCCAAAGTACAACACTGATTTAAACCACCACCCCCCTTGAATCAAATGTAAAACATTGGCACTTGTCAGTTTAGCACTTGCCATAACATTAGCAATTGTCAGGTTTTTTTACATATTCTATTCTCTCTTGCACTTTTATTTTGAGGAGCTTTGTTGTTTGGAGGTTTTTTTAATAAGTCTTTCTGAAGAAGTACTAAAGGTACTGAAGACTCAAAATTCATTTGAAAATTGAGCAAAAGCCTTTATAACTACAATGATTCCATGTGAACCTGGTAACTCTGGAGCCCTGAAAGCTGCACAGTCACTATAAGGGTGATACCTTCTTACCACAGTGATAAAACAGTGCTCCTCCTGAGACAAATCTATACCTGGAGCCCCCATTTTACTGTATTCCAAAGAGATGTGAAAGTCAAGGTTTCCAAACACTGCAAAGGGTGTCCATGTAGAGGAGGTGTCAATTGAGGAGCTTTGTGCCTAGGTGAAGGATTACAGAGCCTGAGAAGAAGAGATGGAAAGAAAACCGCCCCTACCCTAGGACTTAATTTTCTTTGCTGCTCAGTTTTTTCTAAGTATTCCTTCCCTTCTCTGCTCTCCTTCCCTGAACAGGAAACAGTGGATCCTAAGAGATTCCTCTACAGGTTAGAAAACACAGCCTTTTTAAAGTGAAAACTGCAGTAGTTTAATTTTATCTATACTTTCATAACCATATCTTATTCTACTTGGAAAATGTCTTCATGAGCAGTAGAATGCCTTCAAACCTACAGTTTCAACAGTAACCAGGAAGGGTCACCAACGTTAAAACACTGCACAGCAGATGATTGCACAGTTATTTCCCTTCTGCTTTTGCCTGAACCTCTTGCTGTTCCATTTCCTGAAGATGCACCAGAAGAATTCAGCACGCATGTTAGAACCACGCTACCTTTTTGGACCTAATTTAAAATCATGCTATTTCAAACACAAATGAACTTTAATATTTATATATGCCATGCATCTTCAGAATTTGAAGACTCTGAAGTTCTTAAAGGGAAGCTCATCAGAACAGATTTGAGGCTTAGTTTTAGTCCACATCTCAGTCACCAAACATCAAACTTTGCACAAGAAGCCTAGCATTTTAACCAAAGAAAGAAAACAGAATAACCAGAGCTTCTGCTGTATCTGTTTTGGACTATCTCTGAAAAATTCCTTTATTCTGATAGATTTTATTTAGCAGCCACAATTTTGCATACAGATGCAAAAATAAGAACTTCTTCTGAATGATTCCATGTGCTACACCCAGAGAAAAGAGTATGTAGCAGAATTGAACAGAAATCCCATACCAGAGAGCACTGTGTCATTTAACTCTGAAAACTGCCTACGGATGACAAGTATGTTATTTGGGGTGAGCAAGAAGTTATGTCGTCATTCAGATTCATTCAAAAAACAGTTCCTCAAATTGCACTTCTTCCTAGACAAGGTGTGCCAAAAGTCTGAGAATACCAAAATTTCCCCAAATGGTGCTTCCATCACAATTAAGATACCTCCAACCTTTAAAAAAAAATGTAGATTCTGAAAAATGCAAACAGAATAGTAATTAATTTCAGTGTTACTAGGGGAGATATTGTTTTGAGCCTTTTTTAATATAAGACCACTACAAATGTTGAGGATTCAGGCTTTAAATTTATTCTTCCTTAAGTAAAACTGAAGCATCAAGAAGTCCATTAAATAAAGTGTGTCTTGTTTAATTAACCTGTTTTGCAAGTTATTGAACATGGTAACACCTGCTCTTATTGGTGACTCCAAAGCAGGGGGAGCCCAGCTAGGTAGCATTTAAGAAATAAAATTATATAGATCAACCACCATTAATAATTTACAACAGTATGAAAACCAAGGGAAGGAATGGTGCAGAGGTGAGGTTACTTCTGTGTGGCAACACTTCCCACTACTTCTCCACACACACCTCACTTCACAAAACCTTTTAGATACAAATAAAATAGCCATGACCTTTTTTCCTCCTCTGCATGATTAATTACTTAATGTATTATTAATTGGAAAATGTAGCTGAATTTCAAATGCTTTCATTCTCTCAGCATATCATGCTGTCTGGGAAGCGCCGATTAAGCTGTTCATCAAAGGTGAGCAGGCAAGGTCATGTAGGCTGTGCCTCTTCAGTTATTCATTACCTGTCCTAAACAGTAATTAACAACAGCAATATTTCCATAAATCAAAGCTTTTCTGATTACCTTTGGATGATAGGAGGTTGGGGGGA
The DNA here is from genome assembly GCA_020086605.1 of Lanius collurio. Lineage (NCBI taxonomy): Eukaryota > Metazoa > Chordata > Aves > Passeriformes > Laniidae > Lanius > Lanius collurio. Next base: position 127,313 of record JACBWW010000002.1, read on the forward strand.
GGGGAGGGAAGGAATCAGTGTATAGGTTTTTTGCATTAATCTCTTTTTTCACCATTTCTTCTAGTGCCTACCTAAATAATTGAATCAATACATTAGCTGTCATATAAAACATAGAATTTGACTCAGAATCAAGAGAAATTCCACAAAGAATAAAGAGGAAATTGTGGCTTCTTTTCTCCGTTCCCTATGCTTCATCCCAGCTTTAAAGGGGGATTTGATCTAAGAAGGCTTCTCAATTACCAAGACTGTTATATTTATTAGTTTTCGTTCTTTTTATTACCTCCATTATCAAGGTTAGAATGGGGATCTCAGAGCATGGCCTTGAGGCCATATTCAGTGAGGCTCCAAATTTATAAAGAAACTTATCCTTCAGTATCTATGAGGTTTCTCACCTTGAGGCATCTCAGGTGGCAAATAGTGAGGCTCTTGAGCGCTGACATGAACCCAGTCGAAATCATCGTACAGGTCTTGGTGGTAGTCACAGGGCCCAGGACCATCATCAAATGTGCATCCTCCTAGAGAAGAAACTTGTTATTAGTTTATTTAAAAGCAGAGATCTTTCAAGAATCAAGCAGAATTGTTTCTCAGGGGCCCACCACAACTGCAGTGCCCACGCAGCCTTGCAGCACAGTTCACAGGCTTGTTTTAACAAAGCTAAAGCCTGCTAACAACTCACCCATCAGTGTTCCACTCTCTTTGGTAAAAATATCGCTACTCCACACAACCAATTTCCCCCAAGAGCACCTTCTTTCAGAGCAAATCATAGCCTGAAGTCACCAGTCCTAGTGAAACCTGTCTCAGTGTCTGCATGACAAAAAGCAACATGCTAGCTAAACCACAGGGGAAACTGAAAATAATGGACCACGCTCAAAGATGAAAATCAAAAACTATGATGCATTGAAAGCATAAGCAGTCCAAACACTGACAACAAGGATAAATACTGTGCCCAAAGCAGTCAGAAAAATTAATTAAAACTACTTAGAAATAAATAATTGCTACAGAATGAATTGGGTAATCTTGATTTACTAAATCAGTCTAGCATAACATAACAAGGCATGTTTTCAGGGTCACACAAACAGCAGATATGAAAACCTTTCAACAAAAGTTGTGAGGAGAAGTGACAGAGAGAAAGAAAAATGGGAGGAATGCAAATGATGAGAGGCAAAAAAAAAAGACAGAATTCCCATGCAGAACAGTAATGTCTGCCGTGTCGCATTCAGAAACTTTTTTAGTCCATTCTTAACTCAAGGCCATTAAATAGCCTAGGAAAAAAGAGAAGAAAGCATGACAATCACAGAAAAACATCAAGGTTTGAGAAGGAAGAAACAAAGGAATCAAAAGAGCCTGGTCAAAGGAAAAAGCAGAGCATAAAGGCAAGAAAATACAGATGTCATGCATACAATTCTGCAGCAGCTGTTCTTTCTATTCATGGCACACAGCCCTAGAGTTTGTTCCTCCTGCTCAAAAACAAAAGGCAATACCAGGAGAGAGTGAAAGAGAAAACACAGTGCATTCATCATTATTTAGGCAGTATTTTTTTTAATCCACAGAAGTTATATAAGAACCCAAGAATTGGACTATAGACAATTTTTGAAAGTCAATGAAGATATTTTTTGCGTCCACTTCTCCCTGTCCTCAGTAATTCGGGCACATCAATCCAAACAACACCACTCATCACAACAAAAGTTCTTTTTGCTAAGACACTTCTAGAATAACAGGATGTTTGTATTAACTTTGCTGTCTGACTTTTTAAATACAAAATATGGGACAAGTACTGCGAGAACAAATAAAAACTGCTCATTACAATAAAATCCAGTGTTGCCCTATGGTGAGTCACCACCACAGCACAAACAGCCAACACTCTTCCATGTCTGCCTGGGTCTCACCAGCTCACATACACTCCCGAGGCAAATGGGCTGGAGGAGGGAAAGGGGAGATTGAGGACCATCAAGAACTACAGCCTGTGCTCTTTCCTGCCCCTGTACAAGACATACATGGTGTAGAACTCAGAAAGGCCATAGAGAAAGGAAAGGAGGAATGGGCATGTATGTCACCAAACTGAGAATGAAAATGTTTTTAACCTACCCAAAACAGAATATTCAAGTATCAGGTAACAGGGACAAACAGTTTGCACAGTGTTCATATTTAGGGAGGAGGAATTTCCTTTTACTAAATTCCATCAACAAATCTGCACTGTGTCCCACACCAAGACATCATGTTGCATCTTCAGTTAGGGATAACTCTAATAGTTCCCACAAATCTGCAAAAGTATTTGTCATTTTGAATGAATGACAAAACCAAGTTTTAGATAATCCTACATCACCAAAACCCATTGCTAGATACATACCCAGGCACCCCCAGAATTACCTGTTAACCAATGTTTCAGCTGGCAAGGACAAAGAAAGAAAATTCTACACTGAAGCAAAATTTGTGCTAAATCCTTGTACCATAAACCCTTAAAACTTCATATTCATCTCTGTATTAACAAAAATTACTCAAACATCCCCCTGTGACAACATGAGCAGATCATCAACAGCAGCAACAAAAAAGCCCCAGCATCTCATTCTCTGTTGGTTAGTTACTACATCAGTGTCACTGTCAAAGAATGCAAATATTTGTGTGTCAGAGAAATATTCATACTTTTCAAAATCCCAGCTCCAGTGCCCTCTCTTACCACTGAGACACTTTTCTAATTAACATCTATTTTGATAAAGCCAAAAAGACTTAGAACATAAATCTTGCATTTTGATTTAACTTACATTACACTTCTATGAGCACTCTACAGAAAAAAAAATGTACATTTCCTTCAACAATTTATTGATAAATGAATAGCACTTTCCCTTATAGGGAAGTTATCAGTCTGCTGTCCCAGCATCGAAATGACATACGGCTTTGAAGCACATGCCTGCAGGGCACCCATTACCCTTTTTAATGGTTTAAGTGCCCTCAGTATATAAATTTAACTACCAATGAATCTTTTAGACTCATTTAGAAGATGAATGTCCTTAATTGCTTGTCTTTGTACCCACTATTAATTTTAGTTTTCAGGGTTCTGATTAGCAATAACAACTTGCCTTTTAATACACAGCAAGCAATCCCAACCTCATGGCTGCACCCACAGAACAAGCAAGTGTGCATTTATCATATACACATGAGCAAAGTTTATCAGGGCAGATTATCAACCTACTACATAATCAACCCTGAAACAACTGCTTGAACCAATGGCTTCCTCTGATGGAGCACACTGCCATCTTACCTCTTACCAGCATACCAAGACTTTTCAAGGCAAGTAAATGACTAATTCTGAAGTGTTTTATCCAGCACTACACAAGACAGGCCAAGCATTTCAAGCTCTCTGCAGACTACTCCTTAAGACTTAAAACATGAGCAAATCTAGACCTCTCCTTCTCTGTTTTAACAGTCAATTGCCTGCATACTATTTCAGTAACTCCAGGCAGTAAGAGACAAACCTAGTGCAACATGCTGTGTGGAAAACACAAGGAGAAGAGGTGGTGAGTGGGTGAAACCTGCTATATATAATATATTTATAATATATATATTTTATATATATATAATGTATATATAAACTATATTTTGTTCCCAGTCATTTGTTCAAAACTGTACACATTTTAAATCAAATCTTAAACCACTCAAACGTAAAACCCCATCTGACAAAAGCACACAGTAGGCCAGGATTTATTAGCACCCTAATTCAGCTACTGGGCCACTGTCCACAATAATGTAACAGCACTGCTCAGGGAAGATAGTGGATCAGCTTGATGAACATTCACTACCTTCCAATGAAGTTCAGCAGCTGAACTCAAATACCCATTCATATTTGTAGCCTAACAGTCTGCTAATATCCTACAAATGACAAGTCAGAAATCTCCTACTAAGCCAATTGTAACTTCCCCCAAAATTCAATAAAATGGTATTTCACAACCAACTGCTGCCCATTACCTATCACCACCACATTCCTTTAGCTACCACTGATGCATAACTTACAATTTTTCTTCAATACTACCCCACCACTGGAATTTGTCCGTACCTACCAACACACATATCCTGCCACAGTGGTTTGTGCACCTCTGCTCAATCTCCTGGCTGGAAGTACACAGGGCTGACATTCAAATGTTCTTGGAACCTGCAGTGCCTAAATCCACATTTACCTCAGATATCTGTTATCATGCTTCTGAAAAACATGGCAGTAGCAGCAGTGATCAGAGTAATACAGCAGACTGGTCTGACCTCAGCAGCCTGAGGTGGGTCAAGGGACTGGGATGGAAGGCAGTCAGTAGAATCTCTTCCCTTCAAACAACACTGCCCTCAGGACATGGCCCAGAAGAGCTAGATGGGACAGTATCAACCAGAGTCATGACTTGCCACACCAGCGGAGGCGGCAGCAGACATCACGTCACTCTCATCAAAGACAAGCAAAAAGAAAAAAATAGATTGTCCATCAGAAACAAACACCCCTCCAACAGCTGGAATAGACAGCTAAGAACACAGATTTTTAAATATCTCTGATTATTTTGTCAAACTACTAATTGTATTTTGGATCAATCAAATTTGCTCAGTTGCTTGTGAAGTATTTGGGAAACGTTTACCTTTCACAGAAACCAAGCAAAACAACAATTCACTGTATCCATTATATTTTTCTCATAAGCTTCACTAGGTTATCAACTTCAGCTTAAACAGACCAAGAATTCACACACTCCTCTTCAACGTCCTTCTAAAAGATAAGTGATAAATCATACTAGCCTCAAAAAATTTCCTGCCTACTTGTCCATTTTCATTTATGAAAGATAAAGAATCTTAAATGTTCATTATAAAAAGAAAGATTAATATCCCACACTGAACTCTCAGAAAATAAATTAAAGCTCTGCTTAATAACAAGGTCATCAAGATGAACCTAAATTTAATCTCAAAATTAATCATAAAATACCCCAAATTAACCAAAATTTAATGAAGATTTAATAAAGATCATATAGTCAAAACTTACGCATCATCTATTGTGGGGGATTGACCCTGTCTGGATACCATCTGCCCACCAAAGCTGCTCTATCAATCCCCTCCTCAGGGGAGAGAAAAATATTTTTAAAGACTTGTGCATCACTCACCAATTACCGACATAGGCAAACCACACTCAATTTATTACCAATCAAATCAGAGTAGAGTAATGAAAAATAATATCAAATCTTAAAAACCATTTCGTCACACAGAAAATTTTTCCCCTTAAATCTGTTATCCCAGTGGCATTACCACTGTCTCTGACAGGCTCAACCAGGGTCTGTCTTGGAGCTTGGTATTGGCTTTGTCAGACACAGGGGAAGCTTCTGGCTGTTCTTAACAAAAGCCACCCCTGTAACCATCCAGCCACCAAAACCTTGCCACACAAACCCAAAATACCTATAAAAAGCTATTTTAAAATATGTATTTATTTATTTAAATTTAAAGATAAATTGCATAGTTTTAAAATCATTATGATAATTCCTTAGCAGCAACACTTGTTATTGACATTGCCCTGTGATTTGGATTTTTCCCTACCTCCTTTTATTGCATCCCAGGAAAGAAGAGCTAAACAGATCTTTTCTCCACCAGGTTAAAATATAAATAGGCTTAGGACTGGAAGAAGCATGTGTCAATAACTCCCACTGATAAATGGATGCACAGTACAACTTTACTGTGGCCTCCCAGCTCATCAGCTCAGGACAAAATGAAAAAACTGATTCTGAATTTGAATAACTGATCTTTATCTAACAATTCCAATGTTCCCACTGCACTTCCTAGAGATTATGCATTTCTACTATTTAGAATAGAAACAGGCAGTTGCACAACAACATTAAATTTAGGATACTCATAACATTTATTATGAATAGCATTTTAGGGATGGTGCACTGAAGATCTACTGACTTCTAGCTAAAAGATACTATTCCCAAATAGCATGTAAAGATTCTGTATGGCAGTTTTATTATTTATATTATAGAAGTGTTCTTCGTTACTCAGTACTATACCTATCAGCATAGCAAAGGATTTTTTCAGGCACAGAATGGCATGTATAGAAAGACAGTTGAAAGCATCTGAGTTTACAGTTTAGTTCTGAGATCTGTTTTTGCATCTAACCACTTCTAGTGTCATGCAGAATGTAAAACACACTAGTAATATCTCAAAGTTCATGCCCTCCCATTTTAAGGATCTGGTTGTGAGCGAGGAAACTCATCCACTAGGAACAAGCAGATCAGGAGGAGAGAGAAAAACCAAAGCAACAGCAAAAGAGAAGAGATCTACTAGAGGCACAAAAAGTTTTGTCAGTGTAATTTCTCCTGTACATAGGGCTCAGTTACCAATGGTTTCTTTTGGGACTTCCATATATGAAGGTGTCGCATCAGGGATGAAATACTCTTTTCTCATTCAGCTCAAATGACTAGTTGGAACAATCTGCTCCTTTTATTTGAGAGCATGCTTTTATTTTTCTCCACCACCTGCTGTAGAAGCATAATGAATAGCTCTAAATCTATCAAAGTAGATAGCTCCATGGCAAGAACCCAGTACAAAATTATGCTAATCTGTGATGTCAGGAAAAAGTCCTGTGAAAATTTATTTTTTTCTTCTCCCATTGAGTGGTGAATTCAAAGGTTGAAGAGTATAAAGGCACTATAGCAGGTCTCTTTTCAGTCATATACATCCAGGTTCAAGTCCTGCTTTTAAAAATCACCCATCTACCACATTAATTTACCTGTTTATATTATAGCACACTTTGAAGCACAGGATGTTTTCATCTCCTAAAAGCACTACATTATTTCTGTTATGAGCATTTTAAAACACCTTGACTGCAGAGCATTCAAACACCTATTAAGACTATACCAAGAATTGATGTTAATGCAGTTTGAAAATAAATTTTAATGATTTATGTTAAAATGCTTATGTTAAGTATTATCTACTGAAATTCAACACTGAAACAACCTTAATTAACCTATGGCATCTAAAAAAGCAGAAGATTTAATGTTAAAAAATAACCAAGAAAAGAGCTGCACTTAAGGAGAATTACATGTTCTCCGCCACAGGGAGAAGTCGTACTAAATACTAAGAATATTTATCTTCCTTAGATTGGTATCTTATTTAGTAGTACTAGAATTCATTATACGAAACAACTGATTTCAAGTAATAGCAGTAAAAGCCAAGTAAACTCAACTACCTGCAAAAGCTTTTTAAAATTTTCTAGACTTGTTCTTAATATCAGGAAGTTTTAATCACCCTCTTAGCTAGGTAACTTGAACATGGAACTCCAAGACTCATCCAGTAGCACCAATGGAATATAAACTCCAATATAAAATAAGAAATATCCTAATTTATTCCTTAATTAACATTATTACATTTCAGTTGTAGGGCTTTTGTTGGTGCTATATAACAGTCAAATAATCTAAACAACCCTATAAATACAATTTTTTTAACAAGGAAGTGGACAAACCTCTCCTAAATCTGTACTTGCTATAAATCACTGTGAAATTAAAACAAATCCCACTCTCCAGAAGTCATTAAGTAGTGCGATAACAAAAAAGAGTAGGGTTAAAAAAGCTAAACAGCTCACAATCAAGTCTGATCTATGCATATTATTTTCATAATATTTTCCTTTTCTGCCTTCCCTATTACTTATTAATAAATAGCTAATTTAATAGAGCTAATTTTAGAAAGAACTTGATAATTACTAGGTGCAAGTTATTGAGAATGCAAGAAGCCTCAGGTGGACATCCTTTGCTGTGCTCTTCAGGGTAAGATATCACTATTAATGGCAGCATTTAGCCTAACCTCAAATATTGGCAGAGCATGAAGATTCACAATTAGATGTGGTCTACCCGACCATGCCATTTATTAAATTTCTTCTATTAAATTAACCTCTCTCTCTCTCTCTCTCCCCAGCCTGGAGAAGCCTTGTACATTTCCGATTTCATAAAACTTCACAATTGCTGCCAAGAGGAATCTTTTCCAGGCTTTAACAGCAGTGAACTGGATAGAAAAAGCAAAGAGATGAAGGTGTCTTTTTCTTCAAAAGATCAGTCTCCATTACACTCTCTGTCCTTCAGTTTCCAAACCAAACAAAACAAAATCTAAACAAAAGTGTCTTTAAATTTTCTCTTATTCTCAAGGGAAAAGGAGTTCTTCTGTTCTTTACTGGAGAGGTGACAACAGGTAGCTGTGAAAAGTCACAGTTGCTTAATGTCTTTTTCATCCTTCCTTGTCATGGGCAAGGCAGCGAAGAGCAAACAGCCCTACATATGCAGATCACTTTCTATAACTGAAGCTAACAAGACCATTTCCATTTCATTCACAAGACATTTCTGAAACCGTGAGTAGAATCAACAGTTTCATGAAATGACGTATAGATTTTCATCAATAGATAAGTTAAAACATACACAGAACACCAAAACTACTTCATATTTCAGCTTATAGGCTGCAAGCCTCAGTATTCCTGCAGTACACTGAGCAAACTTCTGACCAATTGCACTGGTGACAAGGAGTTATACCATTTGAATATAAAAAAATTGGGGGATCAAGGGGTGGAATCATGTACTTGAAATTAATAAATATTTTCATAACTATACCAATAATAAAATGCCAGCAAGCAAGTTCTCTGACTTTAAGAACACAATTGAGGGTTCTAAAAATAAATTAATCACTTTGATTATTTTTATGGATATTCAGTCTTACAATGCTGCTTCTTAAAAAATACCTTTTCCAAGACACTGAGAGTGCTTATCTGTAGAAAAATTTATATTGATATCACAGGCTCTGACATTCCTCCTAAATATTCTCACAATATGCTGTTAAAAGGCAATGGGCAAGAATAGGATTAAACTCAGCAGGAGTGCTAAATGAAGATAGCTCTACAAATAGTACATGAAATCACAAAATTTTCTGCAGATTGACTGCTAGGTTATTTTGTAACCTACTCTCCAAGGGATAAAAAAAAAAAAAAAAGAAGCTGAAACAAGGACTTGGAAGAAGTAAGTTCACAGCTCAGCTTCTATCTCTACTAATCATGCCACCAACTCAACCACAAAAGTAGGCCTAACAACTATACATCACAGATTTACAGAATATGCTGAGTGGGAAGAGACCTATCAGGATCATCGAGTCCAATTCCTGGCCCTGCACAGAACATCCCCAAGAGTCACACCATGTGCCTGAGAACCTTGTCCAAATGCTTTCTGAACTCTGTCAAGCTTGGTGCTGTGACCTCTTCCCTGGGAAGCCTGTTCAGTGCCCAACCATCCTCTGGTATCCAACGTAAACCTCCCCTGACACAACTCCAGGCTATTCCTTTGGGTCATGTCACTGAACACGAGAGAGAAGAGTTCAGTGCCAGGCCCTCCTCTTCCCCTCATGAGGAATTGTAGACTACAATGAAGTATCCCCTCAGTCTCCTCTTCTTCAGGCTGAACAGACCAAGTGACCTCAGCCACTCCTCCTACAGCTTCCCCTCAAGGCCCTTCTCCATCTTTGTTGCCCTCCTTTGGATACTCTTTAATAATTTAATCTTTTTTTTTTTTTTTTTATATTGTGGCACCCAGATCTCCCCCAGCACTTGAGCTGAGGCTGCCCCTGTGCAGAGCAGAGCAGAGCAGGACAATCCCCTCCCTTGCTCAGCTGGTGATGCTCTGCCTGATGCACACCAGGAGAAAGTTGGTCCTCCTGGCTGCCAGAGCACTGCTGACTTATATTCAGCATTCTGCCAACCAAGACTCCCAGGTCCCTTTGCATGATGCTGCTCTTCAGTGCCACCTTATTACAATTTTGACAGTTTAGCCATAAAGTAGGGTGACAGGGGACAATATAAGTTAAAGTTTGTTCTAGAACCCATCTCTTTTTCTATCAGTTATTAAAACTTCATTCAAAAGACAAAAACAAAAGCTTCCAGCTAGGCAATAGGAGCAACTATTCAACAAAATAAAAGTCTCCTCTGAGAACAACAAACACAAGTTCCCACAGCATCAGAGCAGAAGCCAGACAAATGAGTAAATGAGAGGAGAGTGCATAAGTTATACCGACTGAAGTTTAAAAGGAGCTCAAGGAACATGGGGGCACAGAGCTCAAAATGAATGTGGCCAACATGAAAGCTGAGGACTTCCTAGGGGGAGGTGAGCATAAGATTGTGCATAAAATATTAAATGGTCATGCAAAAAAGAAGATCAAAGTAATGCAAGGAAATGGAAGACCTCTGATGTTGAAAATTACAGAAGCTGTTAAAAAAGATCATTTCTGAAGCCTCAGAAGGAGATAAATCCAAGAAGGTAGAGAGATGATTGAAGAGTTTGGTCATTGTATAAATCCAGAGCCTCAAGAGGATGACAAGAACCTCTCAGAAGAGATCTTTCAAGAAACAACATCAAGGTACATAAAGAATTGAGCTAGCAGTGAATGACAAAACTTAGGCACATAAATAGGAGGGCAATGAGCAATACATACTGAGTTTAAAAATATACCTCCACATACACAGGCGTTGCCAAACTAAAAGCCAAATCCTTTTGTATCAGAAGTGCAGATACTGCTCTAGTTTCTGATTTTGTAGTAAGAAAAGTGGTAAGTACTTTAATATCTTGCATATCTTTTCATACAATCCAGCAAGGTGAAAGGAAGCTTAGAAAGAAGAAGAGTGAAAAAGTATTTTGAAAGCAGTGAAGGTTTCTACACCCACAGGAAACAGCCAAACTTCCAAATTTAGTGAAAGATCAGATGAGATACAGACCAACAAATAACAAATTTAAGATATACTGGGCCCCAATCTACAGAATCAGAGAACAGCCAAGTGTGGAAGGGCTACTGCAGGCCCTCTGGTCTAACCCCTCTGCTCAAGCAGAGCCATCTAGAGGCAGTTGCCTAGGACCATGTCCAGACCACATCTCCAAGGATGGAGAGTCCACTGTTTCCCTAGGCAACCTGTGCCAGTGCTCAGTAACTCACACTGTTAAAAGAAAAAAAAAAAAAAAAAACCAAAACAAAAAACCAACCAACCAACCAACCAGAACTAAACCAAAATCAACAACAAACAAAAACAAACAAACAACAACAACAAAAAAAACATGTTCATGTATCAGTATTTTCTGGTGCTCCGTGGGACTTTCCCTGTTTGGAAGACAGTGTCCACTGAAGTCTATTATATGAAAACTTCTCATATTAAACAAGCTGAGAAGAGCAAACACAAAGAAACAGAGATTTTTCTTTTGTCTTCTACCTTTCCTTTTTGGACTTACAAATCTGAGTCTTCCCTTACATGTGGCCTACAGAATCAAATGAATGTCAAATGGATGATTCATTTGACACACTACTCTTTATATCAGTTGTTACTTCATTCTTCAGCAAAGTGAGATTTATCAAAATATTTTCTAACTATGAGGAAAATATTTTAGGTAAATTACATTAGTTGAGAGTAATCTGACAGCAAAGCTCTTTAACACACAGAGAAACACACATTATGCTAACAACTCACTTTCTTCCTTTACATCTTGTTGCCAAATCACTACACGCTGTTGAACCGATTTAAAATATAAATTGTGCATGTAAGGAAATCATGTGTCTCTTCTCTCACCAGATTTGGTCCTTAGGAAGACTTCTGGTGAGCAAGCAGCACAAATCAGCACACCATTTTGGACAAAACTTACTGATATGCAATCAAACTTGGCTTTATTTGTGCAATTCAAAAAACTCTAAACAGAGAAATTGCAATAGGCATATAAACGTCTAGTGAGAAATCACAATTTTAAATTAGAAATATTTACAATCAGAATAGTAGAAATACTACCATTTAACAAAGGTAACATTATTTTATGGCTTCCCAGGGGATTGAACTCAAGGATTTTAAACTTGTGTTTTTATCTGCAAATCTCTCTTGAGTTTCAATAAAACTAACTATTACAAGAAATCTTAACCGTATTATAGTATTTTTCAAGCAGATTCAAGTTGTGTTTAATCTCTCCACTTCTTAAATGGAGAAACATTCTCATTGGGTTGGCTTTTTAAAAGAGTGTAAGCCAGAAGGTTGGATAAAACCTGCTTTAGACTGTGCAACGAAGTCATAGCTTTTTGAAGCCAATCATCCATCCATATCCTGAAGGCACACTGTCCAAAGCACAGCAAGGAGAACAGAGGAACACTATTCTGACAATCTTACCCCTTTTCAGCACTCAAGTGAAAACACATCCCTTTACATTACACATTGCACAGAAGTTAAGTGCAAAAAAACCCGTGGCTGAAAACTGTCCTGGTAGAGACTGATAGGGTGCCAGTACCAGTCTGAGCATAAATTCACCACTCAGCCTTAGATTTTAAGACTGAATTAAATATTTGCATAAAAACATCTGCTTGATGCTAAATAATAGCTAAAAGGTAATTCAAGAGTTAAATGGGAGAAAATTTAGAAAAGAGTACTGAACATTTCTTTACAAAATTATAAGCCACATACAGAAATCTTGTGTGGTTCTAGTTTTCTATCTCTTAAGAGTTATAATAGAAATAATAAGGGCTTAGAGAGTATTTGAAAGGAAAAAAAAAAGGAAAAAAGTCTCACACTTTGTTTTTGCACTAACTTCTCTTTTTTCACATAAGACAAGGCACTTACATATTCAGCTAGAACTTACACCAGTATTACATGCCCATGTTTTCAAAATATATTTTCAGTTATCCTTTGGTACTATATTCACAAAGGTGTATATGACAAAGCATTCATTTTCTGGTCTGCCATTACCTAAAACAGCATGCAATTTGCTAGGGAAAGGAAAGAAAGGCTGCAACAGGATAAGCTGGTAAAAAGAACAATTTTCAACATTCCTACTATATCTCATCCGAGAATGAAAATCTCATAGAAGGAGAAGATATTTGAAGAGCTTCACGTTTGGGGTTTGTTTTGTTTTCTTAAAGCCAGAAGGAAAAATGTGAACTGTTTCAGTGGACAATGTGTGTCCTAATGCTTGCATCACTTGTCACCATAAATAATTTAAAAAAAAAAAAATTAAATAAAAACACTAGCCTTTCCACAAAAGCAATATTCTTCTGTTTCATAATTTTTCTCTACTATAATTGAAAGAAAGTTCAAAATTGGATCTGCACTACCAAGTTATCACTCAAAGGTTTAAATACAGAACATAATGCAGAGTAATACATTCAGAAGAAAATACTTCAGAGAGACCAAAGCCCAAGAAATGCATAACAATTTTTAATGCAATATAAAAATCAATACTTAATAAACAACACAATCATTGGATGCAATGAATAAAGCAGCAAGCATAATAAAAATTTTGCTGATTTTGAATTGAAACACTTTAGTACCAGAGGAACATAAGCAATTTGTAATAAAACAACCTCAAAGTGTGACCAGAAGTTTCCTCCCTTATTTTTTGCCATATCATAGTCCACCCTAAATAAGTATGAGATAATGAAAAAACAGGTATGTTTTGTTCATACCACAATGTTTTAAGATAAAAGAAGTGACAGGTACAGAGTATTTCAAATGGTTGTTTTAAGTTCAAGTACAAATCCACGTCATCCACCAGCACAGTGAGGTTCTGTCCCCTCCTTGCATACACTTTGAAGAAACAAAGACAGACTCCGGATCTTTTTGTTTGCATCTCATGTCTGGGTGTCCTCATCTACAAATGCATTTGCAAGCACTTTTTCTGTGGGGTTGACGTCATCACAGCACTGATCTAAAGTGGTCTCCTTCTGTCTAAACTGAACCTCAGCCTGCCTTTTGGACAGCCTTAGACTAGGGCAGCACAAGTTACAGCCATCCTTTTACTCTTTCAACTCCACACTTGATCTCAGGTCAGTGCTTCTTTTCTCAAGTGTTACAGGTACCCATCATTTGACACACATCTTCCTTCAAGCCTCTTCATGTGTCCTTCACACCTGCTATACTCAATTTTTGAAGGATAACTAAAAAGCATCTCTGAGGCACACTCTCTTCCACCTTTCATCTACCCTTAACCCAATCACCTTGGCATCTCCTCTCTGCCCTTGACAAATGAGCCTTCTCCCACTCTTATCTATTCACAGCACTGCTGAAAAGACTCTTTATAGCCCATCACTTTGGCTGCATTCCATTTTCACTTCCTCTCTCTCCATTTTCAAAGAACAAACTATTTTTGTTACCTTTCACTGTTAATGCCCGCTTACAGAAAGCCAGCCAATTCAACACAACAAAACTCATGGCAGCAACGGGTAGAAGCCCATTCCTCTGTTGTTGTTGGATTTGCTTTCCTCTGGTTTAAATAGTTAAAACAACCCAATGGGTTAGAGGGAAAGAGGGTAGGAGGGGTTAAATAAGGACCAAAAAAAAAAACCAAAAAAAAAGGAAGATTACAAGATTCTACTGCTAGAATAAGAAATAAGGCAGTTGTGTTGAGAGGAAGATGAGAAAGCATGGAGGCAACTTAGGCAAGCAAACTCTTTAGCTGGCTATGTTTCTTCCTTTTATGTGCTCAGAGGCATCCAAAAGGAGTGAGGGGAAATCATACCATCCTACTCACCTACATGGCCAACAACATCTGTTTAAGAGTCAGAATAATAACCTGGCAAAGGCACATGTGCTGTGGACAGCTGAAAAAAATACAAGCTTTCAGAATTTTTTTTAAGATATTTTAGTAACAGCTGCCCTGATACCATCTCTGAAGTTGAGAATGAACAAGTACTACTGCAGCTCAAAGCTGAGAGCCAGACTAAGAGGCCAATAGCATTATTCTGCAGTCTTGCACTGCTTGAATCTCATGCCACCTACAGAGCAAGGAGAATTGAAAATGACTGACTTTGCCAACACATTCTTTACTAGCCAAAGAAAAGAGACAGACATTGTCAGTGCCTTCTCTCTTGTGACTAGTGACCCACACACCATTATGCTTTTGTTTTGATTTTTATACAGACCAGTTATATGGAAAACACTCCTCATTTTCCAGCCCAAATTAGTATCAGCTAAAGTTAACTTGGTAGACACATCACTACAGCTGCAAGCTTTCAGAGACAGTCTTCATTTCTGTGATTTGGGAAGGCAGATGTGCTGCAGGGGTTAGGGGAAAGCTGAGGCATATTAACACCATTTTGATCCCACTAGCTCAACATCTTGCTTGTCTATAGCCCTCTCACTAAAGAGAACTAACACCTTTAAATCAGGATAAATCAGAGAATGAGGCAGGTTGGAAGGGGCCACGGTGGGTCATCTGGTCCAACCTCCTTGCTCGGGTAGGATCATCCTAGAGCACATCATTCAAAATTCTGTCCAGAGAGTTCTTGCATATCTCCAGTGCAGGAGAGACCACAGCCTCTCTGGGCAACCTATTGAAATGTACAGTCACCCACAAAATAAAGAAGTTCTTCTTCATTTTTAGGTGGAACATCCTGTTCATCAGTTTCTACCATTGTCTCTGGTTGTATTGCTCAGCTGAGAGTAATACTACTGAGAAGAGCCTAGGTTCATTCTCTTAATATTTTCCCTTTAAATAACAAAAAAATTTAAAAATTAATTTTTAGGGACACCCAGATCAGTTATATAAAGATGAGTTACATTTTTTAGAATTAAATCATCACTCAGAATTTGCTGCAAGGCTCTCCAATAATCCATCTCATAGACTAGTCAAGATGGCAGAGCTAATTTTTAGCATTGGGTGTGTTCTGAGGTCCTAAAATTGACACACCATTTTGCAGACTTATAGTAGAAGATGCTGATGACTGATGCCATTAGGAAGGCACACTGAGACAGTCCACTAACAAGTCCACCCAGAACAGTCCCTAAGTGATCTGTTCCTACTCTGCAACACCAGCAACTGTTTTCAGACTCTACAAGAACAGCGCAACTGAACAGACCATAAGAGCGGGTATGAGGACTAGTGCTCCACAATTTCAAAGCTGTAATCAGTGTTACCCTTCAATCCATAAAATAGTTATCTATGCTGAAGACTTATGTTGATAACTACCATCAACCCTTTTTAATCCTGAGGAAAGCAAGAGTTGCAAATTGGCAGTTACAGAGTTCTCGTACTGCAGCTGGCATATTTTCCATCTCTAGTAATGCTTTTGCAAGTCAGTAGCAGAGCATTTCCAAAAAAGAAGTCCAACAAAGCAGTCCACATCTGTTCTCTTTCATCAACACTGTCAGTAGGTCTCTGACTTCCTATGGCCACCTGATAAAATTGGATGCAGCACCCTCCCTCTAAGCCCAAAAATCACAGTAATAGTCTACACAGCAGCAATATTGGATCTACCCAGGGATCCCTCATACTCTCTGGACATCTGCTCTTCAGTGCTGCTACTCCGCAGCCTGAATATCCTGTATCAGTCTGGGCCCACCTACCTTAAACGTAGCTGTCGTGCAACTCCACACTACTCTGAGTGTCATTTCAGACTACAGATGGCATCCCTACCCCAGCTGCCACTACTGAGTCACACTGCTCTGCCATTTGCTCACTTCAAATACACATTTGCTAAAACAGTCACAAAGATTGAAAGCTCATTGACTTATTGTACCCAGATCTGTTTTGGTACCAAATATCACGTTTTTTTTATTACTGCCAGCTTTGTCACGTCACAGTTTGTCAGTGGCGACTCACTAGCAGAGGATAAGAAACCACACAGAAACAAGGTTTTACTCAGCCTTGCTACTTCAGGATGCTTCCAAAGCACCTGAGTTCTGGCCAGAGAAGCCCTTGGTGCAAGCCGGCAACCTGGGACCCAGCTGCATTACAGCTGAGTGAAGCACATCTGCACACAGATATGGCGAGCAACAAACTCACAGAGCACAGGCTTCAACCCAGAGCAGTCACAGGCTAATATAAGAAATTTCATTTCCAAAAACTGCTGTGGTTTGGTTTTTACACATACATCAGCAGCAGCAGTAATGAAATTTGAAAGTTGATTACCAGAAATATTTTGCTACCTCCCTTCTAATCCATCTACTTCAATCCAGCCAGTACTATGACATTCATTCTATAAATTAGAGAATTAGAAAATATTAAAGAGGAAAAATGCTAGAAATAAATTAATTTCTTAGCAAGCAGGCAACCCAACATGAAGGAGACGGACTGTCAGAAAAAAAATTAATTCCCTCAGCATTCAGTTACAAAAAGGCATGCAGGTCCAAATCCATTCTCATACTTAGTGAGGAAAATGTTATGTAAGATAAGTGTTCTCAAATATTATTCAAGACAAGTGACTACCTACCACATAATAGCTCTGCAATTAATACTTCTAGAATCTTCACTAACTCTGAATCAAATAACAAATAAAAACCACAAAAAGCCAGGATCCCACCTAATCCTCAAATCTCCTTCGCCACAGTAGAAATAGCACTATTGGGATACAGTGCGTTTTAAGGAAAGGAGCTTTCACCACACTGATGAAGCAAGACATTTTCCTCACCCCATCAACCTTGCATCTGTACATTGTAGAGAGAAAATATAAAAGGATATATGAACTCTACACCACCAGAACCAATCATACTTGTTTAGAAATATTGAAACACAATTAGAAACAGTTCAGATTGGCAGAAGAACTGAAGACCTTTTTTCCTTAGGCCAGAGAGTTTTTATATGAATGCTACTCTGAAGAGGGTTCAAAATCTTGTCTTTTTTTGCCATCAGGAACAAGTGGACATCTTCATTCTTTGATACAGTAATTTAATTCTTTGCTGCTTTTAGGTCTTGCATACCAGAAATTCACAACTCTAATTTCAGAAAGTAAGCAGAGGAGGATCTAATTTGAATTAGTTTTAAATTATACAGCCATAAATGAATTGAGTTTATTCAATCAACATTTTCAGGTCACCTTTAAACCTCCTGCTACCAATTCACATGCTAGACTAATTGCTTCAGATTCATCTTTCTTTCCTCTGAAGAGGAAAATCATGAAAATTAAATGCTGTTACATTTCTACAAGATACAAACACCGGTGCTTTAATCTGCAAGCAACTAGCTGACAGAAAGTAGTCTGAGTTTTGGATATACTGGGTATACAAATATACTAGTTTGCCTGTGGGAGGGGGCAGTGAACATTGCTGCTGATGTAAAGAATTCAAGAAGAAGAAAGTGTCAGTTCAAGAAGAGAAAGAAGATGAGGAGCAGCACTGGAGTGACACGGTTCTGCCCGAGGACATAACCTGTCGAAGAGTCCTCTAATCAGTTGTGCCTGAAAGATGTATAATCAATATGAAGTAAGCCTTTGCTGTTACTCAGGATTAAATATAGCAGCAGTATGTAAGTGCAGATTGACGCTAAATCTACAAGAACTTTTTAACACATATTTTGAGATGTTATGCATACAGGGGCTATTTACACTCATGGTAGTGCTTCTGATGTAGCAGCCTTCTTCAACTCAGCCTGTCAAAAATGGAATGGAATGGGTAGGAGGAGAGGTGCTCCTCTTTATCAGCAGCATCTTACTTTAAATGGATAAGGTGAAAGGAAAAAACAAGTATTAAAATGTGGAAGGGAAGGATAACAGTGAATAAGCATTAGATATTATACTTTATTTTTTCCAAGAAAAAAAGACTTGATACTGAAATCTTTTTTATATAAGTCATCAATACAAATCAAACAAAATGAATAATTGGAAAAAAAATCAATAAAAATATTTCTACTTAGAATCACTGTTGTTAATTACTTCATGACAAATTATCATAATAAATGTCAAACTCTCAATTAAATGAGCAAGTCTCAAGTCAGTCAGTGCCTAAAGATACCAATTACAAAAATAACAAGTAGCTTTAGTCAAGTTTAGGCCTACTCATTAATACAAGTAATTTTTCAGATACTGTTCTGCAGAAAAAAAATGCTTTGCATATCCTCTTTATATAAACAGGGTTCAAATAGTGGTATAGTTTCTGCATTTTTACTTTTAATCAAATATGTTACATTAGAATGAACAAAAATACACTTACAACTAACAGTCTTAATAAAATGGAATTTACCCAGGGGCACTGGCAGTAAGACACTTTTGCTCAATGTTTCATTCCCCTTGCACCGACATAGAAGGCTGATGATCAGACAGAGGCAGCTACTGCTTTGGTTCAATAGAGCATTACTCAATACAGCTTTACTGTAAAAGGCTTGGAGGTTTTCACCTATCCTATTTGAAATACTCTGTTCCAATTATTTCTACTCCACTTTATTTTTGTGAGAACCAAGTCCTGTAAAAACTAGAACAGTTTTGGCTTTTATTAAGAACTATCTGTGCCATATTTGTATTTCTGCAACCACATAACACTGTGTTTAAAAAAAATCCAAAATTATTCTTACAGATTCATTTGTTTTCAAATTATCTCTTGAGAGATTAGTAGGTAGTATCTGCTTTCTGAGGCATCTCTAAAGACAGGGTGGATTAACAATTCCTAAACAATCAGGTTTTTTTCAGTTCATCTCGGAGCCCATGATAGATCTTGAGATTTGATAACAAGCTACTGCAACAATTCCTTGCTGGGCCACTGCTGTTCTTAATTAGCTTTCTAGAGTGTCAGAACATGGAACTTCCAGAGGTAATGGTAACTACCATGCTTTTCGCTATGCATCAGTTATTCATTATATCTTCACAACTTGCTAAGTGAGAACAGAGCAGCAAACAACTTTAAATTGACAGAAAACAGGATCTTTTGTTGTCATTGTTGAAATGTTCATCAAACTATACAAAATTTATTTATATATTCTAGATGCTTAGGATGTTTCATTATTGTGTCACCAGCACAAAACTTTACTGGAAGAAAGTGAGAAAGAACATGAAGCTTCCACTACATAAAGGAGCTTTGAGAGAACCACCTACTTGGCCACCCACTCTTCTGGTTAGTAAGTGAAAGCAACTGAATGGTCATTAAATTACACCAACTCCATTTACTCTACATTTAGCACTTCCTTCTTGCTTACAAAGCAGAAAGAAGAAAGCAAAAATTTTGAAGGGAGCTGTGATACAGGGAGTAAGAGTTACTTTCTGTGAAGGTTCCACAATTTTTCTTCCATAATGCACGAGCTGACAGGGGACAAAATTGCTTTGATAGCCCACAAATCCCACTCACAGATTTCTCTCCAGTCTGACATTTTTTCAAATGTAGCTTGTGTGATTGTCTTCCATCTTATCTGTCTGCATAGAAAGAATTGTAATTTTATTTTTATAACTCATTCTTAAATAGCAGCAAACAAATGCAAAAAACACAGAACAGAGAACAGGAGTGTGTTCTGCCCTATAAGCAAAATGTGGGCACATAGAACAGCAGTTTTTCATCCTAGAGGATATCAGCAGCAGCATTAGCTTTTGATTAAAAGGTCAGTATAGATTCAACCTAGAAGTGAAGATACATTGACCTAATGTTAAAAACAGCAATGTGCAAGAAAGAGTTTTCATGTATGACAAAAAAGTAAGAACTTATCAATACAATGTTTTTTAAAATTTCTTGTGAACTATGAAAATATTTGGTCATGTTTATTGCCTCCTCTCCAGCAGATATTTTTGTGGTTTGTCCAGTGATGAAAACCAAGCTCAGTCTTTCAGCTACATCATGTGAGTACTTCACAACTGGAAAAGTAAAGTATAACAACTTTAGAGTTTTAGTAAAGTGGGAATTTTTTGGTGTCGTATGCAGGAGAGGAGGGGATGTTCTAGAAATCTGCCAGAAAAAAAAAATAGCATTCTAAATGTAAAGGCAACAAGAATAAAAGTGCCAAGTACAAGAACAGTATCTATGGTTTATTACATTTTGTCTGACAGTCAATGATTAGGGAATGAGACAATCTGAACAGCTTAGCCATTTTGGTTTCTAAGGCTAGGAACTTGGCTAATGGAGTAAAGAAGCCAAGCCTAATTATGTCCTTTATTAATGACAATGCATATGCAACTAAAGGTTTGTCTCACCACCACCTGAAAACCATCTACTCTTGCATTGATGTGCAAATCTCACTAATTACCGAAATCCACAGTCTTTCTTATTGAAGAAATAAAGCCAAGACCAGGAAGAACAGTGAAATCTCTCTTAATAGGCACAAACATAAAAGATTTCCTTTTCTAATAACAAAAACTGTGTTCCTATTACCAAGCAAGTGCTGCAGTACAGCATCCTAAGTAACACACACAAAATTAATCCATGCTGCTCCAAAAGTAGGTGGGCTCCTCACTAACTACCTATTAAAGGGATGAAAGGGCTGCTGTCACTTCAGCCATGTGCCCACAGCTCTAAGGACTGCCTGCAGGTGCTCCTCCAAGGTCTGCCATTTGGTGCAACCACGGAACATCAGGTTATGGAAAGCAGTGATTTGTCAGGCTCACTAAATGCAGTCAGCACTGGGCAGACAGGGACTTGCTCTGCCCCAGTTCTACAGCAGGAGCAAGTTTACCCTGCCAGCACTCTGAGCCACTGGAAAGCTTTGTAACTGTGTTAACGTGGTGGCCAGCCTGAACTAAAAAGCCTGAATTGGAAGAAAAATCATATCAGCTTTGCACTGGGTCAACACAACCCCTGGGTAAGAGCTGACATGATGCTCCTCAGGCTTGGAGCATGCTCAGACATATCTGATGCAAAACACTCTATGGGCATACCCAGTATTAGTCATCTCTGTGGGAAAAAATGCAGCAGAGAGCTGTCATCACTTCTGGAAAATGGCTGTAACAGCTTATACTAGGAATTAAAGAAGGAAAAACGTTCATTTGGGATTCAATATGTTAAACACTCCTATCAAAACAAGACAACCTTCAGTGCTTAAGATAAAATTGTAAAGCCAGTAAACAACAATAGTCTTATATCACAGCCCCGCCAAAAATATTTCTGGTTGTGGTGACTTTTTGGGATTTGTTTTCCATAGAGAAGAAGTTGAGAAGACTCAAACGAAAAGTTGTGGTGCTTCCTTGCTGTGAGGACTTAATGGTATGTTTTCCCCCACACCAGCAGGAGAAAAGACCTTAAAACATTTTGCTCAGTTATAAAGCTTTCTGATGTAGTTTGCCACTTCAGAAAAAAATGAGTCTCACAGGAGCAAAATGGTAACATAACACAGAAAAATGGCCAAATTTTCATTAGCAATAATAACAGTGAAGCGAACCCTGACCTCCTAATACAGAGCACTCTGCTATCAGCTAAATACCAGATTTATGAACAAATCTTTTGTCAGAAAAGTTTTGCAGGTCTGACCCAAATTTATGCACAAATCAAGACAAATCAAACTCAATTTAGTAGGAGACAAAAGCCTCAAATAGGTATCTTCTACATTGGTTTCCCTAATTAGCACTCTTAAATTTGTGCTCACACCTACAAATCCTCTTGACCTTTTAGAAGGCAAGTTTGACAACATATTGTACTGAAACAAGAAGAAATAAAAGCAAAGTGATTTTGAATCCAGAGTTGTACTGGAACAGCTCTAAGTAGAACAAGAGATTCCCAATGTGTTTAAAGAGCAATAATCAGCATATTAACACTGCAGTCTGGGGTCATTTTATTGAGTTATTTCAGGAGAAAACAGGTCAGACAAACTAGAGCTGTTTGCTGAAGAGACCATGATCTATACAAGTGTTCCAACCAGTTTTAAAACTGGTTAGAATATTTCCAGTGTATAGAGCCCCAAAGGCAACATGATGCATTTTAAGAGGAAATTAAACAGTGGTATTCAAACTGCTGTTTCTATTGGCACCAGCCACATATTCCTAAATCCAGTCCTGCTGGATTTATGTCATGAATATAAGGAGACAAACGATTTTAATGACCAGCAATGACAAAAATTAATGAACCTGTAAAAGTTCATTGGAAAAGTTACCATAAAACAGATTAAGCACAGAGAAATAAAACTATACCTGAACACCTGAAAAATATATTTCACTTTTAAAAAGTAAATGTAGCTTCTATGTATGAAAATAAGCATTTATCTGTGGGGATGTGGGGTGGGGGAGAGATAGGGCAGATTGACAGCTTTTTACAATGAAATCTTTAATTAACTGGTTAATAATGCCCTGTTGACAACAGAAAATCTGAAACATACAATGTTTGGACTTCCCCATGGTTTTAAAAACTGCCTTGCCATAGTTTTTCTATCGGTAGATATTGCCATCCGGAAAATAAAACTTTAGAACACACAAATAACTGTGACACATCTACTTTAATGTCTTCCTCAAAAAAAAAAAAAAAAATTAAAAATTCGGAACTTGTTGATAGATACATCTAGTCTGACTATGGCTAGGCCACCGCAGAATGTTTATTCTCATTTTAAAGAATAAACTCAATGATTCATTCAGAAGATGCAAACATTGGAAAAACCTCATTTCTGAAACCAACACACTCTTTGAAGCCAGCTTGTGAAACACCAGAATGCTTACTTCTGAATTCAAAGGCTTGTCTAAAAGTGAAATATAGAAATATAACTTTAGTAACAAAAAGCTGTTATAATATGAAGGTCATTTTCTCTTCCTAGCAGGAGACAGCAGTGGTTCAAGGAGACAGATTGCCTGGAGGGATAAAAATGCATTCCCTATCTTCCATTAACATTTTTGCAAAACCTGCACTCTTATCAGTAGCTCTTGATACTGGGCTGACTCCAAGGCCTCAAAATAATTGACTGGAAGCTGTGTTGAAAGAGTTGTGTTGTGTCAGCTCTGTGATAAACTGACCAAAGGGGGAAAGAGGGTTACACACACGGCACAGACTGGGTTGCAACCTATGACTCATTAAGAAGCTATTCAGCACTTCCAGAACAATCCACATGAGAGGGGAGGAAAATGGATGTCTTTTGAAAGATATCTTTTGAAATAGGATTATACTGCCTTACTGCACTGTTGTCAATCGAGCCCTGTACTATAGCCAGCGATCTTCTTTCAAGTCTATTTGACCTGGAATTGTTGAGGGTTTTTTTGGTAACTCTTAGCAACAATTCATAACATTCTTAGCAATGAACAAAAAAAATAAAAAAGAAAGAGAGAAAGAAAGAAAGCGTTCAGCAACTTAATGTGCAACCCTCTACACAAAACCTCTGTAGCTGCCCATGTGGCCACTGGGCCGGCAGTTAGGATGCGGGTAAAAACTAGGCTTTACCAGCTGCCTGGATTTTCCACAGCAAGTTTATTACATTCACAGTGTTCTATCACTGAATGATTTCACCTTAAAACAGATTATTTTTTTCTTTGATTCACCTCAGCACTCTGGGATTTTCTAGCCAGACACCTGACCTAGAAGACAAATGAGCCAAATAGGCTCACAGCAGGCAAAGTGCAAACAACCACCTCCCACTGCCCATACCTTAGGATGCACCAGGAAAAAGAAAACAGCTTTGGTTTGCAGAGTCAAACGGCACAGGTTGCTTAAGTAACTTTTTTGTTGTTGTTGTTATTGTTGTTTACAAGTCACAGTACTAATCCTCTGAATGTCAAGTTCTTCAATGAGATTTCATTTTTTTTGGTTTCCATTCCTGGAAGAGAGTTTTTAGCCTGGTCTCTGGAATATATCCTAAGTATTTAGGAGAAGAACAGTACATGGAAAAACAGCCCTGATCATGTCTTATTGCTACTGCTCATAGCATGCATCTTTGGACTGGTTTAAATAAAACAGCTTCAAAAACCATTCTGCAGTTTGAACCTTCATATAAATCAGCATTATTGCTAAGTTGTATATCTTGAGTCCAAAGTAAGGATTTTATATTAAAGCAACATAAGAATAATAAAGGCCAGAACCTTAAATATACATAAGCCCATATATGAGTGCCTTTATATGTATCTAACTGACAGACAGGTATTGATGCACACACATTCACATGTTTCCAACTCACACTTTAACATAACTAATAGAACTCCAAGAGATGTGGGGCAGAACCAAACAAGATTCTACTCACTCAACAAAATCACCACCTCCAATTATTGTAAAAAAGAACAGTTAATGAACAGCATTGAGTTCAATGACAAAATGTTTACAACTTATATTTCTAAATGTTACTGAGGTGTGACTAAAATTCAGAAGACAAACTCTCAGGATATCTGAGGCAATTCAGAGAAAAAGAAGAGAGTTCAAGATCCAAGACACACATTCAGTCATTGATTGACTAGTGCATTTGTGATGCACTCATTTTAGTAATTAGGGTGGGAAGTCCATTAATACACTATCCATTAAATAACGATCTGTAAGCCTAACAGCTAACTGGAATTTTAAAAAAAGAAAGGGGGGGAAAAATCTTTTGAGGAAGGTATTGAAATTCAATAGGAAAAATACTGAACATGTCATAGTCAAGGTTTATTTTATTACATTACAGTTTAGGATATGGTAATTTTGGGTTACTTTTCCCTTTTAAACACATGCTTACTGAAAAAACACAATTCAAACCAAGAAGTGCACTAACACCCGATAAAGCTATTTTTGAAAGCTTTTGAATAATTTTTAAATATTTAGGACAAGTTTTATAAAACACAGCGAGGTCACATGATTCCTTTGCAGGTATTTAAATAGTCAGCCAGTATTCCAAACACTTTTACCAAAAAAGTGCTCAACAGTACTACGTACAGATGTTCAGTATTCATTACATGTCTTTATGCAAGCTCTAATATAGATGAGAATTGGCACGAACAAGCAGGGTAAAGACAAAGCCAATGAACATTAGCACTGCTTCCCGTGCTATGGGTGATTATACATCAATACCATGGTAGTAGTGTGATTCAGGAGGTAGAGGATAATGAGGATTTGCGGTGCTGCACAGCTGCATACAGCACTGCTTTCTCAAACCCCTCAGGACCCCACCTGTGATTGTTTCCTTTCTCTTTTGGGCCCAAGGAACAGCACAGTCTGGGAGTAAGGGTTGCTGTCCACCTTTCTGGAAAAAGCCGTGAAGTGAAGTACAGGCACCGTACATATTGGTCCCAGTGGTGACATTTGCTGTGTGAGCCTGAAGACTATATTAGAATGGAAAATAAATTTAAAAACCCAGCAGATTTCTTACAGACTTACAGGGATTCCTCCTACAGCCTCAAGGTTATCTGTGGCATGTTTTCAGCCCAACTTCCAGTGCCTCATCACCCAACAAGGATGGCAGCAGCTCAGCAGCATACTTAATATTGACATTGTGAAATATTCTAACCCAAAAGACACCACCATGGCCACACAATAACATCCCACATACACTCGTATGAGCCTGATAATAGCAACTGCACCTGGAAGTCAATCAACCACATCATTTGGTTCTGCGGTTGAATAATTAACATTCAACATTTACATTTAGCTCTGAAGACCAGTGCAGAAAAATTAAGGTGCATTTAAGCCAGCATATTGTTCCTAAGAATATTAATGGTCCATTGAAAGTTCACTGGAATACTATCAACACATCCCCTTAAAAGCATGGAAACCTTCCCAACAATTTCTGTTCATAACCAGGTTCTCACAGATCCGTTTGTCTCTTTGCAGCAGACCAGCAAAGACAGCCCTGTCAAAGGACTCCTTCCGGTAGAAATCACTAAAATAAATTATGAAAGCAATTAAGGGAGGTCTTACTATTGGAGCAAAAAAGACTTAATAACAATTGCTGCCTTGCTTACTGAAGAAGGGTCCATGATTCTCAATTAAAGAAGTTTAACTAGGGAAGAAAAGCAGGTTCCCAGTTGATAAAAGCATAGAAGAACTAGAAGCACACCTAGAAAAACATCATCCTTAACTCACTGGTAAAAGATACAAAACATGACAGACTACCTTTTCCAGTTAGACAACTGAGTCCACATGACAGTTAAACAAAGAGTCCTATCTTTAAGACTCATGATGAAATTAAGATAGAAATTATTAACTCCAAATCAGACTTGGACAGCTATGCATCTTCTTTCCATATGGCAGTGAGCAGGTCATGGAAGAGCAAACAAAGCAAGCTATTCAAAGTCTCTTGTACTCACATTAGGCATAATAGCAAGTGACAAATTTCTCAAGGGCCTATACAAAGCTTTCCTAAGCTGAAATTTGAATTAAGGGCTCATATCATCAGGCACATTTCTTCATCTTTCATTTGTGCAGGATTAACATCCATTAAACACCTACACATGTTTAAACCTGAGAAGAATGTCTTTAAAGTCAGAAGGGTCAAGCCATAAACTGCAAATGAACACACCCATGCAAGTGTGTCCTTCACAATCCAAATGAACATAGCACTCCTTGGAGTGTTTTTCTTTATGTGTGTATATATATATATATATATATATATATATATGAAATAACCCATATCAAATGGCAAGTGTAACTACGTAACACAATGTATTTCATTTAGAACAGACAAAAAGAAGGAAGTATCAGAGGTACTCTAGTATAACAGTATAGGAACAGACAAGCAAAGAGGATAATCTGAGAAAGTAGTACAGGACAGAAAAAATTACACAAGTCTGAAGGCAATGGGAGGAAATAAAAGGAAACAGCACAAAGTACTGAAAAGTCTATCTTTGTTACAAGGAACAGAGTGAAGTCATTGCTGCCAATGTAGACAAAGGGAGGGAGAAAGGGGAAGGTGGTGGATCTCAGAAGTTTTCAGCCTGTGTAAAATCAGGACTGTTGTTTAGTCCAAGGCTGCTCAATTGAAAAAAAATGCTCAGTTGAAAAAAAAAGAACCACATACCTAATACAGATCTTAGAACTCGCAAGCTAAGCCCAAAGAAGGCACCCTTATTTTTGTATGTGGGGAAAAAAAATAATACTCAGAAGATTCATACCAACAGAGTACACCCAAACTTTTGCATTTTTAGATAAGATTATTAGTCACCCAAAATTATTTTAAAAGCTCACCACAGCTGCATGTCTATTAGAAAATACTGCAAGCATACAGTGTGTAACACAGAGGCAGCAAAGGTAATTTTCCCTCTTCCAGTGAATTCAAACATTAAGCTAGCAGGCATAAGAATTTTTTCATTCTGATTTGTAATATATCTGAACATATATTTTTTTTAATTCAAAAATCAACTAGAAGGAACAGGAACTACCAAAGTGCAATAGGCAGGTGTTCTTGAGAGAATATTAAGTACAAGAAAAGAAATTGTTTT
This sequence comes from Lanius collurio, assembly GCA_020086605.1. Taxonomy (NCBI): domain Eukaryota; kingdom Metazoa; phylum Chordata; class Aves; order Passeriformes; family Laniidae; genus Lanius; species Lanius collurio. Next base: position 155,297 of record JACBWW010000002.1, read on the forward strand.
TCTATACTAAGAAATTTAAATACCATGTTTCTTCATTTAGTGAATCACTTTTGTTCTGAAAGTGTCCTCCTATTTGTCTTTAAAGAGTAAGAGATTAAATTTAAAGGAGGATGGAGCCCTGAAACAAGGATAAACTGTATGTGGAATCTAAGCCTATTGACACTTAAGAAAACAGTTTTTCTGCATGATGAGCCACTCCCTCTCCTAAAGAAAGCTTCTTGTACATCAACATGATCTAAGGTAACATTTTGCTTCACATTTCCTTCCCAATGACCATGGAGCTCTACTGAGGGTGAGCACCAATACCCACTAGTATTATGGACACTAGTAATTTTTAATACCATTTTTGGGGAGACACCCTGGTCTAAGGTTGCAAGCACTGGAGCTGTGCCAACAAAAACTCATACAGAAGTGCTGGTGACAGTTGCAGAGCCCTCCACAGTCTCACCAGGTGACCAGACCAGACTTGAGCTGAAAAGGGGAATCCACAATTCCTAACTACCCAGAAAAATCAAGCCAGGAGTTTTCAAACAGCCTCTTCTGCTGCTGTAGTACCAATTTGCAATCTGGACTTCCCAAAGGCTTTCTAGATGCCTCTGTATCAGGGAAGGCAGCTGTGGGTGCATAACAACCTCCTGGCTTATCCTCAGCCATGCCCTCCACCATCCATATGTAGCTACTACCCTTTCCTTCACAAGGGACTGCCACCCTCCACAAGCTGGCAGAGAAAGCAAACCATGTGCAGGTCTGGATTTTATCTATGATGATTAATTCTAGAGGAGCCCAAATTCCAGGTTACTGAATGTGCATAGAATACTTTACAGAGCTGCAAATGAGAAGAGAGGCTGTAACCATGCAATGTTGCACTATGACAGTCATATGCAATCTGACAAACTCAAGCATTGAGAAGGCTTTTACATAGACAATTAGTAGCAGAAGGCTGGTATGTCTCCATTAGAAAATAAATTGGCAGCCCATCTATTTAAATGAGATTAAGTTTCAATTTAAACTGAATCACATGGTTTGAAATTAACTACATTTCATGATCTCAAGTTACACCTTCACTTCTCCCCATCAACTTTATCTGGCTCAATTTCTAAATGACCAAAAGCAACCCAAGAGTAAGAAATCCAGTAAGATCTTTAAGAGAAACCTTGTTTTACTTAACATACAGGAATCTATTCTACATTCAGATTGTAGAATAGATATAATTTGGTGGAAGATTTCCATATAACTTCAAATTACTAGATTTGCACATTCCACCTTCCACGGTCACTTTTACAAAATTTTTTTACTTCAGGTATACTTACTGCATTAGAGGAAGCTGTGTGATGAAAATGCTTTCTAAACAGAGTTCCATAAGAGCAATATTAGGCCAGATAGAATAGATCAAATGACATCAAAAGTATCAACAGGGCTGGCAGAGGAGACCAGGTGTTTCACAACCTTCACCTTCACTGAACACCGTTCTCTCACTCAGCTTGTTCACCCCATTAGAGTGACTTTCTGTGCAAAAAATGCTACACTGTATTGTAAATGATGAGGTTCATCACACATTCACTTTTAGTTATATTGTTCTAACCTGAAGTTTGTGAGAGCACACAGTCCCAAACAGATTCACTCTGCTTCCACAAACTGTACTGCAAAGTGACCTGACCTGGAAGAGTCCTTCTCCACAGTCTCTATATTGCTACTCTGTGAACATCCTCTCTGCTGGTCCTTCCTTTACATTTTGTTTTCAAAAACACATGAGAAAGAAAAAGAGTGAAACAAAATTGGGATGGTGGTCATGGGGGTGGCATGAAGACATATGACTTCATCATTTCATAAAATTGTCTTTCCAGTGTGACGAAATACACTGTTTTGGCCTATCGTCAAGGACTGAGTTGAAGAGATAGTAATCCAGAATTATAGGAAGGCATACAAAGGCACCCAAAGTGAATTAGATAAAGCTCAAGGGATAATAAGAGAGCTGATAATGTTATGGCTTAGTCAAAACAAAACAAACTGTGTTCTGGCAGTGCCAGAAGAGAGTTCTGTTAGGATAAGGGTTAGCCTGGTGCCAGATTATATACCACTTGGAGCAGGAATATCTGGAGGCACACAGTTGAACATGCGTGCCTAGCAAGCAGCTTTCCTCAGTCATGAATGTTCTCCATTACCATTGGAAGGATAAAGGGTACAGGATCTCAAACAAGAGAAAAAACAGCTGCTATTAAAGTGAAGAATTCTACAAAAGAGTTTCCAGGACAGAGTTCTCAAACTTTTCTGGCACAATCATCTTCCTCTCATCTGCCCTCTTTCCAGTTACCTCCCAGTTGTATTATTCAAAATTGAGGGCAGGCAGGAAATATAATTAAAATTATATGTGCTCCTGATAGAAGCAGATGTTAATGTTTCTTCACCACTTTGGAGAGAGCCATATAATTTTAAACTCAGTGTTTCTAAGAAGTATTTTGACTAAGTTCATATCACTGGGGGAAAAGAAAGAAAACATGCCCAGCTGCACACCCAACAACACTTGCGACCTCCGTATCAAGGTTCCCAGACGTTATACAAGGGCAATAAGACACTATGATTTTTAAGTGACTCTAAAAACAGAATGGAAATTTGTCAAATCCTACCATTTATCATTTATTTGTTATGAAATATATCATTATTTTCTTGCCTTAATTTAAGAATTGGAGATCATATACACTGCTTGACTAGCAACACATCACAGGTGTGTGCTGAGACACCCAGTCTTTCAACAACCAGAGATAAAAGGCCTGACTAGACCCAAGGCTGTTTAACCCAACACCATCCTACCCCATCTTCACACAAAGAGCTCTCCTCAGACATCGTCATGCCTGCAAATAATATCCCTCTTCTCCAGCAGTTCAAAAGCAAGCAATGTGATTCCTGCCATTGAACCCTACAGAAGACAGGGAGGGGAAAGGCTAACCCAGTGCCACCCACCGCAGGAAAGGTGAAGCTCTTGCTGCAAACCACTTTCCCCTCAGTTTCTGTCATATTCCTGGGCCTCTCCTGTTTCCTTCCACTTCTCTAAAAGTAAGCAAACATAATGACTTACAAATACATCAGGAAACAGTGGTAACCAAATAGTGAAGAAGGCTATTTCTCCCCCTGGGGAGGCAAAATCAGCAGACTAGCATTAATGATAAGAAGCACTGTTGATGAGGCACAGAGAAAACAAGCATACAGCTACAAGCACGCAATTCCTTTTTCCACCATTAATTCAAATTTAAAACAAGGCTGAAGTGGCTGAGCTCATTGAAATTTGAGTCACTTAATTAAGTCCATCACTGAAGAGATCTAGTGAAAATGCAAATACTGCTTCCTCCTTATATGAGCACACATGTTGGTTTAAGAGGTGGAGAAATCAATGTGAACCATTTCTGACTGGAAAGGTTTAGAGACTTGCTTCCACCCTGGTTCTAGACAGTCCTCTGAAATTCTGCCAGGAAATGCATAGAGATGAACATTCAGCATGTTTGCTATTAATTCAATTTAAATTGTTGTGAAATGTTGTCTAAGAGCATTTTTTTTAAGAAGAAAAATCCTGAAGATTCAGGAACAGATTTGTTTCCATGTTCCTCACGGAGAGGGAGAGGGGGAGACTACCAGCAGGATAGTCTCACCTCTTATTTTAACAAACACTAATGTAAGTCAAGAATACTGCACCGGCGTGCTTAGACAATTTTAGGCCCTTCAAAGCAGAAGGAAGATTTTCTTAAGGAGAATTTTGAATGGAACAGCTACATAAATATAATTTTAAATGTGCTTGTTTATTGAGCTGAATTAAACACCAGCTTGCACTGCTGTATTCCTTTCCACCTCCTTCACTGTCTTTCTTTTCTGTTAAAAAGTGAAACCAACAGATGGAAAAGAAGTTTTAAAAATAGTTTTTCTACGTACTCTGGAAAAGGGCAAAAGCATTTGGTTTTGCAAGATAGGATACGATATAAAAAGAATATGAAAAACGCAAAAAGTGTTCAAAATGTGATCATGTGCCATGTTGTGCTTTTAAACCACTCTTACAGAAATCTGCCTCCAGACAAAAATAGCAAGAACATCACTGTAAACTACAGCCATTCAAACCATGATTACTATACTCTACCCACCCATCAAGCTGCTCCAATATAAAATATTTGGAAAATGGAATGCATAATTCCAAAGACAAATCTTAAATAAATTTAATCTGTACAGATACTTCCACAGGTTTAAAGCAGTCTTGGTTCACACATTAAACATTTGTTCGAGAAAGTCTATTAGTACCAAGTGAGCACATGCAAGGTTAAAATACTTTATTGTTTGTTCAGCCTGAAGCTAACACACATAAATTAAATGACAAACTTCCCTTTGTCAAGGCCTGAGAATATTTTAAGTTTTCCATAAATAGATATACCCACTTTCAAGACACTATGAAATTGCTGTTAAAGCTCCTAAGGAAATAGTGACATCCTGCCAGTGACTAAGGATGACTGGAAGCTCAGTGTGCAAAGGGAGCAGGGGTAGTGAGGGGAACAAGAGCAGGAGGTGGGGGGAAATGCTTACTTACTTTTCTGTGTTAGAAAACTAGACAATACTTCACCCTGAGTGCTTGCAAGGCCAGAATAGTTTCTTAGAGTTTCCCTTGGCAAAGTCAAGGCTGTATACCTGACATTTTTATATGACTTCTCCCTCCCAGCCCAAATTTCTTTGTAATCACTTTCGCATTCACTCTAAAGCTGTGATCTCTGTAAACCTCCTCGTTTTTCTTTTTCCTGCTGACTCATCCTTCTTTGTTCTCTATTCCAGACACCCCTGCCTGTGAATCATTCTCTCTTTATTTCTGTCTCAAAAAATTTTGTTGCCCCAGTTGTCCACAAATCTGGCTGGGGTCTGCCCAAAATATAACATTCCCATTCCATTTCCTCCAGGCTTAAAAATGTACATGCACTGCCTCATCACACACTTTCCTTGCCGCCCATCAGTTGTTTTTAATTTATGAAATTCAATGTATGGACACTTTGAAACCTAATTAGAATGAAGGATTGGGATATGCAAGTGTCCTGCGGCACAACCATTCACTCCAACCCACTCCCTCAGCAGTGTTTCTCAACATGTCACCCACAAAGCAATGGGGGTAGAAGGAAGAACTCAACAAACTCACGAAGAACAAGATCACTCCCAACTACTTTCAGTATATGCAGAGTTAAAAAAATACATCATTATCATCATTTTAATTAAAATGTTTTTAAACTATGACTAAGAATTAATTTCTTTACCCCACAGCTGACCCAACTGCATATCTTTTAAACAGGCCAGATGTTGCACTGAAAGGCTATGTAACATTTGTGTACCAAAGGAAATGCCAATGTCAAGGACGAAAGAAGGGCATCAACACACCTGGTCTGGCTTTCTGGTTTTCATTTTTCCCTGACGTACTAAAATGATTACAGTAGAGAGATTTTGGATTAAAAAAACACTTTCTTTAGAAAACATGAAGTAATTCTAAAACAGAAAAACCCCAACCTCCTAAACATATTTTGTGTTTTAAAACCAGGAAAAATCAAGTGGCTCTGGCTATTTGGACCTTGTAGATTTTTTCTGACTTCTACCTAAGATCACAAGCAGCTGGTCTCTTCCACATTTTTACAAGAACTCTTTTACCCTTTCCCATTCTCTTGCATTGTTGCAGGTCCCCAAACAAGAAAACAGCACATAGTATTGATAGCTCCCCAAAATGAGAGCTACTGCATTGCTTTAGATAAAAGGAGTGGTTCCAATTAACACAACACCATCCCTGCTATCCTTTTGAATTACAATAATGCCAGAAGTTTACAAGCACAATATATTAAGTGAATCAAAGCCAACTACTCAAAATTCCTAAAACATTTTGTCAGAGGACAAGAGAAAGAAGAGTCTTCAGCTTATTTGAGACATAATCACAGCAAAGCTTCCCTGTTTTTTCTTTTGAGGCACACCTTTAAAAGTAAATGAGAACTTAAGTTATATACCCCTAAAAGACCAGCATTCACTTTAAGTCTGAACTACATTCTAAAGACACGAGAGATTTATCACAAGTCTCTTAAAAGCACCTGAATTATCTCATGTACAGTTATTCCCAGACTACTGAGGAATTTCTGCCAAAGTAGGTAATTCTGGTGGATTTCTAGAATGAGAACATCCGTAAATTGAAACCTCCTAAACATTTTCAGCTCTTCATATGCTGATGTAAGGATGCTGTGTAATACTGGCAAAAGCATGTGCAAACCTGCCAGCCGCAGTAGAGGACCTCCAACTTTCTGTGGCTGCCCTGGCTTTCAAACACAGCTTAGCTAACTCGAGCAAAGCTGCACAGGGACACAGCATTTTCTGTGAACTATGCCAACTATCACATTTAATTTAAATCACTTCCTCCACAGGCAAATAAATTTAACTAGAAAGTTGCTATCGTGACTGTAATTTTGTCCTCACATTAAGAGAAGTGGGAGGGAAGACACAGAAAGTAGAGAAACTAAGCACAGTGAATGTATCAAAACTAATTAAACAGAAATATTTTCTCCAAACTAGCTTGTACACATATTTAAGAGCAAGCAATAGCTAGTAAAAATGAAATGTACTGTCTTCAACAATGGGATAATACAGAGCTTCAGTGAATGTTTCCAGTAGTTATCTCACAACACATACACATTCCCCAAAACAATCTCTGTATTTAAAGATAAAAAAGACATTAAATAAAAACTACTCTAGAACTGCCCTCCAGTATCTCTAAACTCATGTTACATTGTATAATTTACAAAGTGATGCATTTGTCTTTTGCAAAAGACAGCCAGAGTGTTTGTTCCCCACAAGCCGACAGTTGGTTTCACATTTGTGCCAGGGCAAAGAGCATGGCATGACAAAATGCAGATCAGATCAACTTCAGGACAGTACTTCAACCTTGAAAATTTGCCTAAATTTTTTCAGTCTGTCAAAGCAGACATCTGGGTCTTTTACTGAACTAAGAAAAAAATACAACAGTTATATAGTGTTTAAATCAAGAGATTCGATTAAGTTCAGATGGGTTTGCAAGGTGTGTTTGATCAATAGCCAAGGATTGATTCTGATCTCTTCAGCCTATGCATTTTGCCTCTCACTGAGCTCATTAACTCAACACATACAACAACTTCATAACCTTATTCGGCCTTGTTCAACAAGCAGTGGTGGAGAAAGCACCACAATTCAAAAGTAGGAGTGCTGCACAGTTGCAGAGGACCTACTCTGGTACACTAAATGTTTGTGCCAGCAACAAGGTAATCTTTTAGTCAATACAATTTCAAGCAGGAAAAGTAATGCCACTGAGCATCTTCCTGTACATCTGAATATTGGAGAATTCAAGCTCAAAAACACCTTCTTTCTCCAATCTAAAAGGGATTCAAAACTGACAATGCTGTCAATTAAAAAACATTTTTATTCATAAAAAACTTCACTTGAAACAATTGCACACATTAGGGCAGTAGAAAATAAAATTCAATAGCTGAAAGAGGGGCACAAATTTTTATAAACTAATACATATCCAGGAAAAATAAAAATAAGAATTATTATTTTTTTCTGTAGTTTAAGAACAGAGTGTTTCCAATACAGATTAAGTAGGGGGTACAGATAAACTCCCTGAAATTCACCCTAACTTCTTAGGATAATACTTGACAGAGAACAATTCTGCTATTCGTCCTTCTCAATGCCAGAAGAAGATGTAATAAATATATTTCTTAATCTTCCAGTAGACTTTTTACAAACATAAGCACTGTTTCTCAAGTTTCTATCCTCACAAAGGAAAGGTAGAAGAAATTTACATCCTCCCACAGCTGATTTGTATTCACATAAAATTATTTTTATATATACAACACACAGGGCACAAGTATGTATATTAAAAAAATAGATGTGCACCCACATATGTATTTATGCACACACACGGACTCTTGTTAAACCAAAAGAGGAGCTGACAGGAATGATATTTAATCTAAATCCAACCATCTCTCTCTTTGATTAAAACTAGGTACCTAAATGTCAGCTACAGTGTTAAAACCTTTTTGAAAGGCAGGAATTAAGTGAACTTTCAAAAATACCCTTAACATACTATTACCTTACATATAATTCCTTGAAAATATGCTTTTTTTTTTTTCCCTCCTGAAATACCATTCTTGTCCTTTTTCCCCTCCTCAATTTGTTTAATCCATAGTGCTTTTTGGAGGAATAATGGAGTCAAAGTATGGTAAATTTAAAAATCTCCTGCCACACCTGCCCAGGAGCAAAGTGTTCAGGGAACACAGCCAAGCCAAGGGAAGTAGGCAGCTGGCACCAGTGAGAGCAAGGGGCTGCAGCTCAACCTGAAGGCTGCTGCTGGGATCCTTTGGCCCCTTTGCCTGTTTGGGAGCACCCAGAACTAGATGAAACATTCTTAGTAAGTGGTGCCAAGAGGTTGTATCCACTCAGGTGTGCTCATTCCCCATGGCTGCAAGAGGAAATGAGACTATTACGGTGGGAAGCTCTGTAACAACGTCAGTCACCCAAAAGAAGTTATGACTTGAGTTCACAAAATGGACACCCAACTGATGTTCATCATGCAGGGACTTCATGAAAATCACTTATCATCATGCTTTCTCAACCTCTTTTAATGGAAAATCTACTAAATCTTTTTAGAAAAAGCAACCAACACCCTCCCTGCAAAAACAAACAACCAAAAGCCACACTGTATAAACTAATACCCTAATGGTTTCATTAACAACTACCCAATGTTTAGGATAAGCCTTTTGCATTCCTTCAATATTTTTATCCTCCCCCTCCTTTCCCCTTCCCTTTGGATGTAGGTACATTCTTTGAAGGAAGTATATAAGTCACTTCGTAGATTATCATTAACTTGTGGTGTCCTTCAAAAATACAAGTTGGGGCAAGGGTGGTGGTGGTGGGGAGAGTTGTGTGGGGCAGAATCCAGCAGATATTCCCGAAGCAGTATTTTAAAACAGACAACCACCAAAACAGAGCCCTCCCCAAACACATCCTCTCCCAGGAAAGGGGATGCAAAAACAAGGTTTGTGAAATAAGGCTCAAATTTAGATTTGAGGGATATTTGGGGTCTTTTTGATGAAAAGGAAAAGATCCCAGCATATTAGGAAGCTTTATGTACTCTCTCCTTCAAGTAAACAGAGAAATTAGATTCTCTAAACACAGGCAGGAGCTGCCACTGCACAACAGAAAGCAGCCTCTCTCAGCAAAGGCAAATAAAACCAATGTACCAAACCTAAGTGCTTCCTGGAAAAAAAAGAAAGAAAAATATCAGAAAAAAAATATCTTCAACACAAATGCTTTTGCCACATTTGCTATTCCCCAATGCAAAGTCCTTTGTCAAATATATCCAAGAAGCTTAACCAAACTATCAAGAAATCAAAACAACTAAGACATTGATAGAAGTGATCCTACAGATTTAGGGTCAAAACATGAAGACTTGGGGTTAAAAAGCAAACAGCCTGTTATCTTTTCATAAGCAAGCAAAAGTAATTCAAGGGACTTACAAACTAATGAACAAAAACTGAATCTTGATCCAGTTGTAGATGTATTTCTCCCAATATAACCATTTTTCCTCTCTTCCTGATGCCATTCTTTCATTTTTCCACTGCTCCTATTTAGATGCTTTCTTTTTCAAATTGTGCAAGCCATATTTAATCTTGTTTATTTCTTCTAAATTTTATTTATAATTGCTCCTGTCTTTTTAAAATATCCCAACCAAATATAAGCCAGAAACAGAGATGAAAAGCAAACAAGTTCAAAACCCAGAACATCTGGGGGTCAGTCAAGAGCAGACCTCCTACAGACCCTCGTCATCCTCCAACAGCTTCCCAAGAGCTCATCAAGGAAGGAAGAATTTTTTTCCCCATCACTTCAAAGAGATACGATCACCATTAACCAAGAGAAGAGAATGTCTGATTTTGATTCCTTCACTCTTTCAGATGAGCTTGGTAAAAGTGTTGAAAAATAATTCAAAATATTTTTTCCCTTATAAGCCACTCAACAAACAAAAATATAATGAAAAAATAACAGCAGCTGGAAAGGACCTATAAGACCCATACACTTCATACATTTGTATAAAAACATTGTAAGCCCTGCCAATTTAAGAGATTCTTCTCCTACCACCTACAACTACTTCCTTTTATCTTATCAGAAAAATAGCTCTTCACCGCTGTAGGCTAATTACACCATCTGTTTAGCCCCAGTACAGTAACACTAAGATATGGCACATTAATTCCTTAACTTTCCCACGTGGAACTGCCTTGTGTTACCCTCATATTCAAAAAGACATGGGCTGGGCAGAAGGAAGGGGGGGAGGGGGTGGAAATCAGCCTCACAGTTATTTGTATTCCCTCTTCCTCCACCACAGCTCTGCTGTCAGCCTTCACAGGGATTTAAGCAATCTGACAATTTCTCTCTACCTCACCTCAGTACAATGGTGCCACTTGTCAGGATCAGCAATGAAAAACATCAATCACAGGCGCACACACAAAGAAGGAGGCAGAATCTATGCATCTACTCCTCGTGGTATCAAGCAAGCTGCCTCTCTTTACAGTGGTCAGGGATCACCAAATCTCAAGTTAGAGCCTTCCTTGGGAAACCAGGAAATACACAGCCTTGCACTAAATAGAAGGATTTCTCCAATATTCAAAAAATAGAATGGCACCCCCACCACCTCTCCAAAGCAATCACATCCTACCCTATCCGACAGGACTGGAGACAGCACATTAATTGGCAGCTGTACTCCACACTACGCAGTATGGGCCACACATGCTGACGTGCTGGGAGACATCACCACAAGATCCCTAAATGCTTCTCTTTTTCTTCCTTCCCCCAACCCTTTAAATAAGGCAGACCATTTATGAAAAAATGCAGTTTTGAATTCCTTACATAAGTTGATTACCAACTAAAAATAAAGCAGTGACTTTGGGGGGCAAACCCCGTTTACACAACTGATTTGGACAAACGGGCAAGAGCAAATGCACAGTGAGGGGAGGCAGGGGGCACGAGGGCATCACCTCTGCATGGCAGCAGTTACAAGCAGCTACAAGCATCAGCCTCTTCAGCCAGCAAAGCTTCAGCAGGAAGGGAACACTTCTCTGCATCCTTGCAACTTGCAATTCTCTTGTATATCTCTTAAAGTTATAAAACTTATTCCTAGCTTTGACTGTATCTGGGATTCCTCATAGTTCCTTTCCCCCTCAGAAGCATTCATGCTTTTCTGATGAGGTGATACAAAGCCCCTATAAACTGACACATTCCAATTTAGAAACTGTTTTCAAAAGGAAAAAAATACTTGCTACAGATAAACACTAAGATTACACCAAAGGTGAAAGGAAAAATCCTTTGACATTTAACGTAATTTTGCATTCTCAGCCAGAGATATTTATTAACAGTTATTTATAGATGCATGTTTCTGCTCTGTGTCACAGGCTTGGGTTTTATCTCTTCTCTTTTTTTAACAAGGCATGGTGGAAGCTGTAACGGAAAGAGACGAAATATGGGAATACTTCATTTTACAGAGATTGCTCAGTAAGATTTTTACATTCACCTATAGAACTGTAAGGGCACAGGTCACAGGGAAAAAACTGTGACACAGAGGAGAAGAAATAAGAGAAGGGGAATTGATTACAGTCAATATCTCTGCCCTCAGCTCACAACAAAAAGGAACATCGGGCGATGTGAATAGGATACAGAGCAAAATAAAACTAACATATCCTATCTTTCCTAAAATACTAGCTTACATCTTTGCTTAAAATTTCAAATTTAGAAACAAAGTGCACAGCTATTCTTCACATTGCATACAGAAATTAGAAAATTTTCATCATTGTATTTCTCCTGACCTTTTTAGTGATGAAATTACTCAGAAGAGGAGCAAGAAAATACAAAATTTAAAAGAAAAAACCTAAAAAAACCCAGTAAGTTACTTAAACTAGGTAACTGTGAGTAGAGAAATGTTAAGCACTTGGTCAAAACCATCCAGTTTTCATCCCACGACTCAGTAGTGCCTCACACAAATCCTGTCTTATACAGAGCAAACCTTAGTACAGCCACAGCTCAGGGAAACCATCCGAGGAGTGGGCTGGCTCAGATTCAGGGACTCCTACACAATAAGGTCAGGGATACACTGTGCAAGACACACTTCATGAAGCACTGTACTTGTTTCTATTCTCTAAGGCACTTTGCTATCATGGAGATAAAAATGTGGAGTCAAGCATTCAGTGCTATGACAGCTTCCAGCTAATGGAAAAGTACCAAACATCAACACTAGCCCATGGAGCAGAGGATCTTGCACGACTTAACCTGTTCCCGTCCCACTCACGGTCAACAGCAAGGCCAGGGTAAGTCACTAGGTAACTTTATTAACCAGGTAATCCATTAACTTAAGTCATAGGATAGAAAGTACAATCTGCAAAAAAGCAATTTATCAATTCTTTTTCCTTTTCAAAGTCACTTTGATACACAAAAGCCAAAAATTTTGCTAGACTAACCTCAACTGAAAGGTAATAAATTTTGCAAAAACAAGTGCATTCCGTAACATAAGAGAAATTCTACTAACCAACCTATCCCCTTCCCTTAGCTTTATTTAAAATATATACCTTTGCACTTAAGACGTGAATGTAAATTAAATATCTGTACTTTACTAGTAAAGTAAGAGCTGTGTTTGCTTAAGAGGGAGGTCCCTGCAACAATGCACCTTTCCAGTATGTGCCACTTATCTGCTTACACAAACAGTCCACACATAACTCCTGTACCTCAATATATACCTGGTATAAATCAGGTATCCCAATACTGGTAATCCAGAGTGGATGGGAAAAATTCTATATTGTCATTCAGATATAAGTGAACCAAGATGTGTTTGTTGTTGCATAAACTGTAGCTCATTGAACCACAAACAAAAATAGCTTTAGTTTTATATGAAGAAAGGGATTTATGACTTGATGAGAAACAAATTGCCAAAAAACCCCACTGCAAACTTGCAACCTAATTAAACACCTTCTGTTACACATAGCATGAAAATTACCACCACTGGTTTTTATGACTATAAAACCACTCTTCCTTCTAACTGTTATTTACCTCCTGTTGGCCAAGTGCAGAATAATGCCAGCATGCACCCTCCAGGATTTCCTTAAGTTCCTACAAACAGGATAGATCTCTGTACTGCCAGTCTTGAACTAGTTTGCAAAGAAACATATCTATATCCTCCCCAAACAAAGAGGGTTTGTTTCTGATGGGCATACATCTTTGACGTTAAAAAGGCATTGTCGATAATTAATTGCCTTGTTATGTCAAGTGCAATACATACAATCAAATGTTAATGACATCGACCATTTTGCTCACCCCAAAAGCCCACTGGAGGAGTCAGACTTCAGACAGATGACTCCCTTGAAACATCGAGCAGTCATACAGTCAGGTTAGGTAAATATACATGGAATGCTGAGCACCTCTCTAGTTTTCATTACCTCCCTGGCACATTGTACCATTGCATCAGATACAGCACCTAATGTTGCACTCCTCAAGTGTGAAATCACCCACTAACATTTGAAATTTTTTTAAAACAGAAATGTAAACTCTTAAAGCACACAAAATATTTCAACTGTAAAGAACCAGAAAGCAGAAGAGAAGTATACCATCAAGTCAAAGCATTGTAAGTCTTGATGCTTTTCAGGATCCTGCACATAAACTAAACTTCTGACCATTTCAATGGCAAATTTTCACTCACAATCTGCCTGCTAGCATATCTCCAAATAATTCAGAAATATTCCTTTCACAACAGATACCATAATCAACCATAGGTTCAAGGCAAAACAGGGGAACACTCTCCAAATTTCACAAGTCCTCAGCAGAATTCAAACACGTATTATGCAAATGCATATCCCATTACATTTTCATGACTGGTAATCAACAATCAGCTACTAGTCAATAGTTCTGGTAGAGTCAACTAAGACAAAGCAGAAAGCACCAATTTCTCATAAGCAACATAAAACTGACTGGACATCAGTAAAGAAGGGGAGGATGACATTGTTAACAAGTGGCAATAAAATAATCATTCAATTTGCTGTTGTTCTCTGAAGTTAGGTTAAAGTTTCTATGTAGAAAAACAGTTTTCTAAACTCTTCCTACTGGCAGCAGTACCATAACTTCTAAGTGTTAAAACACCTGAAGAAAATAAACCTGATCTTTCTTACAACAGTCAAATGTACACACCCTGGTGAAACAGATTTGGTACTTGATGGCAGTCAAACTAATCTAGTAACTCATCCTGGCTCAGAAAGGTCCCCTGAAAAGTTTGTCTTTAACTGTTCTGAAAGATTAAACTGTCAATCCTAGGGATAACAACACAAAGAAAAAAAAAATCATGACAGCTAAGCACAGTGCAGACTCTTCCAAAAACAGAAAAAATCATCTTTCAATAACTTGATGGAAAAATAGCATGAGAAGCATGACAAAAATATTTGAATTTACACTCTGAAAGCAGATTCCCAAATGAAATACTGTCCAGATACAGGCCATTTTAAATTACCTTCTAAGAGGTTTGAATTTACATATACAAATATAGCTATACCAAGGGGCTCTAACACCAAAGTTTTCATACATGTTATAGGTTTCTCATGAGTCTGGCTTTTATTTCTTAAGTCACACTTTTCTGCTACCACCACCACACTTATTTCTCCACAACTTGCAATTTCTTACATATGAGGAAGCAGGGGTCCTAGAGTTAGCTTATCCAAACACACTGACTAGTTACAGGGCAGATTACAGGCATCTAGGAACTACATGTGTGATCTCTTGATTCTTTTCTCAATGTTCTACAAGCCAATTTTGTAATCTAAAAAACACCTCATGTCTGCATATGTTCAGTACAAGAGTGCAGTCATAAGTCTTTCTGTAGACACCTATAACTATCAAACTCAAACTATTTTTCTCCCCCTATATTCAGTGCGTCCCAGAGAACTTTAAAGATATTTTATCTAGGTTTTTCTGCCTTACAGACCTCCAAACCATATCCTCAGTAGACTGCAAAGGCAATATCATTTTGTATTTGATTATGGAAGGGTCCAAAGTGTCCTGTTTTTAAAACAAATTTCAAATAACCTCCAGTTCAGTTCACAGCAGAAGTAATTGGGGGTACAGATACCACCCACCACTCAGAATCAGGAACAACAAGGACAGTTTCTCATCCCTTGCTGCTGGTACTCCGTAGCTCTGCTTCAACCTCGTGCTACATTACGGTTGCCAGTCCTTCTCTTCCTGCTTCCTTGACTATCCCTTAAATCCAGTTTCAACATAACTTAGGCACTAGGTTCTTTCCACATTCACCACAGGATACACAAGGGTATAAAATCGCTACAGTCATCAGCAGGCTTGAAGTTCACGCCCTACCTCAGCCTGTGACAACTTGCTCAAATACCTCCACCTTCTGCTATACAGGGAAGTTGGATACAAACTGCTGCTAAGAAGGAAGAGGATAAAACCCCTTATTTTACTGCTCATTTGATCTGAGGAAAGCATAGGAGGATGCAGGGGCACGGCCCTCTGGCACTGCACCACCTCTCAGCCCTTCAGACCACAAAAAATGAGTAGAAAGCCTTACATGTTTTTTATCCAAGCCTACATAGAAAGAAAAGCTCTGCTGATCTGCACTTCCCTGCCTGGGTATTGAAAGCAAACTCAGTAAGGACAATAAAAACCCTCCAAAACAGAAATCACCATGAAGCTTTAAACAGCTTTCACACAGCAACCCGCTCATATTCTGTCATTTCTAGAGGAACAGTTGCACATCAAGTGTATCCCACAGTAGCCTTTTTTTCTTAAGACTTAAATATGAAGGATTTCTTTTCATCTTCCAAAATGACATAAACAATGAAGAACACTGTATCTAGTACTACCACCACAGTTCATTAGGTCTAACCACCTGTAATAACTGAAGTATTAATTCAACTGTGACAGTCAGAAGACTTTAAAAGTCAAAAATCTGTGGTTTCAAAAGCCTAAATAATCCAGGAAGTCTCAAACTGACATTTTGTCACAATAAGATCTTCTGAATATTAAATCATCTCAATTAAAAAAAAAAAATACACTCTTAGAAGTTGTTTTTAAATATGCAGAAGTGCATATTTAAAATTTAAATATGCAGAAGTGCACTATGATCTCAGTGATTTTGGTTCACTGGTGGTATCCCATGATAGCTGTGCAGCTCCTAAACATAAGGCATTACTTCTTAATAGCTCCATTAAACATGTTTCAGGATAGAAAACAATTTTGCAAGGCCTGAGGGAATAAAAAAGGAAGGGAAATTATGCTATGTGTGAGGCAATTATGCTATCTGTGAGTCAATACTAGCTACTCTTCACTCTCTAAATATGTGCACAGATAACTGTTCTGCAACTGCCTCGGACTTTTTGACAACGCATGATCATTAATGGTTTCCTCCTTCTAGGCTCAAAATGGAGAACCATCAGGTTTTAATAGTTCATGGTAAGTGGCATATAAATGATCTAATAAGTATTTGAATACTGATATAATCTATGATAAAAGTTTATTATAAAAGTTGGAAATCTCATTATCCATTAGCATGTAAATGGTTTTGTTTATACAAGCAGCATTTTTATTTATAATTTAGTACTCCCAGTCATGAAGCTGACAGCAAGATTCATTCACTTATCCCTTAAAATCTAAAATAACATGGGAACTCCAACACAAAAGCCTCATGTGTGCCCATGTTAATATGGCTTCTGGGAAAGGGTTATTTACAAAACCAAGATAATGATTCAGCCTCTCTTTGTGTATTTGTTCTTTCATACTTCTGCAATTGAACATAAACATGGATTAACCATTCCGGGATGTTGCGTTATCTCATTCTCCCCATCATGTGTCGCCATTTTGACTGCTGAACCAGGACCATACAAGCACTTGTGACCTCAAACTAAAAAGCCCAGTATATCTCACTACCTGAATCACAGAAATAAAGCCTTCATGATAATTTACTGCAAGTAAATTTCACAGACACTCATAATAGTTTTGTCTAGTTGTTTTTGTTTAATAAAAATAAGTCTCCAACTTCTACAAAGTAGCTTTCTACACCCTGTTCCTACATCATGAATGCTGAAAAATTACTTTCTGAAGCCAAAGCAAGACTGCAAGTACTTTTTTATTTGTCTACATTCATTAAGACTATGACGTCTTAAACCTCTTGCAATAGTTACTACAAAGAAACTGTAAAGTACAAGCAAGAATAAGTAGACTCATTATCAATTAGCCAGTTTCACTTAGCAGTCCCACAAGAGCGCATAATTGGCTGTCAAGCTGAGTATCACACACCAATTCTCCTTTGAGACTATGTAGCAAAGATGAAATACCTGCAGTCTGCACAAACAGCAGGTTTGCCTTACAAAGATGCTTTCCCAGAGTACTTGTCTTATTCCTCAATCAACTCGACTTCCTTGAAGCCACAAAACTGAGAATCAATCAGATAAATTTAGACAACATTTTGTGTGCCAGCCGACCATGAATAAAGTCATTAAAATCCTGACATCTATAACTTCTGATTCCCAGATGACAATACTTACCCAGAGCACAAACTGCCCGAGTGGAAATAACATAGGTTAAACTTAACAATGACTACAGATCTAAATAATTACGTAGCCCATTTTATCAGAAAAGTGCCAATATCTTATTTTTTCGTTTCTGACATCACAGCCTAAATTGTTTTTAATCTGAGATGTGATGGAAATATATCCATATTTACAACTATGCTATGCACTCCCACAACTTGGCATCTAAACCACTAATAATGGCATCTCTCCCCCTAGGAAGTCTGCAACCAATCTGTCAAGCATATCCTATTTCAGCAAATCTTTCTAACCAAGCAAATACAAAACTCTCAATTAGGTGATCTGCCAGCACGTCTTTGAATGCATTAGGAGCCAAATTTGAATAAAAACACTGACAAGCACTCAAGCCTGTCAGGATCTATGCTAAAGCTGCATTAGTTCTGGTGAAGCCAGTGAGCATAAGCAGATGCTGTCCCTGAAAAATTGTCTGAGGACAGGGCCACTCATCCTTCCACTGACATGGGAGAAACTGCACAAATGAGTAGAATAGAAATCAAAACCCTCCCTCTCTGGCATACACAGTACATACAAACAAGTTTTTATTACACAATGAGAACAGAGAACATCCGTCAGGATCCCCCTCCACCAGTACCACCATGTCCCCAGTAAATTTCCTGCTCCCATAAAACTTCCTATGTTGGGTTTGTTGACATTATAAAGAGGAAAGATCAACTTACAAACAATATAAATCTTTCCTTTTGTAGCCTTACGAGTTCTTTCATGCTCTTCATTAAGGAAAAAACACAAGTCTTGTAGAGGCAAGTACGCAACAGTAAAATCATCTAGAATATAATCATTGGGAGTAGATGTCTCAAGGAAGAGATAGTGAGGAGGAAGGTGGCCTGACTTCAGCATACTTGTCTCCTCATACTCTACACCTGCATTGTAGACTGCCCATCCTGCTTTCATCACTGGCCCTTAAATCACTTAAATCCCATTTCCTAATCTATGCAACAAGAACAACTGAAATGTGAGTGTTCCCTATGTCAGATTTTCTTTTAAAAAAATTAAACAGGCTAACTATTTTTTTTAATCTATATTTCACAGGCTTAGTCAAAGAGCAGATAGGTAAAACTAAAGGATTTGAGAGTTAGAAAGTGGAACTAACAGCTGGAGATTGTACTCACCCAACTGTGATAAGTAGCAGCCAGACTAGTCTCCCCAGCTCTTTTTTAATCCTTCATAAGAATAGGTAGAGTTCAGCCTAGCTGAGGATTCCACCAGAAGCACATATTAATTCCCTTCAGCAAATATTACATCTGTGTGGAAGGATGCCACACTTCTGATGCAAGGAACTTCTGACTTTCCCCAAAACCTTTAGTCACAGCTATTTTACAAACGGAAAGAGACAATTTCCTTGCTCAGATAAGCCAAGTATCAAAAGGCTTAACTGCACGGGTGACAGAATGCGTGAAGTTCCCTAACTCCTGCTAAAGATGGATTCAACAGCAGCAATGCTGTATTTAAGATTCCATGAATTTTAAAAATGCATTTTTAAAGCATCCTTACCAAGGAGAAGCCCATTAACGGCATACTGAGAGATTATTCTTCAACCTCCTAAGATTTTAGCTTGAGCAGAAAAAAAGAATCTGACTCACTAAACAATAAGGTAACAAAAGACTGAAAAATATGAGAAAATCCATTATTTGAGAGGACAATCAACAACACTTCTCGTTTTTCTCCATTTTATAACAGGCACATGAATAATGGACATGTTGTATTTAAGTACATTTCTGACCTATATCTTGTGTAGTTAGAGGGAGATAAATATGTCTACATACTCAGGCAATTGCCACAGGTGTTTCAATTCTATTGGAACATATTCTTTTAATTTTAAAGGGTTCAGCTACACAATATTAGAGGAAGAAATCTGATTCTAAGCTCATTTAAAATGTTCTAAGTACTATCTCTAAAAATAGGGTAAAGTTAAACATAGCTAGAAGCATATTGCATAAAACAAATATATCATTATACCAGTGTTATGAATAACTGGTGGGAATGCTTTACTCCCTGTTAGCATCTTCAGTCAGTGGGATCAGCTGTATGCAGTGCAAGAGAAGCAAAGGAAAAGAGACTTCGTTTGGCAAGGAAAAAAGAAATCAATGAGCTAACTGCTATGTTAGCCTTTAGCTATTAATAGAATAGCCATTAGGAATAGCTTAATAGTTAGCTACTCTTCAGCTATTCCTTGATTAACATAATTAAATAAAATTCAGAGAGAAAAATTAAGAACATCAACCCAGTTTGAAGATGACTTGAATATAAAACTTGATTTTAAAACTAAAAGTAAATTTCTTTCCAGGTGTCCTCCTCCTTTGCTTTTTACTATGTGGAGAGTGTCCACTGCTTCATCACAAGCAGAATGCTCTCTGCAAATCTGCATACAGTGATTAATTCTACATATTATCTTAATGAATAGAAACCAATTTGGGGGAGGGGCTGAGCAAGGGGCAAGGGTAAACATGAGGGGAAAAAGGGGATTTTACTAAACAAAGGTATCAACAGAATGTCATTTTCCTAGCTTAACATCTACATATCTGAAGATGCTAAAGATGTGCAGTCGACAGTGATAAACATAACTGTTGAGGTGTTTGAATTCATGTAAGGTTTGGGGTTTTTTGTTTTGTTCTGAAGATAAAGAAAAAACAAAATCTGTTCATAGATACAACTTAAATCAACAATTTAAAGCTCAGCTTTAATCTATAGAAAAAATTGTTGCAGTCTGTTCCAATGTACTTACAAATGTTTGACTGATGCATTCAGGGTAGAAAAGTACATGACAAGTTATAATAACTAGTACTCAAATACAGAACACAAACTTATTTCTGAAGACAAAACTTTTCCTAGGGAGGATGAACTTTTCAGTGAGTCTTCCAATATCACTCCAAATCTCCCTATCTAGAGGTATATCAGATTTCAGCTCTTCAATAATGAATCTGAAAACAATTGTTTAGAGGAAGTGACTGAATAAGGCCACAGTAGGTTTGTTGGGCTTTGCTTGCTTGTTGTGGAATTAAACTATGACTTCAGTTACATATATATATAATTTTTTTATTCTGCTAATTAGCTTTCTCCCCTCTTTTTGTCTTACCTTGAAAATATAGCATGATACTTACATTTGTGATTCAATCACCTGTTTCATCTCCCATGCAACACAACAAGCAATCTCTGCAGTACCCAAAAACTGAGCACCTAAGATCCTAACATCAGCACACCATAACATTATAAAGTAGTATTCCGTCAATCATCAAATTTTCTATTCATTCCCATATAATTTGCATTTTTAAAATGGTTAAAAGATGCAACTGGAAGGTCTCCTATCAAGTGCAAAAGCAACTGGTGTCCGAACTGTCTAACGAAATTCTTTCAATTCCAGGGTGCATACAGCTTATTGTGAACCTCTACATTTCCATATACTTAAAAATGACAAAAAAATCATCTCTTGCAAATCACAATGAAATGTTTCCTACTTTGTAGCATGTTTTGCTGTACTGTGCAGTATACTAATTTTTTATTTACTGAAAAAAAACCCCACTCATTCATGTTTTCTATTAGTTTGTAGATAGGAAAGTATCTCCTGTGCATTAGAGGAGTGTCAACTGCAGAGGATTCTTGGTCCAAGTTCAAAATTATTGTAGGCTCAATGTTTTAAAATTTAAGTAGATCACTTGCCCTTTTCAAAGGGTAGTAACATTAACACAAATCTCTTGATATTTCCATGGTCTGAGACAGATCACAGAAAAGATACAGAGTTTTCAGCTATTTTATTATATTGCTTCCTATATCAGGTGACAAAAACAAATATTGCCGACAATCCTTAAAGATTGTCTTTGGAACATGTCTAGTCTCTCTGGGATTGAGTTTTAAAAAACTTTACTTCATTTCCTAGTACAATCAAATGGTTTATATAACAGGTCAAAGTACAAATAACAGAAGGTCAACATTATGTTTCTTGGCTACTAAGCACCATTTTTTTTTTAATATTTTCACAGTGACTATCAGAAGAATTTCAAGAATTCCTTCTTATGCTGAGGCATGCTATCAGCCACCATTGAAATGGGCCTGGTATTTCCATCTGTTAACATGTTCTGCTACATTCAACAAGCACCTGAAAGAAATTCTTATAAGAAATTGTTATCTGAAGATGGCTACCATTTCCCTCCTAATTCCATTGATTTCCTCTCCTTTGAAGAAAACCAACTAGCCATCACACTTCGCCAATTCAGACATTGTCCTAACCACAGAAGAATGCAACACAACAGTCACAGAATAGAGTAATTCTGCATTATAGAGAGTGCATTATAAACTTCAATGTACACTCCCCTGGATATATTTGGCAAGCAAAACAGGAGATAACCCAGAAATGAAAGCCAACGTCAAGCAGTCAAGGCTTTCACCGACAGAGACACCCCAGAGGCAATAATTTTGAGCTAGGTTGAAAAAATTTTCTCAAGAACAACAAACTACTTTTTTTGCATTGAAAGAGTAGTTGAAGTGACAGATATATGGACATCCTGCCACTAAATGTACAAACAGTAACTCTTCTATGACATCACTGCACCACCCTGCTCTGGGCCTCTCTCCTCAGAGGTGTCAAGTTAACATTGCTCTGAACAGACACCATCACCAATTGCTGTTTCTCATTGCTTCTGCACAGCTGAACTCCAATGGTTAACAAGATCTGCAACCACATTTCACTTAAAAATGTAACTCTGAACTATGACTCCTTTGGGACTGCAGGCACCACAGGAAAAGAGTGCTCTACAATTGCTGTAAACTTAATTTTCTAGGAGACTGGGGACAGGTCTACAAGTGTTCCACAACTGGTTTCAGGTATAACTTTGGTCCATTTAACTTAGGTCTCATTAAAATTAGTGCAACCTGTTTTCAGCAGACTTGAAGATAGCACTGGTGACTACAAGAGGACCTGCAGCACAGCAATTGCTACCATGAAATCTCCCTGCCAGAGTTAAAAGTCTTTTAGTGTTCCCCTCCTCGAAGTCAGTGATTTTGCTGCTAAGGCTTTGCAACACACAGATGTGTGAGTCTAATAACTACATGCTGTCCCCAGGTTTGTGGGAAACAAAACTTTCTCATATTCAGTTGTCAGACTGAGACTCATCTCACTAATAATCAGAAGAGACTCCAGCAAGTCAGTTTACAGGAATCAAAAAGATGGGACCCACCATAAAACCTTTTAAAAACAAAACAAAATGTTATCCATGTCATGTCAAAAGAATAAAATTATTGAATACACAAAGATACCCTGAGTGGTTGATTCACTCCTCTCCCCATATTACCAAAGCACTTCAAAGGGTATTCCAAATCTGAATAAATGAAAACATGGTAAGTATTTTGCTCCTTGCACTTTATGGAGTGTGTCTCCAGGACAATGCTACCCAGCTATCAGTCCACAGCCATCAAAGCCTCAGAACTGCATGGCATGTGAATATAGTGAAAATTGCTGAAGTAGGCCATCCTTGGTTTAATACCTTTTCTTCCCTCTCTGACCCCAGAAGGACTGTTAACGTGTTAGAGTCACCTCTAAGGGTAGTACAACACTGCCCTTCACTGCACGGTTCGACCTCTTCATTTGTCTTTGAAAGCACTCTGTATAAGCAGCTGCTCTTCATGGTAACTACCTCCTTTGATTAGCTGCTATGAAAGCCTCTATCAATAGCATACCGTTTTATCTCATATCTTCTGACATACTTTGAAAATCCTATTACAGTGGACTCTACCCTCAAGGTCTGAGTTTGAGCTGCACCCTCCTCGTTAACTATATTATAATTGCTGTCAGCCAGAACCTGTTTTTCTCCAGAGCACCACTGACAATGCTGACGAGGTATTTGTGGACTGAAACATCCTGCCAGGCTCACTCCAACACTGTAATGCTTTAGAGGTATCATTGCACAGACCTGATTAGGTAGAAACACGGCACAAGTCTGTGTAGTGTCTCCCTGCAGGCACATCAGAGGTCACAAACACAGTCCTTCAAAGTCCAGGCTTGCCCTGATTAGCATGCAGCTCTGTGTCTCAATACCACACATTTGTTCTGCTTATACCCTACGACCTCTTGCATGCACTGGCTGAAATCCTCTCCTGATATAACCCTTGAAAAAGACAGTAAGTACCAGCATCAAGAGGAAAAAAAAATAATTTCAGAAATTGCTTATTTCAGTCACAACAGCCAGTACTGAAACCAGCTAATGTCTACAGTACATTTCTACACAGACACACACACTCATCCACAATCTGAGTTTTTGGAAATTTTCCAGTCTTATCTCAAAAGCAAACTCTTCCTTTTTGTTAGCAGCTGATAACAGCCATCAGTTCAAAATTTGTTACTGGTAAGACTTCTCTATGAGGCAGTGTTGCCAACATGGACTTCACTTCTACCCTGTAAGTTTCATAGTGCCTAGGAACATTCAGGAGACTTTCTCTGACCCACAGAATTCTTTCCAGTAGCTTAAATGCATGACTCCCATTTTCAGCAGCTTCATTAAATCCATTAAAGGATTTACAACTAGAGCCACAGTTAGTATTCAGGTTTTTTCACTTTTTTTTTTAAACTAATTTTAATTTCCCCACTTGCATTTTGGCATACTTGTAAAGAAAGCTTGTTTTCTTCATTATACACATGTTGCAAATGTCCCTTATCAATTGCCAAATTAAACTCCAATTTAAATTAACTAACGTCTCTCACAATATTCTTCAAAGTCTTGCCACCAGGCATTTGTTCCTCACAGTTACATACTCAGCTAATCCCGAGATACATGCAAACAACTACAAGGTTTCCTTCTCCTGTTGTCTCCTAGCTTATCGCTATTTCTGGTATGGATTTCAAAAGGACGGTAACTACTTCAAAGTAGTTGATGGTCCTTGTGAAATCATCAGCAAGGTTCATATATAGAAACTGATAGAAACTTGGAAGTTTGGAAACTACAGTAAATAAAAAAAATGTTAGCCATTAGATTATTTCTCTGCTTTCTGAAACAAGTTTAATGGGGGGGCGGAAAAAGCCCCCAGAAAATCTTAGGAGATTTTTTGTCCTAAATAGTGACTGCAGCTCAAAATATCTATGCAATAATCCCACTGCCTCCCTGAGCTTCCTTTTCTCCTTCTGATGAAGCAAATTCTACATGAGGAAGTTGCCTAAAAAGGCATATTAGAGATAAATAGCAAGTTCACAAAAAGGCTTTCCAGTCTTGCTGTACCACACAAAGTATTAATTAACTGATTTTGGGATGATAAATCACTCTTCCCTACAGTGTGAAAAACAAACAACAGAAATAAAAAGAAAATAAACTATATCACTTAACCTTTAGAATACCTAGCATACTCCAGCTTCTATTCCTTCCTACTTTGGGTTTCACCTTCACACAGGGGGCAGGTAGCAATTTAAATACAGTAGCACTCTTTTTCTAAAATCTAAAGTGGTTGCAAGCTTACTAAGCAGAATATAAAATTAATTATGAAACTGCAACATCAGAACACTTGTACAAGATTGGGCATAAATTTTTCTGTACTGAATTTTTACTCCTGAATTTCTTTCAAAATGATTAAACATTGAAAATGAACCTAAATCCCTTCCTCTCATAAGGAAGTTTCTCACTGTATTTTGTGTGTCAGAAAATGCACAAATTCGACTGCAGCAGAGCATTCCACAGCTGTGGGTACAAAGGACACGCAGGGAGTGTTAAGCATTAAACCAACTCAAACAGCAAATTGATTTTCCAGGAGAGCCTTTTAGAGCATTTCGGAACTTCAAAATGGAGGGAAGGGAGCAGAAAAGGGAAACTACAAAAACTGAACTGCTTTGTTCTTCTGTGGAAGCAATTCAACACTAAATACAGATGACTAAAAACATAAGACATCACAATTATTAAATAATAACAAGTTACGCTAATTATAATTTTGAATAGGAAAGTATTTCCAAAGTCTCAGGAGAAAAACAGAAGATGGCTCAACATACACAACTAACATTTCTATTCAAGTTAGCATTGAAGATATTGTTTGTTTACACTGTTTTTTGAATACATTGTAAAATACTGGATCATACCATTTGATAAGTAAAATGCTCTAAAAGTTAGTATAGGGGACCCCATAGAGTTAAGATAATTAAGAAGTATCTGGACAGCCAGAGGAGATCCCCTTGGAGTTCACCCACCAAAGGCTGAAGAGGTCAGCTCCAGCCTCCCCACATTCTGGAGGTGTAGGGGCACAATGGCCCTTGGAAAGGCCGTGGGCATCCTGTCCACAGACCACGGCAGTCCTACACCACCAGGGTCTCATTCCCTGTCCCCATCTCTAGACTGGCAACAGAATTCAAATGCAGTAGGACAGCGTGGTGCTCTCTGTTTCCAGGCACTCCCCTGATGTATCAGCCAAGGGATGTCAACCCGTACCACAGTGTGCAGAATGGCCCTTGCCAAGCAGGCTGTGGGCTTGGGAAAGACAGGGTGTGAGAACTAGTACTCATATGGCACAAGTTAGTCGTACAGGCTTCTAAATTGGTCAAATAAAATTTACATTTTCATGACAGCATGAAGACAGAAGTGGGAGGAGAGGAGGTACTTCACTGCTACGATTGCTCATTCAAACTCCAACTGTTTCAGCTTCCCAGTAAAGCTAATGGGCTTTCCTTAACTTTTAACATTCCTCCAGTTTCACACCTTCAGCTCATGAATTTCTACAAACCTGTGGGAAAAGAGGATGGCTGGTTAAATAAAATCCAAGATATTTCGATTTTGCTAGATAAGGAATAGATGAGGACAGATCGGGAATTTAGGAGTGGAAAAGTTCACACAACCTTAAATAAGCCAGTCACTGTCTATGCTGTACTCTGGGTTTGGAGGAATATGTTTATTAAAATGTAGATGTTTTTAAGATGCTGTTACCTCTCTTCTCCCTAGTTTGGGATAGTAAAATCTCAAACTTTTAAAAAAAAAAAAAAATTAAAAACCAAACAAAAAGCCAAACAACCCCAAACCCCCTCTCAACACGCGGCGTTTCCAACACGGGCTCCTGCAGCGGGCGGGAGGGCGCGGACCCCTCCGCTGGCACAGGGCCGGAGCTCCGCGGCCGCGGGGGCCGAGCCGCGCCAGAGCCCGCGGCTCCGGCGTGTTCTCTACCGCCACCTCCTGGCCCCTTCCCGGCCCGCAGAGCCCGGAACGGCTCCGGAAGATGCTCGGAAAGCGGGAAGAGGGGGAGTTGCTAGAGGTGGTCTGGGAGAAACTCACTGGCAGAGAAAACGAAAACAAAACAAACAAACGAAAATACCCAAACAATCTACCAAAAAAAAAAAAAAAAAAAAAAAAAAGGGGGGGGGGAAGGGAGGGGGAAGGGAATTCGAGCTTTTATCGGGTTTTTTTTTAAAGCTTCTTTTGCTTTCCCAACACCAAAAGAGAAAAAAAAAAAGGGTTGATCAAGGCAGAAGGATAAACAAAAGAACTGAGGGGACACAAAAACAGAGTATGACAAGCTCAAGCCAACTGACTCCCAACAGCAGCTTCCCCCCAGTCTATTCATTTTTTACTGAAATGGGAAAAAATTAAGTAGCTCTGCCTCAGTCAAAAAAATAATCCATCAAATACCTACAAAATTCCTGCTCTACAACAAGCCTGAGAGCCTTCAAGCTGAGGAGAGCTCACCTGGATATTTATCCATCCATTTTCTCTTGCCACCTGTCTTCCTGAAGACCCTGCCCTACAGGGTCTTCGTGGGTTGCAGTACCAGAAAGAGATACCATACACTGCCAACATATACAGCTTTCAGTCAGCTTCATGGCTACATGAAGCTCTTCCAGCAGAAAGTTTAAACCCCCTGCAACAGGCAAGGCCTCCCCATCCATCATTCAGATAGGTCCCAACTAGTTGGAAAAAAACAACCTGGGAATAACAAAAATCCCTTCATGCCCACAATTAAACGGCTTGAGAAGAAAAAGAAGACTTTTGTGCAAGACAAGGAGAAATAAAGCATTCATCTCAAATCTTTTCTTAAAGCTTCTTCTCCAGTGCTTTTTTTCACTTTACTTCCTGGTTACTTGTTACTGACAAAAGGGATTTGCTCCTGCAAAGAAGTTGGACCAAGCTTTAAAGGAAATTGCTGCATATATGAAGCTTGAAATTCCAACAGAAATTGAAGTCCCGTCAGAAAATTAGTACAGGAAAATGTATGTGTATGTATCAGAAAAATTATGTTCTTGGTTTTGGTGCATTTCTTGTGGTTGTACATAAGACTACCAGCCAAGACTATATGTCAACAGAAAGCGATAGAACTCACATGTGCAATGCCTGCAAAAATCACACTACTTAAACATCTGGCAAAACATATTGATTTTGTGGTTAAGTGTCAGGTTAATGTTGCATTTATAATTAGTGCATGTATAATTACACAGAATTCTTTTTTGTAAAAAAAAAAAAAAAACACAATTCTCAAAACAAAAAAAAAAAGGGAAAATAACCCAAAAGAAAACAGACAAACAAAATAAGCCACATATACACAACTTCCATAATTTATAAACGTGGCATACAAGCATCTGAATTGATGCTTCCTGCTATCTCCAACATAGGCTACTTACAGAAACAGACCTTGTAACAACATCACATGTAAAATAAAACGTGTTCAACTTTGTTTGTTAGAACAATTTGCATGCACTTGCATGACACCACACTATGAGCAACTCAACTCTACATTCCTGTCCAAACAAATCTAATCTCTTCCTTACAACAAGCACTCCAGAGCCTTCAAGTTGATTTTACCCAAGAGTATTCCTGGGCTATCTTTGGAATGCTTGTCTGGTGAGGGGAGGGGTGAGAGACCGGGAGGGAGTGGAAGAAACACCAGCAAGGAAATACAGATGGAAATTAAATTTTACTTTGTGTGTTGACCAAAAAACATTATGCCATTCTCTATAAATCACTGCTTGGCTAACACTGACCTCTGCTAAAATGTTTACAATGTTAATGCTGTCCTGTAGATTCAATCTCTATGAAAAATGGCACTTTTGCCTCCTCTACTAATTTATGTTATTCCATTCACATGTGCTTGCACATTGGATCGTAAATTATGTGCTCATAGCCTGCTCTATGTCCAGCTTTCCTGTTTCCCTTAAAAATTGCTACATAAAATAGGCAGATAAAGGTTTTCTACTAAGCTTTGATTAAAAATACTTTTAAAATCTGAGAATAAAATAAGGAATTTCATCTCAACTCAGATGCAGATTATACCTTTTTTCCCTGCTGCTTCTTTTACCTCCTTGATTTAAGCTACTGCTCCACAGCTTCTCTTGTGTTTCGGTTCATAAGCTTTTTAGAGAGGGGAAATTACACACTTTTTTTTGGTAGGAAATATCATTCACATTTACAGCTCTACAGAAATAACAAAAACATGCACACAAACTCCCTCATAAATTGTTTTTTTGGAAATATTTGGAAGTTTAAACAAGTTCCAGGTTTAAATCTGTGCCAAAAATTGGTAGTTACATAGTTAAGGTTCACTCTTTATCTCTACTTTGTCCACTGCTCACAGCAGAAGTCGTCAGACTTTGTACTAGTGCTCAGAAGTTATGAAACTTGGTAACTTCCAAACTTTATTACCTACAAGAATAAAAGTCAAATGGAAGAGTGAAAGTACTCAAAAAAATCAAGATCACCATATAAAAGCATGTTCTCAAAGGGTTTCTTCCACAGATAAAGTGTTGCAGTCAGTGAAGAGGAAGATTACTTCTTCACTGCTCTCAGCTAGAGGTTTTCCCACTGCAGACCCAAAAGAGAGAATATCTGTCTATAACGCAAAACAGTACCAGCCCATTAATCAGAATTAGGTATTTTAAAGTGACTACTTTTCAAAAAAAGATAAATTGCCATTCCTCTAAACTTCAAAGTTTGTAACCACAGCTTGTAAGCACCTACAATTTCATGTTTTCTATTACCTCCAACAGACACTTTGCATTTGTAACATGAGAGATTGCAAAATGCATTACTCTGCATTATTCTCAACACTATTTCTCTTTTTCTGTCATGCATTCGGCTACTCATTTGCAGACATTCTCTGAGAGAAAGTATTAAATCCCACAAACCTTATTTAAAATCAGGGAAGTTATTGCATCAAATTTCATAGCTTTCATAAAGCATTCAGCTATTACATTAATGGCCACGGGAACACTATAAGTAATTTAAATAAATCCTACTGGTATTGTCTTCCTTCCATCTCATGAACAAAGGGATCGACACAGATTTAATGACCAACAAAAATTAATTAAACAGGAAAGGTGAGAAAATGGAAGCATCTATTCTGACCATCCCAGAAGCATTAAAATAATGCCTTATTTAGCACTAGTGGACAAGATTGTAAAATCTGTCTCTTATAAGATCTAGAAGCAGCTTTAACTTTCGAACAAGATTCCAGATGAGGACACTCTGAAATTGTAATTCTAAAGTAAATCATTAGTTAAGAATGCCATATTCAAAAAGCATGTTAATATATCTACCCAGACATTACCCTCACCTTCTTCACAGACCTTTTACATCCACTGCTGAAGATCAGAGATTCCATTTTTTTCAGAGTCTGACTGGTAGAACAGTTAATACTCCAATTAACACTGTGATAGCTAACTCTGAGTTAGCCAACAGTGCATATTATAAGGACTAAATTTAAAAATGTTGTCTTTGAACAATTATGGGCAAAACTATCTTTAACATTACATATTTAACATTAATGAATTTTGGTAATAAACAACAAAATGGACTTTGGTATTTAACAACAGAATTTAGCATTAATGAATATTGTCGATATTGATTAGGTTGTCACAAACTCAACAAACATCTCTCAGCTACATCACAGTTCTCTCTGTCCCTCCAATAAAAAGAAACAAAATCCAGACTGTACTGACAAGTACAGCAACCTCTCTAGGCAAGGTTTGTCTCTTCCCAGAGAACCCCTTTATTTCCCAAATTGGACATGAATGACTCAACCATGAGTTAGGCCGAGAGCACAGGTTCTAGTTTGCCTGCACAATAGAGAACGATATGAAACTCTCTTTAGTTTTTTCCTCAATACATCCAAGCCCACTCAAACAAAACCAAAAATAGCAAAGAGTTTCAAATCTGTACACTCAAATCCACTTACCCTGTTCACAATGTGACCATCATGGAGTTTCAATACAGAGATTCTGCTCTAAATGCTGCTGAAGTATAAAATCTGACTCGAAGTTTAGGCCTAAGAGAACATAGTGCTAAAAATTCAGGTCATTAGGCCAGGAAAAGATATTTTTAAAAAGTAATGTTTTCTAAGAGAAGGCTGTAAAAATCAGATGCTTGTATATTTATGTGTTCAAGGTCAGCACTGATTATGACACAAGTTTCCTGTCTAATTTTCTACAAAGTAAACTTTTAAGGCCATAGCAGCCGCTGGTAAGATTCTTTTTTATTTAAGAAATAAATATATAAATAGAATCACTAACAACAAAAATCCCTCATCTCTAGTAAATGCATATGTGGCGACACATTAATGGTAACACCAGTGCTGGTAACACAAAGTGGCTGCATAGAGAAGTCCCTGACCATGTATTTCTGTTAATCAGACTAACAAAATTATCTTAACAAAATTATCACTTGTCGACTTCAGACACCTTCAAAAACATGGAATGCCACATATAAAAGTCCTAGAGAGAGTCACAGTTTCTGTACTCTGCTGTTTAATAAACTCTGGGGTTTTAGTTGCAATAACACTATCCCTCCTCAATCAGTCCAAGAAAAATATTTATCTGTTCAAAGAGTTACAGTTACAACCTGGTTTGCACCAAATGGTACATGGAGCTCATAAAATAAAAGTGTGATTAGAAGCAGCAGACTTTACCTCCATACAACATTGTCAAGACCAAGAAAGAAGAAAACAGAGCCCTGAAACCACAATCTGAAGAATAAATCTGCAATGTTTATCATTTACATCTTTATTGCCACCTAATAACAGTGCACGTGCAATTACAGTGGAAATATATAATTAGGATGATTCATCTAGAAGAGGTAGCACTTTCAGTCTTTTATGAAAAAGGACTTATTAAGCTGCAATGCCAAACTAGAGATTTGCTTTTGCAAAAATATTCTCTGGTTTCAAATTTATGAATCACTACAGAAACCTTCAGACAGGACTAACGTCATCCAGAAGGATGTCAACGTTACCTTGAAAAAAAAAATGAAATAGTTTCACTTCAACTCTTTTATTAGCCTGTCCTTTTCAAGTCTTTCCACATGAAATTAGTAACATCATTAACAGACTGCTTCCCTATTTGTCTAACCCTAAAGCAGGACTACTTAGGAGAAAAAAAAATACAACCGGAAAAATGTTTCCAGCATGCTGGCATGCTAACTATAGCACGCTCATGCTTATAAAAGGTTTCCACATGCTATCCAAGGAAAGTTACAAACAGACTGACACAAAATAATTGGTAAAAGGGGAAGCATACATTCTAAGTTCAGTCCAGTAAGGAATGTAGATTTGATTACCAATTCTGACCTTTTACCACTTGAAATCACAGGAGAAAAATAACATCATGACAAAAATGCAAAACTCTTTAAAGTAACATTGTAACCTTTTCGAGTAGTTGAAAACAGATATTAATAAAGTGTCAAAGAGGCCACAGGAGACATAACACAGGAGGCATGAAGAGGTTTACATAGAGGAGGCTTACAGAGAATACTGGCATTTGAGTTGGTTAAACCAGCATATGGCTGAAAATGACAGTGCAGAGTTTTTTGGTTTTCATCTAGGACTGTGGCAACAAGCATTGCATACTGCTTCAGAACGAAATAAATTGCATCCTTCTCCCAGAAGTGGATGGTGAATTCTGGAGAATTTCCAACCTTTTAGCTGCAGCTGTAACTGCAGGGAGCCTGGGGAAATTGAGTGGGCACTTCATCCTTTCTAACCAACAGCAGGCAGTCAACTCAAGTTAAAGCAAAACACACAGCCTTAACTCTGAAGCCGTAGAAAGCTATCCAGACCTGTCTGATGGGGAAAAAATTTTAAGGGTTTCCAGTAAACAGGTTAACAGATGAAGGGAACATCTAGGGGCATGATTTAATATTCATCACTCTTACCTCGTGGCACACCAACTACGGCCTCCAGCCTTTGTGCCCAGACTCACGCTCACCTGAGCCACAAAGCCAATGATCTGGAGCACTCCCAGGATCGCCGCTGGCCCTGCTGCCTCCCTGCAGCAACATCATCACTCCTGGCCCTCCCTTCCACCTAAGTGGGACCTCAAGGAATAGGTTCCTTCTGGATTATCAGGCTGGACTGGCAAACCAGGAACAGGCAGGTTTATGCCAAGGAAAGGGGAAGAGAGAGGCACCAAGAAAAGCACCAGTTCAGGTCAGCTGCCAAGGAACCTGCTCCTAACATTAGCTCATAAAAATCAGGAAAATAAAAACTGCTCGTCATGTTAACCCAGATGCATTTACATTTTTAAGTTTTTTAGACAACAGTCAAAATCTACTCAAGTTTGTGGAGAAGTTTAAAAATCCCTTACTTCCACATTCCATTTGTGGAAATGAAGTAGGAAGGTAATTGTGAAGACACAATTACCATAACCACCTACTTTCCAGAGCACTAAAACCTGTATGTAAAGTTCAGCCCAAAGTCTCATGACAGCCTAAAGCTACCATGAGTAATACTGCCTTCCACAGCTGACAAGTCAGGTTTTAGCCAGTCTCTTCCCACTTTCCTCCCAGTGTCTTCACAGGGAAGTTTGTTACCACCGTCAGAGGTGGCTGAGCAGAAAGGTCACAGAAATACTAAAGACATGCAAAATCACAAAATACTGGTGCCAGGGCAGTCCTGTAAAAGACAAAGTTTCTATTTCAGAGGAACTCCAAGATCCTAAGCACCTGCCTCCAGATGTTGGAAAACTTCAGGCAGGCTGGAAGCAACCCTCCAATAAATCCCAAAAATGCACTGTAAAATCAGTTCCAAATTATACATTAGGCCAGACAAAGCTATAACCCCAGATAGAATCAAACTTGCAGTTGATAATCCTAGAAAAATGCAGAAATACAGCACCTGAATAAATCAATTTCAACTTGCCATCATGAAAAGTAATTATTTCAGTTGACTCATGGTTTCTCTCCTGGTTTCCCTTCTGTTTGCATTAGTGAAAGCAATTGGAATGAGTGCTCAGTAATTAGAAGACAAAAGGGAGGAGGGGTAATAATAATAAACTAATATGCAGAAAAGTTAAAATTACATAGGGATGCATACATGCAGCTTATTGAGAACCTTTTAAATGTTCCGTGTCTCATGTAAAAAGTGGAGAGTGAGTCATTTTTAATTCACAAATTTGCTACAGGCATTATAGTTTCAGAGAAAACAGGTATAACAATTTTGCAGCATTGCTTCAGCAATGCTTGAAAGATTTCTTGTTTAATTAAGATGTTCTTAGAAACACAGAAGGGGAAATAAAATAAAATACCAATCTTCCTGAATGTAAGCAGATTTTTTTTTTTTTTAGTTTTTCTTCTAAGAATGCCAAATGCTCTATAAAATTGCCTCTCTCCCTACATTAGAAGCTAGCCTGAAAACAAAAACATTCACACTTCTCATTTCTTTTCCTCCTTGTTCAACCTAGAAGTGTGTAATACCCATAACACACATGGCTCTGCAGTGAACTGTGACTTCAACATAATCATTTGACAATGAAGAAAGCCCCAAGGTCCACATTTGTAGGAATAAAGCAGATCATACTAATCTGGCTCTAGGAATTTCAAGACTGGTATCATATTGCAAGTGGCTACCCACTTGAACATAATTTATCCTCAGGTTTTTCTTTCTACTTGAACTGCCAGCAGTGTTAACTCATTCAAGCAGCACACGTTACCACTACGGAATCCAAGGAAACCTACAGATCATACAAAGAATAACTTCCAATACATGAAACCAAACGGAATTTAAATTTAATTGGCATTGACGTATTCTAAACAAACCAGTCTTCATCTAGCAATTTGGAAGCCTACACATTAGATTTGAAACAAACACAATCTTGGAGGCGTAGAAGTTTCTCTTTTATTCAAAATAACAAGCCAAAAATGGGATAGATTTTTCTTGTGAATGAAAAGTTTTAACTGGAAACCACAAAGTTTATGCTAATTGCTTTGGGTAGTCCTGAAGTATTCTCTGAATTGGGTTGCTTAATTTTCCTAAGCACAGTCAGTTTAAAAAGAATAATCAAGCATAACACTTCAGAGTTTAAGCATTTTCCCAGAAATTCCAGGAAATTAAAATTTTCAAGGATGTTCAATAAGATGCAATACTGCCAATATTTAAGAATGGGATTCAAAGGTCTAGGCCAATAAGTAGAGTTTTAACATTTTCTTCATACTTCTTTTAAATAACAGAGAGGGGGAAAAATACAGAATAATAATTAAAAAAATAAAACAAACATCCTACTAAACACAATCTTCTGGTTTTGGTGTTTCAATGTTTGCTGGCTTCTCATTTTTTCCCCATTTTCATTAATATTTTGGTGTTTCCCATTTAAAAAGCATTTGAATCATCATTATTCCTGAATTTTTGAATGGCAAGGAGTCATGAGCAATGATGTACTGTACCAAAAAAAAAAGAAAAAAAATTAAGCATATGTGGGTCAAGAGTACTATCATTCCAAAGAAAATTTTACCAGCAACCAGTGGGAGAGAGGGTTTTCCCCCCCATCTAAAGCAACTTAATCTCCTGCTCTTTCTCAAAGCAGAATTTTGAAGCAAACATTTTGTGATTATCTGCATATTTGCCCTCAATGTCTATTTTCATGACAACAGGTTGCTAGTCTCGTGCAGTTTTCCAGAGTGTACATCAAACTCTTCATCAAACTGAAATTACAGCATGCAAAAGAGGAACAGAAAGTAACAGGACAGTACACAGTAATACATACACAGGACATAGAAGTGGAAGCAAAATCCTACAATCACAACAGTCTCAAAGGTTAGTGTTATGTAACCCCAAACAGAATGCACTTTAAGTGAGGGACTGTTCCTTCAAATATAGCAAATGTGGTATTAACTAATTGACACTGACTGATCTCTATATGTAGCGTGCATCCCACAACAGACCGCATTTTGTCCACAGAAATGGCTGAAGAATTCTGTGCTAGCTAAACAAAAGAGAACTCAATCCACTTTTTTAATCTTATAGTTAAGCACCATGAAACACAATAGCCAATCAAAATTACTGACTTGGATATTAATACTTTACATTGAGCCTACAGAAAACTACTAAAAAATTTTGCACTGATCTTTTACAAAACAAAAGTGTCTATACATCTGGAATGAAAGGCTGCTTCCATTTCAAATTCTAAATTAACAACAAAGGCATCACTCAATTTATCATATGTTAAAACAAATATGAAGGGGTAACTACTTTTCCCAACTACCAAATAGCTTGAATACATTAGCTCAAAAAGTTTTGACAATATGAATAAAGCTTATTTTACAAATACTAGTATACATCACATCAAACACATCATGCACAAAGGTGTTATTCTGTGGGCTGTTTGAGGGTTTGGCAGAGGGGGCACATTTTCCTTGGTAAGCAGCAGCTTGTTTCTTGATTTTTAACCATGAGAAGGTTGCCTGTAACAACTTTAGAGCACACAGCTTCAAGGAGACTTTAATCCCTTTCAGAATCTGCCAACACAGCGTGCTCACTGCTCAAACTCCCGCTGGATTGGTTAAAGCTGCTGAAGGAGTTAAGGCCCCCTTTGCTAAGCAGAAGCACGAACATCCACTGTGGTCACACAGAAGTAAACACACTTCCCTCTCCATGATCTGCATGTTGGTTTCAAGCTCTGACCGAGATTATTGGAGCAGATGGTCATGGATAATAATTCCTTAAATTGCCCCAAAACTGATCACTAGACGCTTTGGGGACCTTGGCTATCTGAAATATTTCTGAGGCTAAAGCCAACCAAATCTCAAAGAAAGCACTACAGAAATGATAAATCAGTCTTGCTGACCGACCTTAATGCCATACTTTTAATTAAGTGACCACTGTTTCATTGGGGACGCCTCTTCCTACACATTTCCTTATTGATAACTTTAAAAATAGCCTTGTACTAAAAGCTACGCAATCTGCACAGCTCAACTTGAATAAGCATAATATATCACCTGAGTTCACACTTCTTCTCAAGTAACTTCATCGGAAAACCTGAAAAATGTACCTCCCTGATACACAGAGGAAGAAGGCTCAACAGGGCCTTCAGAGACTTGCCAAAAGAGAAGGACGAAACAGGGGCTCAGCATTAAAAACCAGAGATCTGACGTTTATCCTCAGCAGAGCAAGGAAGAGCTGAATCATATTTTAATCTTATTTTAATTTTAACCTTATTTTAATCTTGACAAAAGAGTGTTTATGTACCACAGGATGACATATTGGAACAATGAAAATTAGTCTAAATTATGTCTAAAATAATTTTACTTCACTTTGAAAAACTTGTGTAGCCTCTTTTCCCAGAATTAGTCTACTTTAATCCAATTTACCCTAATCCATTCCTAAGGTGAATTACACTAAACTGAATTTTAATACGACATTTCAATACTGAATGAAAGCAACCCACATAGAATTTTAACATGATTTAATTAAAATGTTTTAAATTCATTTTTAATTTGAATGTGACCTTATTTTCACATATGGACACATCACCTTCACACATGTTTTGAGAAAAGGTTTGACAACAGAGAAAAATATATTTACAAACAATGTCTGTGACACGCAGAAAACTTCATGTGAGGTGTCCTCTGTGTTGGGAAGGGGGTTTTTCATTTCACTACCTCCTTTAAAAAGCCAAGGGTTAAACAGGCATGAGGGGTTTTACCTCAGTAAGCATTGACTACAACTGTAAGATGCCTCTTTCGTGGAACAATGGAAATCACATGGAAGAACTTCCAGACATCCTCTTACTACGAGAGCTATGCTTTCCATATAACAGAAGCAAGAAGTAAAACTCCAAACCCTTGCTATCTTCATGCTTGATTTGCAGGGTGAATCAAGTTTATAAATGAGTTTGCATGAAGAAGCATAAATTTTGCCCAACTCACAGAGCTGGAGGGGAAGGAAAAAAAAGCCAAGTCCATGTGTTTCTGCAAACCCATTCCTGGGTTAGATGTGAATGTATCCTTTCACAAAAAAAAAAAAAAAAAAAAAAAAAAAAAGAATAATCCAGCCTGGCTGCTCAGAGAAGGAGCAAAGGTTATGAAAATGTCTCTCTGGAGCAGAGACCAACCAGCCATTCTGCCAGGCTGGAGCCTGCACTTTCAACCTGCATCGACCTGTTCCCACACCCCATGAAATTGAAGGCTACAGTTCTACTAGAATCAAAGAAGTGTTGCTTGTAAGACACCTCTGGAGGCCATCTAGGCCAAATATCCCCTTCAAAGCAGAATTATCACCAAGACTATAACATCAGCCACAGCTTTGTCTAGCTGAGGACTGAAAGCCTCACTGGACAGGGGTTGCCCTGGGCAGTCTGTTCTGTTCCACCACCCTCCTACACATAAGCAATGTTTTATAGGACTCAAGCTGAACCTCCCAAGCTGTAATTTGTGTCTACTGCCCCTTACTGTATTATTTGCTGTTATCAAAGAGATCATCTCTGTCATCTTTATAACCACCCTTCAAGTTCGTGCAACCTCCTGTTAACATTATCCCCTTACTCTTCATCTTGAGACTAAACAAGCCCAGCTCCCTTCAGGTGCCCCTTGGAGATCACACCATCTAGGTCACACCATCCAGGCCCCAACCTCAGTAACTTCCCAAGAGACTTCAGCTTCCCCACTTCTTTTGTGACCTGGAAGAGGGCAAAAGCCACAATT
This sequence comes from Lanius collurio, assembly GCA_020086605.1. Lineage (NCBI taxonomy): Eukaryota > Metazoa > Chordata > Aves > Passeriformes > Laniidae > Lanius > Lanius collurio. The sequence continues at coordinate 193,803 of JACBWW010000002.1, forward strand.
CCCAATAAAATACTCCAGACGTACATCCCCAGCACTGAGTAGCAGGGAACAGCATCTTGCTACAATCTGCTGGCTACAATCCTCTCAGTTCAGTCCAGTATGCAATTTATTTGCTCACAAAAATAAAAAAATAACTAAAAGCCCCACTGAAGCAAACAAACAAAAAGTCCCCCACACATAACCAGTCAGCAGCCAACCCCAGACCCCTTTCTTGCAGGACATCACCCAGCCACCATCCAGCCTGCACCCATAGGCGTTCCTGCTGCCAGGATTGGCCCATGCACTGATGTTCTTGGTCCAGATGCCATTCACATGTAAATTCAAAATTAAATCATCAATCCCAAACTATTCTGGCTTGCAGTAACATCCAATGTGTCCTGATTAACACAGCAGAAGAAAGACACAGCACATCTTACTTTGTAAATCATGCTATTTCAACAACAGACAGCCACCAACAGAACCAGGAGTACTGGTCACCCTCCATTAGAAAACTGGCATTGAAAATGGAAAGACAGCAATAAGTGGTAGTGCAGGTATTGTTACTATAACATGAATTATAATTATGCTTTTCTTTTGAGTGCCTAGTGAAACACACACCTTTGATAGCTGACATCCACATGATTTCTAGCAAAAGCCAACTTAATATGTCTGAAAGATTTGATGCTAAAACTTGGGGATGCAGGGGAAGATTTGAAATTTTTTCTTTATCATCAGATATGCTCAGTGTGCAAACAAATATATCTCACCTGGAATTGTATTTTGAGATGACTAGTTTTATATACTTCCCTAACTTCTTCTGTGAAAACTTTTGCTAGGAGAAGTCAAGAAAAAGAGGGGCAACTAAAGTGTTAAATACAGTATTTAACTGAATGATTAAATAAAAAAAAAAAAAAAATTCCACTGTTTTCTAACAAATAAACTACGAAAAGTTTGCACTTCCCTCCTTCCAAAGGACAATTTCATCTCTGAAACTCCGTGCTTTTGGGAGCTGTTGTACTAACAGAGGTAGGAAAAAAACTGTCTCGTATGTCAATAATGACATCGATCCTCCATTGCTTAATCAGAAATCTGATCTGCTTATTAGTTACCGTGTAAGGAAGAGGATTAAATATGAGAAGAGTGAACTTGCCAGGATATGCTTTGCAACATTAATAAAACATTCAATAGTAGTTTTGTTGCTAAGTCTGCTAAAGGAAAATGTTCAAATGGCCTTGGAAGAATCTATTTGACAACAGAACATTAGTTTTTGATAGAAAGTCAAGGCTACTTCTTATCCAAGTCTTATAAGATGATCTCTTTGATACGGAGAATGCATGTATATCTTCTTTGCAAATCACATTCTCCTTAGTCTGTGCGATATTAATCTCCATGGGGGTGGACACCTCTCTGAAGGTGCAATGGTTCATCTCCTGGTTCTGGTCAATTCCTGTTTTAATCTCATTTCCAGATCACACTCTTCAAACATAGTGAGATATTAAACTCTATAGGGGCAGACATCTCAGCTGGTCTTAGCACACAGCTCCCCCCTGTTCCTGGTCAATTTTTATTTTAACTCCAATTTCCTATAATTTATATTCCATTTTCAAGTTTAATATATTCTACTTCATTTTCATGAACAACTCTTCTCTCACCCTCCCCTACCTCTTTTCAGACATTTTCACAGGAAAAATACCAGTTTGGCCCCTTTTACCAACCATTTCCCTTAAAATCATTGTAGGTGTTACGGATGTTATTGCCAGGTTAAGATGTTATTGGTGTCATTACAAATTAGTGTTATTACCATCAATGCCACTTGCAAACATACTGACATGCTTGCTTTATTAAGGAATAATTCTCTCAGTGGGGTATAATCTTGTGCAGTCTTGCTTCATATAAAATTTCACTCACCTGTTGCAGGATGGGATAACCCCATACCTAGGTAACAAACTAGGCTATAAGTTAGAGCATAAGAAATTAAAGCATAATGCCACATTGCACACTCTTTGACAGTCAAGTCTGTGCTAAATGAGGGGTATAGTAAAACAGAAACCACAGGAACATAATGAGGCTTAAGTATTTCAGGTATCTCAAATATTAGTATCGCAAGAGGCAACAGAATCTCAGAGAGGAAAACAGAATTAGAGATCTTCAGCCTGCATGGTATCTGCCTCAAGCATTTTGAGACCAATCTTTGCTCTTCCCACCCAAATATAGAGCATTGTATGAATACAGTATTTAATTTCACTTTAATTTCATTTTATTTCTGTTTTCCCTGCCAGGTTAGCTTCTTGGCCTTGAAAACACTCACCACTAAACAAAGACATCATCATCTTCATCTCTTGTTTGCTCACCACTTGAAAAACCTACTAGCCAAACACTTAAAACCACAATAGAGATGCATGTTTGTGGAAAGGGCAAGAGACACAATTCCAAAAATATTGTTACTTTGTCAGAGCATGTCCCTCTTCAATTTTTTGCCCTGCTGATTTTTATACACTGTCAAGCAAGGAGGTGTCCTATAGTTTTGGGGGTTATTTTATTTGCTTTTTTTTTAAATAAGCTATACCTGTGTTGGGAATTGGGTTCAAAAGAGAAGGGAAATAAATGCCTTGATTGCCCTTTACCATTAGTTTGTTTCTCAGCACAGTTCTTGTACATGTGAACTTCACCACCACAGTCAGAGACAAGCACACAAGATCCACATCTGGAATGCTCCAACACTTCTCAAGGAAGCTTGATTCAAAGTTAGTGGACTATGACCTTAGATCCTTAGGAATCCATGACACCAGAAAAAAAATGAGCCTACATCCAAAAGTCCATGAAATCTGAGGTAACTTTGCCTGGCTACACTCCATGCAATGGTTCCAAGTGTCTCACTTTCTGTAAGGCTTCAATTCAGCAACCAGCATTTATTGCACTGGATTGCTTGCCCATGCAGATACAGCCATAGTCATTCTAAGACACGAGAACAGAATTGTCCTGACAGGTACTAGTGTCACAGATAAAACTGGCAAGATCCTTCTAATTCCTTTCTGTAGCAGTTCATAAGTTTCCAAGAGCAAAATACAGTGCAGCTAAGTGTGCAGAGAGCTCTACCCAAACATTATTTTGCCTTTGGAAATTATTTTTTTTAATGTTTCTACTCACAGACATTCAAGTTAACAGTTTAAATTACAAAAGGATGACTTCCTAGTTATCCAAGCCTTTCATTTCAAAGTTTTTGGAAAGCAAACTGAAATACAGAACATTTAGCCAAGCTTTGACTTCATTTAACTTTACCATGCATTTGCATTTTCATACATGGTCTTTACTGCTGTCTGTCTGTTAGGCTGCTGTCTTCTGCAATCCATTAGCCAGTTTTCAAACACTGATTTCAGTCTCCCATTAAGAATATCTTATTTGCCCGTGCATTTTATCTCCTGCTATTATAACATTTCATCATGCCAGAATCTGTAAACTGTGTCTGAGAACAAACTATTATGTGTCTTAGGTAAACTGATCAATCATATATGAAAGAAACCAAAAATACTCCAGGGACCTAGAAGTATTTATATATTATCATGTATAAACACATTCATCAAACAGCCACTGGGTCCATTTATGAGCTATACATCAATTACTGAACATTTACATAGAAGATACAATCATTGGTAGTTTATCTTTTATACTGCTAAAGGCAAATCCTCTTAATTACAACTTATTTAGACAGAAGTTTTTAATATGTGCAATTCTAATGTTCTTAATGTTGTTACACTTTCTCTATATTTTCCCCTGATAGGTGACAGAAATCCTAAGGTTCAGTCCCACTCTTTTCCTAAGTAGTATTCTGAACTGCAAAAGTATAAGGAGATAGTAACTTCTCTGGACCCAAACATGGGCAAAGTAATCTTTTACATAAGAAGGACCCATTTTGCTTAAACACTAAGGCCACATACGGCCTGCTCTTTCTTAATTCTTACCCAAAGGAATGCAAATTTAATCAGATACTTAATTGCTATAGTTGAGATGCAGTAAACAAGCAGGTAAGAGAAAATGTAAAAGATGGACAAGAAGAATACTATGATAAACAATACACAGTCATCTTGAATGCAGAATATCTCAAAAAAGGATTAGGAAATAAATAGAAACCAGTTTTACCTGGATTCCTCCTTGACAAGGCCTTTTTAATAAAGTAAACTGGAAGATAAACGTACCCTAATATGGGAGTTTAAAAAAACCCACACCAATAAAACAAAGGCAGAGCAGACACATTGAAAAAAACTGGAGAATTATCAAGAAAGTGATCAAAACCCCCTGCCTATCCATAGCTCAGTCTTAACTAAGAAGGTATTTATTCATCCCATAGGCAGGTAGGCTGGTTTGTTTTTCTGACCTCTTTCACCTGGCAATACACTCAACATAGAGCACAGAGGTGTTTGGAATTTTATGTATTGCTGCCCACAAACCTGTCAGTGTAACAAGATGATGATATAATATGAGTTATTCCTAAAGTACCAAAAGCTGAAGAGCAGCAACAAAGGATGGGCTTAACTTCCTTTCATTCTCAGCCCACATTTAGTATCTTATAAAGAAAGGCATCCTTCTCATTCATGGCACACTACCGAAAAAATTAAACCGCTTCAAGATTTCTGCAATAGATTTACAGATCCCTTCTACCCCTTCTTAATTTTACACCACTCTTCTTCAAATCTTCTATTTTGTTTGCACAGGTAAAATGCTGCCACATCACAAGACTCGATCCTCCACCGCAAGACAATAACTGATGTGGAAGAACATGTAAGGGGACTTGGGATCTTTATGGTTTAAGGACTTATTTATTACAAAATTGGGATCCCCATACTTAATTTTTTCCTCCAACAAATATGAGAGCAGTTGCTTTTCCTTCAGGGACAATGGAGTAGTACACTTATGCCTCCTCTATTCTTCAAAAATCAAAGTAAGATTATGTTGTTTACCCATTTCCAAGGTGTTATTCAAGGCAAGAAATTCTCCAAAACCACTTTCCACTACAGCTTTGTTGCAAGCACTACACAAGTAGTGCCCAGGAAACAGTACTTGGTAAGAACTTAACAAACTGTCTATTGGGTAATCAACATCGGTACTGCTGTGCACTTCAAAAGTGAATGTATTTGTTATTTTATTAAGGAAATAAATAAACATTTACCGACTTCATTCACTTGTTCCTGTGTCCTCTGGGGTCTGCCTAATACAGAAATTTAGTAAATTTCAGTATTTTCTTTGGCTTTTGCTTCACTTGCTAATGCTGGGGGTTTTTAGATTTAGGTTCATGATGCAAATGCTTCACGTTCAAGAGCAGTGGGGTTTTTTTGTTGTTTTTTTTTTTTAATCACATATTCACTTCCACTAAAAGATAATTATTCTAATGCTTTCAACTTCTTCATCACAGAAAAAGACTGGCCCATTAATTATTTAAAGTTGCTTTCAGGTGACAAGAATAGCTGTTTAAAGAGATGGATGGCCAAAATTATTTCCCAGAAACTCAAATTATCTAGTACTTGTTTTCATTTCCATTTCCATGCTTAAGCAAACAGAGAGAGATATTTATGCTTAGCATCTGGATACTATCACTATGCAAGCAAAGCAATTCAACAGATATTCCAGTATTCCTAGGGTCTGCAAATGTCATTATTAATCACAAATCCTACTCTTTCAGGTTCGCAGCCTCATCACATAGCCCATAAAGCTCAGACCAAGGGTTTTAAAATACATGGTTTCTGTCAACCTTAAAGCAATGTACAGACTCCTCTCTTTTGAATGCTCATAAAGAACATCTGTGCAGTCTTTCTAAATGAGAGCATAATCCAGTCCTTCCAAAATGCTGGTCATTTAATGCGACTCCTTGTTCAACATTTGACAGAAACACCAGTAAATCACCAAAAGAGTTGAGCATTTGGAGCATAAGCTCAAAAAATACAGATAAATGAGCCAGAGGGAACAACCACCACCCCTAAAAAAGCTGTTTCGTATATCCATTTCAATGCCTTTAAAACAACCTATAAACTGAGTCTGGTAGTTAACTGCTGCTGTGCAGACAACAGGATACACAAACTAGCCAGGAACTTGCTCATCCCTGGAAAGAACTACAGACCTGGAAGCACTTCATGTCTTCAACATGACTCAGAAGGAGCTGTTAACCTACCCTATGGTACTTAACCAAATCAGCTTACAGGTATTTCAAATGAAAGGAAAAAGAAGGGGAAAAAAGGGGAGGAGGGGAAAAAAAGTACTGGGAATAACACACCACCTAGGAATGCAACACCTTCCCAATTATGTAAGAAGAATCAAAGCATTAAACCATTAAACTAACTTTATCAAAGGAAAAAGTCAACCACAGTAGCTAATAACAGCATCTAAAGTGAATAACTACTAACAGAAGTGGTTAAAAATATTAAAAGTTAAAACAAAAAGCAATTTGATTAACAGCTTCTCACTTCCAGGTTTCAGCCACCTCAGTCAGAAAAAAACCCCACCTTTAAACCTTTACATGCTGTGACATTACACCCATCTATTTAGCCTGTGTCTACCAGGAAAATTATAATCCCTTTCATTACCAAGCTTCGTTTCAACTGATTCAGAAATCCAAATCATTACACGCTAAGGATTTTGCTCTTACCTGGAAATTATCTTTCTTTAATTCACACTTACATATCTACTTACATTCTTACAAGTAAGTAGAGCAAGGAGAGGAAAGGTTTTCTTTGTGGTGGGGGTTGTGAATAGTTTGTTATGCTATCTGAAAGAAAAGGTAGCAAGAAAAGAAAAGCCAACCCCTCAGAGATTTACAAATGCTAGAAACTTAATATAAATAGACCTTTTGCACTAAACAAGACCACACACACAAAGTATTCATATGCTGAAGAACTGGCAAGCCTGTGGAATGAGTTTGCAATTCACAAATTGACTCAGGACTGATTACTGGTAAAAACTAACTGCAAGAAGAATATTTGGCTTTTCTGAATTGACTAAGGAAAAGACTAAAAAGATAATTTTATTATAATTCTGCGGTGCAAGAGTGGAAAGCCTCTTTAACTGGACATTTTCTAGTCTGAAAATTGAATACAGAATGCACCAAACCACATTGTCGCATCAACAAAGACAGATACAGCTAACTAGTTAAGCAAAGGAGCACGCAAATATTTAATGAAAAGTCAAATTATATTTATATTCAACTATTTATTTATACCTAACCATTCTGAGTAAGGAATCTCCTCTACCTTACCTCCCTTCACTTATGGCACAAAACATTAAACTCTTCCAACAAAAAACAAGGAGAGGCAAGGAGGTTAAAAAAAGGGGGAGGAAGGGGCTGTCACAAATGACTGTTTAAGATGTTTAAACAGATCGCTTAAGTAAAATCTCTTAAAGATACACCGGCCTGGGGCCGGGGCGGGGAACGTGGGAGGCAGATGCACCACCACAGGGACAAAGAGTGTGAGAAAAGTCGGGAAAATGACAGCCCACTTCTTTCTTCATGTATGGGGGAAGGGATTATGGGACCATTCAGTAATTCCGAGACTGGACTGGTGTTTTTTATTTATTCAACATTTTTAAACCAACACCATTATTTCCTCTGTAAAACTTGTGACAAATAGCACTGAAGTTAACGCAACAATGTTTTGATATGTATTGTCTACTTAAAATGCATGCAGCACTCAGACTCAAGCACACTTATTGGAGAGATGCCTGAGAAAGGTACATTCTACAATTGTAAAAATGCTTTTACTCTAAGGAATTTGAAGATGAACAAAATATAAAACTGCCTTTATTTTTATAAGAAATTGTCCCTTCAAACTATTTTAAAGAGTGATGGCTGTCAGCACTGACAACTTATCTAGTCATGAACTCAGTCACATTTCTTCAGTACTCTCACGGCCGATAAGTGCTTTCAGATTTACAAAGAACAGGCAAATAAAACGACACTAGGAGAACCAAGACAATTTTGATCTCACTCTAGCCTAATATCACAGAGATATGATACAGATACAATGAGGTGTCAAAATATAAAATCACAGCATTTTTCTAATTAATAGCAACAGGACAACTATCTGCCAGGTCTTCTATTTTTATTTTTCACTGTAGTGAAAAAGACAAAAACAGCCTAAAATTTCAGAGCTTCAGCAGTTTTTTTTTCTTTTTTACTTAAAACCATAAATCATTTAAAAACCACAAATATGATAAACCACACTAGAGGACTCACAAAGAAGCACAACCTCTAATCAGAAATAGTAATACAAAAAATAGTTCAAGAAGTCATTTCTCCAGTCAAAAATTTAACTCTGAGCAGTTTTGAATTAATTTGAACTACAGCCACAATTCTTCTTCATAGTATTTTTCTCTTCTGGTTAATATTCATCAGTCAATTTTACTGTTACAGAACAAGTGTTTACACACAAAAGAAAGCATACAACTCCACCTCAAAATAAATTGAGTAACCAGTGTGTAATAATTAGAATGAACATGCCATAATTTCATTGCAACAGAACGTGGATTTAAAGTATTCAACAGTGTCTCATAAGTCAGTAGAATTAATTTCATGACACGGTAGTTGAGAAATAGCTTCTTTTGCTACCCAATTAATAAATATAATCACATGTTTTTAGTAAGTGGCAGCAGAAGTAAATGACTTTCTGACAAACTGAAAGGTCCAATCTTTCACTAGCTAACAAAAATAACATCATATTACCTTAGCACTGGGAAAACAATTGAACTTTTTCATGGCACCAATCCTCAAGAAATTAAATCCTTCAGATCTTTTACTGAAAATGCAAACACAACTTTCAACTACATGGCTTCCTAGTAAGAGCAGACTAAGTGGTTTGAGACTACATAGTAGGTATGCACTATTGGGGACTTCAGCTAGGTAGTTTGTACAATTTTAAACAACTAGTTTAAAGCCACCAGGAAGCAGCACAAGGTAATGACCTCTCTGACCTATAAAATCAGGTTTACAAGGACTTTATGCTCAGCCAGATAATGCAAAATTGTCACCAGTCCCATTTACCACTGCCCAACTGCCTCACTCTGGCCTTTAGAAATCATGGCAATTTTTCCTCTTCTACTCACATTCATGTCTCATGAGCAATCCTATTTAAAAACCCCAGAGTATGGGCAAGGATAGATCATGCATGGAAAGATGTGAAACCACAGAAACCAGCTTTAAACCAGTTCCTGTTGTGCCCCAAACTGAGTGTCACAACATTCTTTAATTCTAGCCTTGTATCTAGGTGTCACTTCCACCAAGTCCTCTGTTGCTTGACATCACAATTGCTCTCTACTAAGTGCCATGAATAGACCACTCCTTGTTTATAAAATTATATAATAAATGCCTCAGCTACTTATTATAACAAAAGAACATATTTAAGCCCAGTTTACTCAAAGCTGCATGTCATAAACACTAGCATAACGCTGTCATCAGTTGGTGTGCAGTCAGCCAGAACACAGCCTCAAACACCTTCACCCAGTCTAACCCCTCCAGCTCCAGAGAGAGCACCAGGCCTCTCTTCCCACCTCAATCTGTGCTCTCCTGTCTCCTGCTTGTACTTCCTTGGGTGGATGGAGTGCTGGCATGGTGAGTAGAGTGTAGATTCAGTAGGACTCAAAACAGTGCCAGGTTCACCTCGCAGGAGTCGCACTGCGATTACAGCTCAGTCAAACTGAGCTTTCCCACCATCAGCCCTCACCCTCCCATACACCAGTGAACCTATAGGGAACTAATCCCAAGCCCCAGCCTCCCTTCAAGGAGGATAAAGCATAAAGCTAAACCAACTCACCCACAGGCCACTTGAAGGCCAGACCTAGCAGAGGCAAAAACCCGAGAACTACTCAAGTGATAGAAACGCCCCCCTCTGTGGCAGCAGCAATTCAAATTAGCTTTACAGCATAGGCAGATTGCAAATGAAGCTCCAAATCAGAGTGCACACTTCTGGGAGCAGCACTACAAAGGCATCTTTTCAAGACCATGATAAGCTATGACAGATGGGTTCCATCAGCACCTGAGAACACAAGGTATGTCCTAACTGACTCAGCTAACAGAACTGAAGTAATTTTTTTTGTTACACATTCAAGAGGATCTGTGTCGCAAAAGGAAGAGTAGACATTTGACCAAAACAGATGCTGACACTCAGTCACATACCAGCTCCTGAGAGGTGAGATAACCTAGAGATCTACTCAGCAGAGATCATACAAAGACATCATAAGGACTCGAGAGCAAGAAGCAGCACCACAACAGTGCTGCAGATATCTCTGCATGTTAATCCAGATACTGTCAATCTTTACATGTAAGAGGATAAACTCTTTAACTCACTTGTATTAACAAGAGCATCTCAAGAAAGAGAAAGAGACAAACTACTGTGATAAGCATTAAACTCTCCCAAACACCCAATAAACATGAAGTCACAGGTCCTACAAGAGCCTTGTTTAAAATTTCTCCTTCCTCCAAAAGGGCTGGTTAAAGACTCTCTCCTTCACAAGATTCCTGCTGTCCACTGTCACAGCCATGTCACAGACCATCATTTAATGCAATATCTCAGCTTCTCAGTAATGAAATAGTTCCACAGAAGTTTCAGCTCACAACCAGGAGTGAGACAAATGGTCAAAAAAGCCAAGGAAATGATCACACTATAGATAGGGAACAGAACAGAAATCATTATTAAGGGCTGTATAAACCCATCGGGCAGCTGTCTCATGGATGCTCTGAGCAATGTAGAACTGGAACAGAAAGAGATGGTTGATAAAGGATAAAAAGAAGATATGGAATGGCAGCTTCATAGAAGATGGCTACAACTGGACTTTTCTGACTAGAAAAAGAGTAGTTGAGATAGTGTGAAAAAACCCTATGTAACATGAAGAAGGTAAAATGGGATAAATTATTATTCATCTTTTAATACAAGAGCTAGGATATATGAAATACAACTATTTCAAAAAATAAAGGACCACAGCTTTTCCCACACAACTCATAGATTCCTTACCAGAAATCAAGGCAAATGCTAAAAGCAATACAGGCCGAAAATGTCATCAAGCACAATCATGCTTACAAAATCCACTTACAGTAAAAAATATTAACACTTTGTCACAGTGGATACACAGTAATCAGAGGAAGTCCTTCACCTTTGCAAATATCCCTCTCCCCAAATGCCCACCATCTGAGACTGGATACTGGACTAGGTGGACCTCTCACCTCATCGTGTGCAGATCCTCTCTCCTTGTGATTTTTAAACTTTTATTACTTATCATAAGTAGATCTTAAATAAAAGCAAGACCTCTTCCTTGTTTTAAGGTGCACTGTGTACATCCCTACCACACTAATCGAGCAGTATTGTGATTTCTCAGGAAAAAAATGAACTAAACAGGACTTCCGGGATCATGGTGTTCTGGGTGCATTCAAATTCATATCAATCAGTTAAGTTCCAATTAGAAAATTTATATCCATTGTATAAATGTAATATGGCACTTAAAAATACAAAAAGACAAGTGATCTGTGAACCAACAGTGCCATGGAAGGAGCTGAATATATAAAAGAGAAGAAAACATTTGAGACGGAGGTGATGAAAGCAAGAAAATAACTTCACTTCCAATTTCACTCATTTTCCATATAATTTGTCAATACATTTTAACAGCTTGATGTGAAATAAAAAAGCTACTGATAAGTCTCTTATAAATACACGCCTACCTGCACCAACGTCTCCTGTATATCTCATATATATGCAAATTGCAGCACATTCAAGGTAAAATGTGACTGAAGAACCTTTTGCTGTTCTGGAGGCAAAGAGCTAATTTAAATTTAATTACTTTATAGTATTTTTAAACATTTTCAAAGACCTCTCAGTTTCTTCTACTACATGATTACAAACAATATATATGCTGGTTACAATTTTCATATATTTCTCTGTAAGTATATTTAATGGAAAAAATGTTATTAAATAATATCTTCTATTTTCTGAGTTAGATTCACTCTTAAAGATAGACTATAACTATTTTATCAGGGGAAGGGAAAAATATTAACTTAGAAATATTTACTCTTGCATGTTCATTTGTGACACTAAGTACTTTGCATACAAAAATCTAAGGAATAACTATTCTAATAAATTACTTGAACTCATAAAACATACAGTGCTTTTTATGCTTAACTATCCCTGTGGTCTGAAATACTGTAGTTAAATAACTTCAGGTAAGCTGATGCATATAGAATTTTTGTTCTCATATCTTTTGTTTAGTAATTAAAAACCCCACACACTTGCACAGACACCATCAGAGGCAGTGCAATGCATATTTCTATCAGCTAGTTGACAAGCTGGTAACATTCTTCCAATTTTTTTTTTAATATTCCCTTCTTTTTTTTTTTTTCAAATTTGAAAATATGCAAATTGCTAAAAATAATATTAAAAAAATATAAGTTTAAAGTGATTGAGTTGTGAAAACAAGCTGAACTTGTTCCTTATCAAACTGTAGGAGTTGCAGATGAAAAGAGGTGCTATATAAGGAATAGCTAGACTTCAACAGAGAACACACTGCCAAAACATTTTGGCCTAGATTCTGACAGGCACGCACCCAAGTTGAAGGGTCATGGAAAGCAGCGGTGTAAAGAAACAATCTACAGAGACCAGAAAACATTACACTGCGGATTATGGCTGTGTTGGGGGGAAGGGGTGGGGGAGAAGAGCAGAGAGAAGCTGCTTGGGTTTTTTGTTTGCTTGGGTTTTTTTTTCATTTGAAATCTGGGGAGAAAAACAAAAGATACAATGTCTCGATTATGTGCAAAGGGGGTGGAGAAGATATACACAATTTTTAAGACAGCAACAAATTACAAAATGTATCTTGTTCTTTTTCCTAAGTTGCTGCTTCTCCTCATTTGCTTTCGGGGAATATGTTATGAGGAGGAACAGACGGCAAACTATCACACACAGTTCCCAAAGAAGGCCAACTTTCAAAAAATTCATACTCTATAATTTGATTAGACCCTTAATAAACACATCAAGGTTTTTATGAAGAATTCTGGATCTTGCTATCATTCATGCTCAGGAGTAGAACAGAGCATCATAAAAAGGAAATAAAAATCAAATTACAATGAGAGATATTTGTGAAAGGTCCAGACTGACTTAATATCCTCATTAATGACAAAGAAAAATTAACAGTTTTCAATTCTTGCAGCTCAGACAAGAAGAATATTAATAAAAAGGGAGCTAATAATTAGCTAGATTTAGTTTAACTTGGAAAAGTACAGGCTGTTATATTACCGTGAGGATGGTAGAACGCAGTCAAAGAAAGATGATTGTAAAACAGTACCCATGTTAAACAATGGAGATGACTAGGTATAAAACAGATGCTCCAGTGTGCACCAGAGAAACTTCTCATTGTAGGTTACAGAAAGGCTCTCAGTGGAACAGACATACGAACCCAAACCTTTGTATGCATCCAAGAACACCAGGATAAAAAGTCTCATCAACAGAATCACAGACACACATGCACACTCCGGGGACTGGCTTAGAATAAGTAACAAAACAAAGTTTGAGGCAGTTATCAATTTCTGTAGGGCATAGCTCTACTTCTGGGTATCAAATGCATTTAATAAGAGCCAAAGAACCAAACCTTAAACTGAGTATAATGATAGAACCACCTACTAACAACTCTATTTTACTAAACCTTCAAAAAGTCTGAGTGTCTCCGATTAATAAACCTCTGACTGGTGCAATACATCAATACTCTTGATACTTGGCAGTAGAAACTAAAGTCTCTAGCTACTGACATGCTATACACACACAGACAAAAAAATTAATCTTGTGTTTCCTAGATACAATTGTTCAACTCCATGACAAGCTTCACCTACTCTGGTCAGAAGGATATTGAACATTCTTTTCTACTTACCTAACACATACCCCACAGCACCAACCTGACTGCTTGTACTTGCAATTCCAAAATGGGCTGCATGCCATGTTTTCAGCATAAAATACCACAGACCATATAAGTTATCAGAACTTCCTACTCTCTTTACACCAGTGAACAAGCTTATAAAAAAATCTTTACGTAAGCATTACCTTTGGTGTTAACATTGGTCTGATGAGTTAAGAGTAAAGCAAAATCACTGGTCTGACTTAACTATGGTTTTGAATGAAAAGATATTACGCATGGGAATGTTTTATTTTAGCTGTTTCTACAATATACCAGCTGTGTATATGGTACATTTCCCTTCCTCGGTGGTAAAGGGCTCATAGGTGCTTACGTAATTTTACAATTCTGACACAGAAACGTTAAATTATATACACTGAAGTCAGACACACAAGGATGGATTTAATCTGTTCAGACCAGCACTGCTTCAGCATATTTCTTAATCAATGACATTTCAAATGTCTCAATTAAAAACTAATTTATAGGAGGACCAGGAGGAAAATAAGAAAAGCCCCTTTAAAGACACATCACACATCAGACCTTTAAAGTCTCAAGAGTGTAGATACTTTTATTAACGGCAGTTTTCAAATCAGTAACCTATGATAAAGATCTCAAATGCCTGTCCAAATGATGCACCCGATGCAATCGCAAGTACTATTCAAAGAAAGAGAGAGAGGGAAGAAAGAAAAACAAGATCCTTAAATCTATTTCAGTCAGTCAGTTAGTCCTTCGCCGCGAACATTTCACGCCGCGAACAATAAGACCACGTTCACGATAAAGCTTCACCCCAAGCAAACGAAGGGTGCTTCATAAACTACAGCAGAGCAGGTGGGGGTGACGGTCCGGGCACAAGAGTCCCCAGTGCCCCGCACTGCCCCGGCACAGCACGGGAGATGCTGCCCCCTCTTCCCGGAGCGGCCGCTCCAGCCCCGGACTCTCTGCCCCGAGGCTCCCCCGCGGCCAACAACTCACCACCGCGCCGGCCGCAGCTCCCACCGCCCGGCCCCGCGGGCTTTAATTCCTCAAAACCCTGCGGCGTTGGGCGGCCAGGGAGGAAGGGGCGAGAAATTCTCATCTTTCACACAAAACAGACGCACCTATCGGTACTTTCCGTCCCGTTTCTCACCCTCTACTCTTTTTTTAGTGTGGGGAGGGGGGATGCCAGTGGCCAGCGGCAGCTCGTGTCTCCCCGCCCCACGCCTCGAGGCGAGGGGAGCGGCTGGGCTGCGCCCTCTGTGCCGGGCAGGGAAACGCCGGGAAAAGTTTGAGCGGGGGAAGGGGCGACAACAGCTCCAGCCCCGCCGACACCTGGGAGGCTGGCCGGGGGAGAAAAGGAGGGGGAGGTGAGGAAAGGGAGTTTGTGAGGTGCCCGAAACCCGAGCTCGCCCGCCCCTGCGAGCCCCGCACCGGCAGCCTGAGCACACGCATGGGTCGCCTACCGCGCCCCGCAGAACGGAGGAAGTGGGGGTGTGGGGAAGCCCCTCTGCAGCCCCACCGCCGGTCCTCGGGGCGGGAGCCGGGTCCCGAAGCAATGCGACCCTTCCCAACCCTCTTCCCATCCTTCTCCTCCCTTTCCCGGCAGGCAACCCGGGCACGACACGACCCCGCCGCGCCGCCCGCCCTTACCTGGGCGCCGAGCAAGAACTCACCTGCGGAGAACTGGGCCCGGGCCGCCCCGAGCAGGGCGGGCGAGCGGCCGGCCAGCAGGGCGAGCGCCGCCAGCAGCGGCAGCGAGGCGACGGCGCTGGCCCCCCTGCCCATGCCGACTTGCGGAGAAGTTTCTGAAAGAGGCCGGGGCTGCCCTGGCCCGCGGCGGCGGGCGGAGCGCAGCTCGACCGCCCCTCTCGCCGCGGCTCCTCGCCAGGAGACCCCCGCGCCGAGGGGCGCCCGCTGGCCCTCGGGCCGCCCGCTGGGGCAGCCGTCTGCGGCGCGACGAACGCGGCGGCGGTGGCACCAATTCCCCTCGTACTCCGGAGTTACTTTGCTGCTGGGCGAGTGGGGAGGGAGGGAGGAGCCGAGCGCTCACGTCCAACCCCCGCTCCCCGGCACTTGGCACGGGGAATGTGGGACTCCGGCCCGCAGCCCGGCGCGGGCGCAGCGGCGCCCGGCAGCGCCTCCTGCTGCAGGCGCGGGGGCAGCACCGGCTCGGATTGGCGCTGCCCGGATCGGCTCCGCTCCGCTCTGAGCGGCTGTCCCTGGCGCGGCTCAGCTCGGCTTTCCCTGGCACGGCTCGGCTCGGCTCTTCTCCGCCCTCTCCGGCACGGCACAGCCTGGCTCGGTGCGGCTCCGCTCGGCTCAGCACGGCACAGGAACTGCTACAGGCGGCTGTGCAAGCCCCCCGCTCTCAACCTCCCGCCTGAGGGGAACTCTGCCGCTTCTGGAGGAGAAGGAGGAGAGGGGCGGAAGGGAGAGGGCGCTGGCTGAGCTGGAGGGGCGGGAGGTCGGGGCAGGGAGAGCGGTCGGGGGCGGCGGGTCTCGGGCGCTGGTTGCGGGGGAAAGTCCCCACGCCTCGGGTGGGATCTGTTGGCTCATCCCGCTCTTGGAAACGCAGTATAGATCGGGCGGCGAGCGTGGTATTATCAGCGTGCATCAAACAGCCTGGCTGTATTCTCGAGTCAGGGATCGTGTTTTTGCTTTCTTTGGCAACACTCGTCTGGCTCCTAATGCCAGTAAAGGTTTATTGTTCGCAATTGGAATGGTAACAAACAGTATTGCCATTATCCTATCGTTTCCACGTGTGGTCACTATCTGACCTTTCAGACAGGTCTGTGTGCAGCTGTGCGACTCTGACACACGGGGCTGTGACAAAGGATACTTTCTCCTGATCCAGACCCCAGGTATGCCCAATAATATAAAGGCCTCGTTCTCTGTTTCTAAAAGCACTGCAGGTACTTACACTGCCAGAGATTAGTACTCCAAAAAGCATTTGGAATAACAGATAAAGTCACTAGTGCTGGAATTTATGTTTAAACAAACATAATTTCCACCAATTATTTTAACTTATTTTTTATTAGATTTTGTTTCTTTCATGGCAACTTGTAATTAGAGATGTTGTATAATGATTACAACTGAACCTGAAACCACTGGAAACTCACAGGTTTTATTGCAAGTTCGAAATTCAATACAGGTTCGTCAAAGGTTTGCTGTGATTCAAAATCCTTTCCAGCCATTGTCTGACAATTGATAGGTTTGCCTTTAAGCCCCACAAGCCCTCAGGTTTTCACAGAAAAAAAAATTAAATAAATAAAAAATAAAAAACCCCCAACTGAACCACAACGTGTTATACAAAATACTGTGTAGTTCACACACGCCCAACACTGAAGTAAACTCTACACCTGGAAAACCCTGTCCTTCAGTTGGGTGGAGTGGCTGAAAATCAGCTTGCAAGGTTACCATGAACTATAAAATTATGTGCTTCAGTGAACATTGGCTCTTTGTTCGAACTTCAAGAATGGGAGTTGTGTGAGATGATCTCATGACACCCAGTACCTCAGGAAGGATGGGCCACATACTAGATGGGAAATTGTTCTGAGGAAAGTGAATGAAAAAAAGAGTGCCAGCCCAGCTTCTGATGCATGAGGATACATCACCATTTCTGTTATTAATGAAAAATATGTACCAAATCATATTGGTGTTAGGGAGTATGTGGGTATCTGATGCCTGCCTTCATGCTGAGAGCTATGTAAAAGTGATTTCAAGACAAGTAACTCATGAGTTGTTTGGGAGGGCAGAGGAGAGGAAGGTTAAGGTTTCCTTCCCTTTTACCTCCACGACAGACTTGCAGCTATCTCCAGTGGTCAGCGCTGTAGATTGTCTGGAGTGGGGGAGAGGTTGTTAGGTGATGGTGAATGTATAGCTCCAGGTTGCTGCTTATTTCATTGCTCTGAGGTGATGGTTCCTACTGATGATGAACAATCATCTGGGCTTTATCCAGATAGCTTACATATGTTCCAGTAGGAGTCCCCTGAAATTTCATCCTTTCCCATTATTCCATTGCTATTAAAAAGCAAAAAAAAGGATTTTGATTGCTCTTCTTTCTGTGACTAGTGAGAGGTAGGGGTGAGCAGTGCATAAAATTCCACTTTTCCCTCAGGTGTGTCTGCATCTGTTGAACTATTATATGTAGTTTGCTCTATGTGTCCTTCTACCGTATTTGGCATCCTGACAAATACCTAAACTTACACTTCAGGTTTGAGGTATTTTTTATGCTATATGACACGAATGGATTTATTTTTCTCCAGCTTTTACATTTTTAGAGCTCTAAATGTTTTACCCATTTTTGTGTTTTCAGTTAGGAGCAAGCAAATGTATATTACCTGTTGCATGTCTTTTAAAAAGTGTCTGAGCTAATAACTTGTATACTAAATGTGAGTCTAATATAATAGCAGAAAAATTGGGACACCCCACAGTAACACCCTTCCCTCCAGCCTGAGGGCTATTTGGAACTTAAGGAAGGTACAGCCTTTATCTTAATAATTACAACATCTAAATAAAGTGTCAAATAAATCTCTGTCAGTTTCAAGAAACTGGTTCTGAAACTCTACTAGATGCCTCTACCCTCCCTGCATTCCTGGTTAAAACTTTCCCATTATATTTCTGGGTGTTGCTAAGCCCACCATAACATATTTTTTAACACAGGCTATCACTTAATTATATTTATAATGACTGACATATGTCTAGCACAATATATCATCTCACAGCAAAATATCTAAAATTAGCAGTACTCCAGTGCTCTATGATAGAATCCACATCTAACACGGTATGTTCCTATGGTATTTGAACAGTAAGTAAAGTCTAGATATCTTATAGTAAATTACATATTCCTAACCAGAAAAAAATATTTCCCTCTTCCTTCTTTTTTTTTTCAGGAACCTTTAACCATTCTCCTCAAGCGGTGATTTGGAGACATTTAAATGAAATTTTTTAAAAAAAAGATAGTCAAGTATTCTCATTATCCTGCTGCTCCCATCCAACTTTCCGCCCCTCTGCACATTTGCTTCCTTTGAGAAAATCTGCTCATTTATTTTGTGAGCCTTAGCAAGATCCAAGGCCTTGAAGTTCCAGCTCTTCGAGGTTGGAGATCCTAAAGAACATTTAGAATTGTATTGATTGAGGTTTCCTTATCCAACAATGCCCATGGCAGGGGTTTCATTGTATTTAGACTTCTGAAAAGAATACCTCTATGAAATATACTTCAAATTACATATGTTATTTTAATGCCTAGTACTCACAGAGAGTTTTTGAGAGAATGCTAATTTCACAGAGAATCAGCGGCCAACACTCCTGTCTTAAGAAACTATGAACACATGGACTGAAGAGACAAAGCTGGGAGTCTTACTGATGCCTTTCAACAGCTTCCCCTCATACAGCTGCTTTTTGGAAGCAAATGTGGGGCAGTCAGAAGCCCTGAAAAAGATGAGGAGTCACTGATGTATATCCAGGTGGACCTGGACAATAACTTCCAAATATGAGCACCCCACATTCACTGAGATATGTGTGGTAAATGGTGACACCAGGACATGCAACAGATGAACTGCCCAGGGTATCTGCAGCTCTTGCTCACGTTCTTCAGCCCCTTGTCATCAAAGCTAGTGACAGGCTTGCGTGGCTACAGAGATTGTTGTGTGGCATTTTTTTCGGTCAAAGGGTGGGCTCTGGGATTTTGGAAGTCTTTTCCAACCTTAACAATTCATTTATTCTATTCTATCATTCTATAATTTCCCATCCTGAGCCTCCCATTCTCACTTGACCACCATTCTTGACAAAGTCCACCTTTCAGGGTAGAACTTTCCACCACTTATCCAAAGATGGGGGTATTACTTGGGTCTGCTTCTCATTTCTGCAGTTTTGATAAAATAGCCTGTGACTTTTTAAAAAGAGCACATTTCCTGTTGTTGACCAAATACTGTCTTATTTTTTCTTTGAGCAGACAAAATAGTTGACAACTGAAATATAGCATGGGAATAGCCTTCAAGAAGGAGTGAGGCATGGCCTTGTTCTGAAATAAATTGTTTTACTGAATTTCATCCCTTCAAAATTACATTGTACTGTGCATTCCTCATGCCGGGATCCAGCCCAGAAAGAAACTGGTCCCTGAGTTTGTCTAAATATCAAAGAAATGGTTCTGTAAAAGTCTCTGTTTTAATAGGGTCTTGTTCTGTAAGACACTATTTGGCTAAAGCAAGGGACACTGATAGCTGGTCTCTGGGAGACAGCTAATAGGTGAAACTCAGAATAACTGAGTAATTTATTAGTGATTATGAAAGCATTAAATTCCTCAGAACTGCTTGGTTTTGAACAAATTCTTGCAACACGTTTTCTGAATGCATGTGTTTAAGCAAATGCACCTTTCCACATTGTCTACAAGCCTTTCACCAGTCGACTTCTATCCCCATGCCATTCATCACAGCTTCATGCTCATATTCCTCCTTAGAAACATAGGAGGAAACATTATTTTGTGCCATTGGGGAAGACACTAAAAAGACTTCAGAAGTTTCTGAGGACTTGTAAAAGTACATTTCACTGTTGTACTTATTGGCCAAATTTTTTTTTTAGATTGTTGTACCTGTACCTGCTGCTGGCAGTGGTTTGAAACCATGTACAGCTTTAAAGTCCACAGCACTAAAGCTGAGCTTGAACTCAGTTGAAGGTGTTTGCTCAGGTTTTGGAACAACTCCAAAAAGACACTCAACTCCAAAAGACACTTTGCTCTGCAAAGATTTGTGAGAAACTGTGAATAAAAATGGACAGATGGCCTTAGAGCATTTGTTGCCACTGAAGTGCAGCAGACAAAGAGATCCAACAGTACAGAATGGTTGAGTTAGATGAGGTCTTGCAGGTGTTAATCTGATGCAGTGAAAACAAAAAGCTGATAGAAAAATTAATATAAAAGGAAAATACATAGATGGGTTTTCTAGAGTTATCACTTTAGCAGCAGCTTTTGGGGCTAAATAGTTGTCTCTGATTAGGGGGATAAATCACAGTATTGCTTCTGTTTCCTTATTAGGTAAGGAAATTTGCATATACTTGTACCTTAATTGAGTAAACATGAACATTTAAAATTCAGCAAGTAAAATGTTTGTAAAAAATTAACAGATGAAAGAAACAAACTTAAAATCAACATGATGCAAAATAAAGTTGCACTTTTCCCCCACCTTTAACCCAGGCTTAGCATGTTGGGATTAGCAGAAGGAACATGGAGATATTTTGTACATATAAAGAAATGCAGAACTGGGTAATTTTGTCTTGAGAACCTTTAAAGAGCATGCAGTTTGTGAATTGTCAAGTGACAGGCCTTGAAACACTTAAATTCTATTTTGGGGGTGCTGGTGAATGAGAGGCTGTACACTACCCAGCAAGATGCGCTCGCAGCCCAGAAAGCCAAGCGTATCCTGGGCTGCATCCAAAGCAGCGTGGGCAGCAGGGCAGAGGAGGGGATTCTGCCCCTCTGCTCTGCTCCTGTGATACCCCACCTGCAGTGCTGCATCCAGCTCTGGATCCCTAGTGCAGAAAGGACATGGACCTGTTGGAGCAAGTCCAGAGGAGGCCAAGTTGTTTGGAGGGTTGGAGAACTCTCCTATGAGGACAAGCTAAGAAAATTGGATTTGTTCAGCCTGGAAAAGAGAAGGCTTTGGAATGACCTATTTGTGGCCTTCTATTACTAGAGGAGAGTACACATGAAAGATAAAGAGTGACTAATAACAAGAACATGTAGATACAGGACAGGGGTGAATGGCTTCAAATTGAAAGAAAGTAGGATTAAATCAGATACTAGGAAGAAATTCTTTACTATGATGGTGATGAGACACTGCAACTGGTTGCCCAGAGAAACTGTGAATGACCCATCCCTGGAAGTGTTCAGGATCAGGTTGGATGGCACCCTGATCAGCCTGGTCTAGGGGGTGGCATCCCTGTCTGTGGGAGGGTGATTGGAAGTGGATGATCTTGAAGATCCTTTCTATGATTCTATGATATCTCTTTTTCTAGGCTTTTTTTCTCCAAAGTTTAAAAGATTCAGAGGTTGCAGAGGAGGCATCTCATAGAAAAGAGACATCTGAAATGCATCTGTAAATGTCAAACCATGGGTCCCTTTACTGACAAAAGATTCAACAACTTCATTTGAATGGTATGATTTATCTAGGGATAGTAATGACATGCAAGTTGTCCGTAGCCTCAAGACCTCTCACAGTGCTGCTATGTCCAGTTGTGCTACATCCAGTGATTAGTTTATTCAGGGGACTTGAAGGCAAATTAATTATTTAGGAGCACAATAGATTGAGAATTCAGTCTTCCTTCCCTTAATGGATATACTGTTCTTGAGATTACCATTAGATCCTCAACAGCACATATTGTCGAACTCTTATCCAAAGGAAGACTTATATCAGAAAACCTTGAAGTGAAATAAATAAAGCTTATCAATCACAAATTACTTTTAAGTAATGCAGAACTCAGTAGTGTTGAGCAGGTCTGATGGGATAGGTAGTGACTTTGTTTGGCTTATCCAGGCATAAATGTCCTTTATAGGTTACTGTAAAATCTGTTACCAAAATGAAAGAATGCTAAAGCTTGAGTTTTAGGAGAAAAATTAGTCCTCCTGTAATAACTGTTGGTGTTACAGTGGTGTGTTCCAAACTTCCATGAGATCCAAATTTTTGTTTCCACCTCTTCTTGTTAATTGGAAATTGATACATATGAGGGTGTTGAGAAGTCTGCCTGAATATAAAATGGTCTAAAGAAAACAACCCTGAGCATAAACAACCATGAGTAAGTGACAACATAAAAAATATTAGCCATTGCTCTGGCACATTTATCCATTATAAAGGAATGTATTCAGGTTCTTGCTGTTACCCAAAAGATGGCTATGATTTGAATAAGAAAGAGGCTGAAGAAGCCCAGTGTATGATTCAACCTTACCCTCACGAATTTTAATGATAGCCAGAAATAAGAATTGGAATCTGCAATCAGTCAGTCTGTACTCAAGGGAACAGGAATATGATTAAAGGTATTTAAAGTCCAGGAATATACTCACATTTATTTTTTGCAATATCAGTGGCTTCCAACTGAAAGCTAAACTGGGACCCAGCTATATGCACTTCATATCTGTGGCTGCACTACTGATCAGTGATAACCCACTAGAAAAGGAGAGTTCATACCTGGTAGAGGTTTTCCAATATTACCTGCAGGGAAAAGAAAATCTGGGCAGGGAAAGATGTTAAACAAAATATATCCCTCTCTTCTTCAGGCTATGATGTAATTTTGTCAGCTGGGGTAGGGATAAACAACCTCTCAAAGAAGGAGGAATAGATACTGAGTTATATCTTCATCTCACATAAACCTGAGGAATTGTTAATGCTCTGAAAATACTTTTGCAGAAAGAATTGCCAAAAAACATGGTTGCCATCTTATCTGTAGTTTTAGGAAGATTTCATCCCCAAGGGAAATTAATCAAGCCACATTAACTCATACTCAGCAGACTCACAAGTCATAACTGACATCTGGTAGAGTGATTGTTCATGCCACTCCACAAAAGCTTTCTCTATTAGAATTGTGTTTCATAAGTCTGCTACTAAACTTCTCTGCAAAAGTGTAAAGTCTCATCAGATAAATCTTACAAACTCATAAAGACTTTGTCTCTGGGTTCTGACAGCTATTTTCTGGTTGTTCTTAGAATATTGCTACCTCAGTTTTGTGTACTTTAACTCCAAGATTTCAGATATTTACCATAAAGCCCTGAGTTTTCTCTTTTATGTTCCTTCATTTCAGAGCTGAAGGTTTCAATTCTCAGTTTTTAAAATAAGCTACTAAAATGGAAAAGGCTACTTACTCCAAGAATAGATGTGTATATATTTTATCCAAAATAGGCTGCCTTCTGCCCAAAGAGTTTATTGGCAGTTCAATTACCATACTCTCTCTTTGCTGGATGGAAGGTGACTCACTCTGAATTATTGTATGTCAGGAGGTTGAAGCTGAGTGTAAAGTTGTTCTATTCTTCTCTCTCTCTCTCTCTCTCTCTCCTTTTCTTTTTTTTAATTTCTAAATTTAAAACTTACATTTCTTATATCTAGTTTTAGTTGTGTAATACCTGGAAGATTTCTTCCTTCTCTAGAATAACTTTGTAGGAACAAATCAGAGAAGTTGGAGAGAAAAGCATTGGGGAAGACAGTGCTACCTGAAACAGGATGCTGTAATACATTTAATAATAGTTTTATTTGAGTCTGAAGAGTGTTGAAAAGAAAAAGTTTGTCGAACAGACCTAGTGAGGTTTACCTGGTAGCTCGTTATAGAATTTGTTGTTTCTTAAAAAAAAGGTTAATTCAGGCATTTCTGTTAGAGAATCGTTTTACCTGGCCCAATTGATTATTTTGGTTTTAAAAATATACCTCCACTGGATTCTGAAACTTTCCTCCTTTCAAGGAAGATCAAAGAAAAATGGCTTTTCACTTCATTTATAATAATCTGGCAGATTTTATAACGAACTTGGATGCTTTTTTTCCTGTCTGTGCTGGGATGATTCTTTATTATCACAGCTTTAACTGACTCAGCTGAGTTGTATAAACTGTCCGTTTTAGCTCAACAATGACAGACTAGAGGACAGTAGAACAGTTCAAGAATACCTATGGCAAATGCCATGTCAACCTTCATCCTCTGTGACACATATACTGTACTACATTACCATCCTTTCATGTGCTGTAAATAAGCCCACACCCTTTGCTTTCCCTAAGTCCTTCCAGATGCCACTTCCCTCAGAAAAAAAACAGTCCTCAGGTTCTCAGCAATATTTGAAGACTGAAATGTGCTTGTGGATCTTCCTTTGGCCTACATGAAAGTAATTTCTCCAGGTTCGACAACAGGATCAATATATTTTACTGTTCCACTCTGCATTATCCCACCCTGTTCCTGAGCTGCCATCTCCTCTAGGCAGGGACATTTAGGATACAAACAGGAATTAAGATTATAGGTATAGTTACATTATAGTACTGATGGCACAAGCAACATTG
The DNA here is from genome assembly GCA_020086605.1 of Lanius collurio. Taxonomy (NCBI): domain Eukaryota; kingdom Metazoa; phylum Chordata; class Aves; order Passeriformes; family Laniidae; genus Lanius; species Lanius collurio. Next base: position 218,681 of record JACBWW010000002.1, read on the forward strand.
ATACAGTTTGTAAGGTGGTGTTACTGTGTGAAGGACTGGCCATTTTTCACCCTCAGCTTGGGTTTGGGTGGCTTATTATTCTTAATTCAAAACCGGTCCAGGAGACCTGAGGGAATCTGTGTTATCTCAGCCTGGTTTTCTCCACATTCTAGTCTACTCCTCCCTGCTCTTGGCTGCTCATACTCCAAAGAAGTAGTCTTTTAGTCTCAGACACCTCAAAGGACGTATTAAGAATGAATCTGAACCCCAGAAAATGTTTCATAGTAACTTCAAGTGGATCTCATCTTCAGGTTTTCTCAGCCAGGAATATTTCAGCCTCCAGAAAATGACATAATTCCTCTAAGGTACTATTTACAATAATTTGGCATATTTCTGTCATTTGGTGTACCAGTGAGAGGAGGTAGCTAGTTGTTTACTCCTTTTCCAGTGCCCACCTGAGTGCCAGCACTTAATGACTAGTCACCATGTGGCACCACTATAACGACAGCACTAGTTATAACAACACTAAGACAACAATATCATTAAATCATTTTCCCAGAGGAGATAATAGACAACGATAAAATGAGAAAAGAAAACTATAAATATAAATTATATTAGTCTTGGAGAAAATCACTAGCTTACTCAGTAGGAAGAAAAAGACAATTATCAGAAACCCTTCAGTTCCTAAGAAGGAAGGGTTAAGATTCCCATGAACTCCATCTAACTACAGGTTTTATTTGGACAAAATATAAATTCAGAGAGAACCTGTCCTTGCACAGCTGAAATGCCCTTTCTGCTGTTTCCTTTCCCACTGGAGTAATTAGCTATGGTAGCAGTTCAAAAGTGGTTGCCTGGCATTTATGATTAGAATTGTTAATTCCAGAGTGCTAAATATTTCATTTATTAAGGAATATAGTCTGCTTAAAATCTCACTTCTGACGACATTTTTGCATTTGAGGTTACAAGTAGCATGTACAAGTATAAAGATTAGAGAATATGTTCCCTTTATTTTTCAATGCACTCAGTTGATGCATTTGGTAGCACTTCAGGTCTGGTTGTTTGGTTGTTATATAATCAATGAGAGCTCTGTCCAGCAACAGAGGTTCTCCATGTGGTACTGTGAACAGTCCCACTGAAATCAGAGCCTCATTTGTCATGCCTGATGCTAATAGTTTGCTAGACTGGGCCAGATCTCATAACTCTCTGCCCTGCCTCCCTGCTTTCTCCTGCACTCTTCCTGAGGGCATTTTCAAACTATACCAAGAGAAAAATATATATTAATTCACTCAAAATAGTAAAAATTGTTGAGATTTCAAAATTTAGCTTTTAAGGCCACTAGAATGGATCATTTGTGTGCTTTATTTGTAAGAGCATCAGTAGCAGTGTCATCCAATGACATCCCCTTTTAAATGACCACACTTGTGTTCAGCTAAGTTAAAGGCCTGAAGAAGCGTTCAGTCTTTAATTTTTGTGGAGTCTAAGTCTTTAACCAACACTTTGCCTCATAATAGATTTCAATGACTAATCAACTTAATTTTGAAAATGTTTCAACCTTTAAGTTCCAAAAATTGCTCTTGCTAATATCTCTCTAAATTACTCTTTGCTTTTACCTACACTAATTACTGTTGTATCTACGTACCATAGATCTCAGAGAGGGTTGTCAGTAATAAAACTAATAAGAGTATATTGTTAACAAGCACTTAAGTTAAAATTATTTTTACTATAGCTTTTTAATCATCAGTTCTCAGGGATTTGAGTCATGACTGATTTACAATGAAATCTACTTTCTAACACCTGGAGGAGATAGATTTTTCTATTGGTTTATTCTTACAAGGAGTACTCCAGCAAGTCTTTGGGATCACAAAGTGGAAGCCTACCTATGCAGTCATAAATTATAAGCAGTCTCATTAATTTATTTCAGGTTGGCACATGGAGGGGTTTTTATAACCACTGTTGCTATAAGGCAGGTAGAGTGCCTAGCAGCATGCAGGGATTACAGAGAGGTTTGTGATCTACTCACCCTGCTGTGTTCAAAGATTCAAGGATTGTCTTGAAGCAAATGTTTGACAGATAGCATACAGTGCTCCTCCACCAAGTTCTGTGAGTCATTGCATTGTGTATTGTACAAGTTTATTCAACTTCCACAGACCAGCATATCCCACACAGAGACCTAAGTGTTTCTTTTTCCTCTAAGGACAAACTTTCTGGTTCTACTTTATATTCTTTATCCACAGCTTGTGAAGTGGAATAGAGTTCCAAATGTGGAGATGGTGACTTGACTTTGCTTTTTTTTCTTCACATGGAGAAATACGCCTTGATTAATGATGAGTTTCTGTTCACAGTGTTCTTTCTTTTAAAAGGCAAAACCTGTTCTCTCTGTGTGTGTAAGATGACAGATTGACAGCCCTGCGAGACTGAACCCTCTGTTTATCCCCAGTACAGATACAGTGCAACTAACAAAAATGTAACTTTCCATGAGACACCTTACTAATGTATTTTCAGCCCTATTCTGTGTGCCCAGGGAAACACCCAGGATGCTAGAGGCTGTTTCAGTTATTCAGGTTATGCAATCCTTTGCTTTGCCAAAGCTACCCACCACAGCAATGGCAGTTTCTGTGATCTGGATGTCTGAGAACTTCAGCTTTCTGGTCTGAATTTGAATTGTATTTCATAGACAAATGACTTAATATCTTGTATCCAATCACCTGAGCCTTTCAGCTAAGCTGAGTGTCGTTTGTTTAAAAGGAAAAGAAAGAGGTTATTTTCTGCATTTGTTTGTATGGGGAAAACCATCTTGGCTGATGATATGTGGGACTGATCACATTAATTTCTGTGCTTTGGTGCCTCTTTGAAACTGATGGGGGTGTGCCATGAGGTTTTTGTGACTCTTCTTGCATAGCTATAATAGTCATGAATTCAGGAATAGTGGGCCAAGCACCCTGAACACGTGAGTGTGTTATTTGCACACTGATCACTGCAAAAGATTTTCAAAGGTGTAGATTAAGAGGTTTACAGATCTGGAAACGTTTTAGTACCACTTTCGGAAGTGGTACACCAGAAATGTCAATTTTTGGTTTCTCAGCATATTCCTGTTTCAAGGAAGCCATAATTAAATCATCATTCTCTGGTGGGAGCAGTAAAAGGAGCACATTGGCTGGGCATGCAGCTGTCTTGGGCAGCAGGTAGTGGTGAGGGAAAGTATGATATTGAGGCCAGAATAATCTTGTGATCAAAGAGAAAGAGAAGTCAGGAAAAAACATGCATAGGAAAAGGGACTGGAGAAACTCCTCAAGACCTCTCTTTGTGTTCTATGCCTGGTGCTTAGTATTCAGAAAATGACTTTAAAATTATGTGACTGTTGTGAATTTTGGTCAGGGATCTGCTCAGGCACACCTTTATTTTTTCCGCCTGAAAATAAGGTTCCGTAGCAGTTTGGTGTAAGGAATTCAGCAGTTGCAGAGATTACTGTTATTTGGTCTTGGACACGCATGACATGCTTCCATGCAATACTACAGTGGTAATATATGATTAATATTGCAATTAATAGCTCGTGTTTCTCCCTCATGCATGCAGATACTGAGCTGTCTGAAACCTGACTCAAGAGATCTTGCGCAGCTGCAGTCTTCTTGGTACAACTCCCCTGTGCTTTTATAACACTGTAACTAATATTTCTATGCTATGCTATTCCCCAAGTCCCAAAATCTTATTTAATCTTCTTTTTTTTTCTTTCTGTTTTCCCACTTTCTATGGATAAGATTTGCTGCAAGAATGTGAATATTGTCACCATGTCAATGAAGGTCTACTTTATGCGGAGTTCTCTTATTTCTGTATTTCCTCACTGAATTCTAGAGCATGACAGAGATTCTCTCTCTTCTACAAGACAAGCAGGGAATTCGTACCATGAAAGATTGAAAGAGATTAGGCTGTTGAAGGCCCTTTACAAAATCTTTTCATCCAGTTCTAGAATCTGTACAAGCCCAAGCATTTCATATGTGTGCCCGATAGAGAATTTTGACACGACTCTATGTTCTGTAGAATTTTAAGAATGCAAATGAACTTTCTGGAAGCACATTTATTTACTCACAGAAAGTGAAAATTCAGGATAGTTTGGGGTTTTTTTTGGTAAATTTGTTGAGGGTTTAGTCATCAGATACAGGGTTTTTTTAATGTCTCCCTGAGAAATATGCAAGATACAAGCTGTTAATTTTCTCTCTTACCAAAAGGGGTTTTATTCCCCTCCTTGAATGGCCTGTACAGATATCTTCATGCCTCATTTATGAACATCATGTCCTATCAGGAGAATCTATTTTCCCAGTAACTGAGAAAACTATGTGCTCTGTTTGCAATTTCATGTGCTATCATGTGATACCAAGACTGTTATTTGGGAAAACTCTGTTGATTTTAATTCTTATAATTACAGTGCCTACATAGTTGTCTGTTTAAATGTTCTCTGGTCCCCAAGGCCATTTTTAAAAAAGCCAAACTCACTAACCAGTATTTTTATGTTTTATTTGAAGTGCTTTTAGCATAGGAAGTTTTTTGCTATTTGTAAACTTTCCTATCAGTTCAGTTAAAATTTCAAGCATAAATTTAGTTCAACTAGCATCATCTGAAGTGTATGTGCTTCATTTTTACATTCATTTTGTCAGCTATACATCCCCCATACCATATGGTATGATACTCTCAGAGAGAGGCTAAATGTTTTCTGCACAGTAATTGTTTTCATTTCTATTAAAAGAGAAAGGCGCAAATAATAAGCGCAGTGAAGGCATGCAATCTTTGGCGTGTCACTAAATCCTTGATGTCTATTAAAACCCCACCTAAACTTGCAATTCCCTTGACAGAGCACGTAGGAAGGCCTTTCTCCATCTGCTGTTTTTGCTGATGAGATGCCAAATGTCTTTACAGATACTCTCATAGAAAAGGAAGGAAATGCAATTACAGGAATCATGCTCTTAAAAGAACCATTTGAGGAGATAAAAAAAAAGGTGAAGTGATTTTATATATATATGAAATCACCTCAGAGACTGATTACAAATTGTGTTCATTTACTATCTGACAGAGTGATAACTGATTTTTAGGTATTGATGTTTGTATTGTCCATCATTCTCTGATAATTCAGTTGTCTTCTTGCCTTTAAATTTACAGTTTAGCAGAGAATAAGAAAGTAGCTTTTATCAGGTTTAAATAAATCTAGTAGAAGTAACTGAATCTGAATATTTTAATGAGATAAGTGCTTTAAATGCTGTGAAATGCTAAATCTTAAAATCATCCTGAATATTTGTCTCAGTCTCATCTATAACAATTTTATACTGTGGTATTGTATTTTAGACGTAGGCAAGCAGATGTGCTTTCAAAACAACAGCAAATTATTGCAAAAGACATTACCTGCTTTGCTTGTTTGTAATGCACTGGTATGAAATTAGAGCATTTTCTTAGCAACTGAAATGATAATTATACTTTTTTTCAGTAACATGTCTAAACTGAAATGTCCAGAACCAATCAGCAGACATATTCTGACATTTCAATTGACTTTTTTTTTTTTTTTTTTTACAGAGAAGGAAACATGATAAACAGGATTCAAGCCATTTTAGACAGGAATTTCTTTCATATTTACAACCATTTTCTTGAATAGAACTATAATCCTAAAAACATCAAGTTGTTGAAAAACTGTCTATGAAAATAAAACTGCCTTTGTGAACCATAGGTGATACATTCTCTGTGTTCTCAAATATAGGTGCAAATTGAAAAAGAGTAAAACTAGCAAGAACAAACAGGAAAAGAATTAAAACCCTATGTCTTTGTTGTTTCATTTCCTTTACTATAGAGTGCAATCAATACTTTACAACAGGGTTAATGTGGTCTCTTCAAACATGCTATTATTCTTTCAAAATAGTACAATAACTTTATTAGTTATGCTGTCTGCAGTCTTTCCAATGTGACAGGATTGTGTGGGTGTTCAGATTGTAAGTAATTTTCTTGGTGCCCTCTGTTGGAGTCTTTTTGGTGAGTGCTAACAATAGCAGTTAGCACCACACAGCTGCAAGAAATTGGAGTGGTGGAAGTTCTAATTCTAATTAATATAATTAACACAAACAAAAAAGTGTCCCACACTGAGAGACTTACTGTTTCTGCTTAGAAGCTATAATATTCAGATTCCACATCTGCCAGTTCTTTATTATTCAAGTGAGGTTTTGTCGTTGATTTCCTTTCTTTTTCTGCTTCAGTGGCATTCAGGTGCACTGAAAGGTTATGTTAAAACATAGCTTACATATTGATCTTGTAACTAGGTGTTTGTGTTCCTTCTTGTACCTTACTTTTGGAAAGCATCTGTTTTCTAAATAAATGTGAGTAAGAATTGGCCCCATTTGGTGTAGTAATACCTCCTACTTTTTTTTTCAGATGAATTCTGAAAGGCAAGAACAGAGATATTTTCATTTTCAAGAGGATCAAGATGAGCAAGTTTAAAAATAATCCTTGTGACCATCTAAAACAACTCAACTGAGTACCTCAGTTAGATGGCCAATGGCCAGCCTTTGGGGAGGAAAAATATAAAAATTACAGTTTGATGAGATTTGAATATCCTAGAGACTCACTTCAGATTTGGTTTAGTCCCGCCCATCGTCTGAGGGACTATCTTACATAATTTTGTTAATATCCTAAACCTGGGCAAAAGTTTGGGGTTTTTTTAAGCTTGGTAAAATTTTAGTATCCAAACCACCAGCTCATCACTGTTTCTGCTCATAATCCAGGGTGCCAGTATTCTTGCAGGACAGTTTTTAATCTGCATTTGAACATGCAGACATACATATCACCTCAGTAAAAGGGTGGAAATGTGACGTGCTTATTGACAATGAGAAATAACTTTGCTCCAAGTAGTTGCATTCGTGTAGCAGAGTGCTACCCAGCACTACTTTGCAATGTGAAGGAATGCTCAATAGCTTCAGTGCCACTGAATATTAGTGTTACCTACGTCTCGTTCCAATAGACAAAATATGGCAGGAGTATTAATCTGAGAGGGGATTGGTTAACACAGAAAGGATAAGAGTGTTGGCTGATGCTTATGAAAATGGAAGAACTGACGAAAATGTTATCTCTTGCAATTAAGTTGGTGTTGGGCAATCTGTACTGATTCACCTGCCAGAGTCACAAGTGGTCATATCTGCACAAAGTGATAATTTTTCTATCCCTTTTCTTGTCAAGATTGAGTCAATCATCATGTGACAGACCACCCATGTGTAAAAAGATATATGTCTGGCGGGAGCTGATATGGGACCTGCAGACGGGCTTACTGGCTTTGAAAAGCAAGTAATTTTCTATTAATATTTCCTGTAGAGGATAAGGCCCTGATACCTTTCAGATGAGCTGTAATTAGGCCAGTATTTGAGGTCTCAGATATTGCAGCTGATAACTGTGTAAGTTATAGTCTTTTTCTAAATTGCCCTTTCATCTTTCAGTCTGGTTTTATGTCTGGCTGCAACACTGAATGAATCACTCATGTTAATTAATAGTCAACATATTAGCTGCTTGAGTTGTTTGTAATTTCTTCTCTCTACATTAGCTTATTAACTCTGAACTGTTTTATAGAAGCACCCACTTACAGTCAGGTACTGCGCAAATATGTATAAAAAACCAAACCCACGAAGCGTAGAAACTGAAGAAAGATAAAACTAATGACCTCATTACTCCACTTTGAATCTCTGTAGCAGCAGGTAATTCTCAACACTGGAATTTTCTTTCTGTGACTTACCTCTTCCTCAGAAGTTTTTTCATTTTCTGTATTAGATTCAAAGAACATGTATTTCCTCAAGTACTTTTAAATAAAACAAGTATAACATTTGTAGTAGTCTTTTTCATGTAAAAGGATCTAACTTTGGCACTTACATAATTACTAGATTTGATATGTCACAAATGTACATTGCTCAATTATAATATTTTGAAATATTCATTTGGGGTCCAGTAGTTCATCTGTACTTCTTTCCAGGTGTTTCTTACATGATCATTTTCCCTTAAGTAATTAGCAAGAATCAGATTATCTGAACTAAAATAAGTAGTTCTTGGCATGGATCTCATGAAAAACGAGACATTCCCCTGGAACTATAGAGAAACAAGAGAGTCAGATATACAGAAAGAAAGAATTAAACATACAGAAGAATTAAAAGTGTATGTGCATCACTGAATTAGTAAGTTCTCATACCCATATTTTCTTACTAGGAATTGTAAGAAACTTGGGAGTAAGAGACTGAGATATTTTCAAGAGTCTCCTGGAGGATGTAAATAGATAGAGAACTGTAAAAAAATGAGATTCAAAAGAAAAGAAAAGAGCTTACCAGGTTTTCCACAGGGTTGGAAGAAATAGCAATGGCAGCCAAAGTAGAGGTTGGAAAGGGTGCAGGAAGATGGGTGCAGAACAGCCTCTTGCTTTTTTCTTCACTAGAGCTGGATGCCCAGTAAGGACTGCAAGTCTCAGAGCAAAGAAGAGAGTAATGAGGTAACTCCCAAGGGGCAAAGCCTGGAGTTCACCTGGGATAAACAGAAAGGCACACGATTGAAAAGACATCTTATGGCAGAGTGCTTTAGGAGCAGAGTGGAAAGTGTGGATGCCCTGTAGCTGAGGTCAATACTGTAGAGATGCAGGAATGTGGGATGGAGAATTGCCCTTCCAAAGCACTATGTAAAGTTTGTTAGAATGGTATGCTGTTTATGGTTAATCAAGGGAATCACAAGCCAAGTTCTGACTGATTAGTCCTGTCAGAAACCTGGCTTTGTGTGTCAAGTGCTTCCACTACCTTGACCTACAGAAACATCCTATCTGCATAGGCTTTTGTGTTTGTGTTTCCCCACAATTGGGGATATCCTTGGTCCAGAGGGGATAGAAGTATTAGGTGAGAAGTGTTAAAATGTGTCTAATTATACTGAATTTACACATACAGTTAGTCTGATAGGGGCTGTTAAAAAAATCTGACAGACAAACAGAAAATATTCTTATGATTTTTGGGATTTTATTTTCCTTAAGTGTCTGTGTGCATGGATCTCTGTCAGGACATAGATAAGTGGAGCAGAAAGGCATCACCATTTCTCACTATCTGCTACCAAACAGGAACAGAAAATAACTGCATGTTCTCTACTTCACTGCAGTAAATGCAGGTAAGTCTTATCTGATAGTTACCTGAAGCAGACCAAGCTTGCAGGGAAGCAGATGAGGCATGAATCTGTGATCCATGCCACTAGACTTGTAGAACACCAGGGATATCTTAAAGTACTTCATCCATTTGAAAGAGGGTATGTCCCTGTGTCCTACAGCAGTTGCTGTGGAATACTTTCTAGCTTGTTCCTCTTTCAGTCTTGCCAGCAATAAATAACTTTAGATAGTAACAGTAAAGATAGAAAATTAAAATTGTACCTAGTATGCCATATGTTGATTTGATCTAGGATGCAAACCCTGCTTTCAATAACATCTGTGTGGAACAGCTCTGCTATCCAGCTGCCATCACAGTTTTCTCTTTGGAAAAGGGAAAATGTTTCTACATCTGAGTTCATTTGAGGTACACACTCCAGGGGGGCCAGTCTAGCATTATGTTTCCTGAAAACATATGCCAACCACCAGTAAAATTTCAGATATACCATTAGAGCTTGTTACATAGAATGTCACTGTGCTAAATATTTGGTGTGTGCTTTCTGTGAAAAAAAAAATCCCTTGGCCCCTTAGATGTAGGAGAAATAGACCTGTCCTCCAACACAGACATACACCTTTCACTGAATATTTACTGTTGCATAAACCTGGGCAGTGAATTCAATGGTTCTACAGAAGGGAGAAAATTCTTGACTAAGTAAATGAACTGACAAAGACTGTGAAAAGTCATGAATTTTCCAAAACTGACGAGTTTGTGCTGAGAATTACTGTATTACAGGAGGTAGTGTTAGAATTACTGTAGAAGTAGGTGAGAAGTTGAGCTGGTCACAGCATTTCAGGGGTTTTTTTTCTGTTGACATGTGTTGTTTTTTCACAAGTTTGTCATTTTATCACAACGTTTTGAGAGAGGCTCACCCATCATCATTAGCACAAGCACGCATCACGAAGAGCTCTAAAGTGAGTTCTCTTTTCTGATGACTCATAGCGAAGCATTTCACGCATCTGAATTTCACACATTCACAAATTCAGAGGCCTCTAAATAATCTGGACATTAAACATGTAGGAGATGTCCCTTGTTTCATGTTAGAGGTGTAGCAAATGGACTCAAACCTGTTTTAAGAGTCAAAATGCACTTAACTAAGTCCAAACATCATACCAGTCACATGGAAATGTTCAGAAAGTGCTTCTACCCGGTAGGACAGGAATCATATTTTTGAGATACAGTCATTACATTAAATTCATTTCATAAAATATGAGTATGAGGCAAGTTAAGGGTATGTATGGATTGCCTCTTTCCAAAACACATGAAAAAGCACAGTAATAGAGATACTGCCTCCCTGTCCTCTTCCAGTAACAAACATATCCTGTTTTTCTGCCTACTGCCTATGATCCTTATTGGACCATAGCATTTATACCATGCATGTTTTTATGTCTTTCTTTGCATGTTGTTTTTTTAGGATCATTCAAAACAAAAAAACAAACAAAAACTAACCTCAAACACAAAGGGTTGTTTGTTTTTAAGCGAAACTCACCTCTTGTCACAGTTACTCTTCAGATATCCTTTCGTTTTAAATTGAGCTATGTAAGGGATAATATTTATTTAGTAACTGCAGGTCGAACAGGTATTAGTGGGGTTTATGGGATGCATTAGTAGCATTGCAGCATCTCAGAGGCTTGCCATGAGTTAGAGCCATGTGGTATTTTAGGCTGCATCTTCAGTGCATGAGAAAATAACTCCTCCTTCAAAGATGAGATGGTGTAGATGAAGGACATCAAAATTATACAAACATATTCTGGAGGTAAAAGAAAATTTTGTCTCAGTCACTGAACATCAGATACCCAGACGATTTTTAGGATACCTTCATATAAAAGGTACCATGCCTTGCATATAAAAGAAATGTTGAAACTCCTTATGTACTTTGGGTTCCAGTTTCCACAATCTCTAGAGAGAAAAAGTATCTGAGAACCCTTCTCTGTGTCCACAAGTTCTTGATTGTATTTAAGTCCCTTTGAAGACAAGAAGCATATACAAAACACTTCTTCCTTTCTCAGTACGGAGGGGAGCTCTTTGTTTATGCTGCTGCTCCTTATTTTGCACTTCCAGACACTTTCAATTAGCATGGAATTAATAAATACTTTTTCAGTATATTTTTCCAATTAGAAATACCTTCTAATTGCCAAGGGACTGCACACTGTAGAGAAAAGCAGGTTGGCCTATCGATGTATTGCTGCTCCTGCTGGTATTTGTGATGCTATGCCAATGACAGGTTGGGTAAGGTCTGGAGTGCCCCTGCTCCCTCTTTCTGGCACTGCTGAAGCCATAAGGGAACTCCCCAGAATGCCTGTGTGCTGCACGGAATGTGCTGTCCCCACCCCTTTGCAGACTCAGCACACCCCCAAATGTACATGCACAGATGGTCCCAAGCTCAGCTGGTGTAAATCAGTGCTGCCCATCCGGCAGATTGTATGTACTTGCTGTAAATAGATGCTGCACATTATAGATCTGTGTCAGTGTAAAACCACATTTCTGAGATATTGGGGCTGGGAACTTCAATCTTTAAAATCCAGGCAAGTAAAATGAAAGCTGCAGTCACCTGACAGAATCATAGAATGATTCAAATAAATACCTACTTTTATTCACTTACTTCTGTCTAGTCTGTTTCTAGGAGGTCTCGTAAGGCATCAGTTCAAAGAGACTTTAGAGATCTTCTAGTTCCAGCCCCCTTGACATACACAGGGGGAGACCTCCCACTCCAGCAGTTGCATCCAATCTGGCCTTGAACACTTCCAGGGATGGGCAACCTGTTCCATTGCCTCACTATCCTCACAGGAAAGAATTTTTTCCTAATATCTAATCTAAACTTACTCTTCTTCAGTTTGAAGCCATTATTCCTCATCCTATCACTAGGCCCCTGTAAATTGTTCCTACTCAGTTCTCTTGTAGCTACTGTACTGCTGTAGGTCTCCCCAAAGCCTTCTCTTCTCCAGGCTGAACAACCACAACTCTTTCAGCATGTCTTCAGAGGAGACAAGTTTCATCCTCATATTATCTTTATGGCCCCCTGTAGACCTGCTCCAACAGGTCCATGTCCTTCTAAAGTTGTGAGCTCCAGAGATAGATGCAGACCTCACTCCATGTGAGGTCTAATGAGGGCAAAGTAGGGTGGGAAAAATCACCTCCTTTTACACTTTTTTTGATGCAGCTCAGGATAAAATTGGCTTTCTGGGCTGCAAGCTCTCATTGCCAGCTCATGCTGAGCTTCTCATTAACCAGCATCCCAAGTCCTTGTCCTCAGAACTCCTCTCAACCTGTTCTATGCCCAGCCTGTATTGGGGATTGCCTTGGCCCACATTCAGGACCTTGCACTTGGCCTTATTCACTTGCTCCCCTTGACATACAAAGTACAGTGCTTTATTACATGTTTATTTTTAGTGCATGTACAATGCAACGTGAAAGATTTAATGTTGCCATGGGAACCATGACTTTGAATTCCTGACTTTTTTATATGGTGTTTTATTTTAAAAAAAAGTCTACAGAAAGATCATGGACAAAAAATATTGGACAGATCTCAAGTTAGTGGTACTCAAGTATGATTAGTATAAGGGGGAGAATAACAAACATAAGATACTGCCAGTCTTAAATAGCAAACATAATTATAATTGGCTAAACATGATGAGTTTGAATACAACTAAATGGATTTGGTAACAGGATCCTACATTGCTGCCTATACATGTTTCAAATTTTATATATCTGCCCCAAATGTTATTGAACTAGCACTTGAACACAATCATTTTTCTGCCAGTCTGTTGCAAAACAAAAACAAATGGCTATCAAAAAGAACAGAAAAAGTGGATCTATACTCCTGTGTGGAGATTCAGACCTACCTGTTGAACATGGTAAAAAATTAATTTTTTAATATATTTTAAATTTTTGAATTACTTTTTGCTCTCTCATATTTATTCTGAAGCCATTCTATTCCCTCTGTCTTCATTGCACAGTCTATAGTGTAGCCTGTAAAGAAAGTGTTATGACCACTCTGCTGTTGTAGTGCGGGGCCTCAGGGCGAACACCGCCGGGCCTGCACCACCGTGCTGCTCGTGGCTCCACTCCCGCTGCCTCCGGTCTCCCCGCCGGCCCTGCTCCCGCCGTGCCTGGCCTCACTGGCTCTCCCACGCGTGGGAGCTCCCTCGCCGCCGCCCACAATGCACTCGGTGCCCGCGGCCACGCGGTCTCCGAAATGGCGGAGGAACCCTCTGCAACGCGCGCGCTGCTCGAACACGTGTTCGCTGCTGAAACAGCAGCGGGACACAGCTGATATTGCTCAGCAGTCTCTGAAATCAGGTAATATTCACGGAAATAGTCCTACATCGGCACATTTTTTGATTCAGAAATTAACTGTGTCCAAACATTCTTCCAAAAGTCCTTGGTGAGAATCAAATCCCAAGAAACATAGAAGAAGTTTTTAAACAGCCATGCCAAATGTGTCTTAGCCCTTTCTGAGCTTGAATTAAGCTAAAATCTACATATTGCTGTTCCAGAACCTTTTCCAACTTAAGGTAAATGTCTCTGTGGTTCAGACAGCCATGAGTCCTTCCATGAGTCCTGCATCGTTCAGAGATGGGACATCAAAACGAAAGCAAGAAGAGATATCGAGAGTTACTCACAAATTATCTTCTCCAGGGATCGTTTGCCAGCATTTCTCCACCATTTGTTGTAGTGCAGGGAATCCTTACAACTATATATAAGACAGCAATGGACTTGGAAGGAAAGATGAAGGGGTATTTTTGTAGATGTTCAGGGATGATTTTATTCCTCCAGCCACATGGCTGGAGTTCCCAGGCAGAATCCCAGTCACAGGACCCTGCTCTCTTTTTCCCCCGGGCCCCAGGCACACACACCAACACAATCAGGAACAGGTATAGGGCACACGTGACATGGGGACAGGGACAGAGGCAGACCCGTACCCTGCAGGGTCCCTCCTCCGGGGATTTCAGGGGAAGGCACCTCCACACTCTACCATTTTGTAACTCGAGAAAGGTAAAAATGTGGCAGTAGATATGTAAATAAAGATTTTAAAATTATTGTTGCTCAATAAGGAGTAGATTCTTCTTTCAGCTGCACATTGACCGCCTGGAGAAATGAGATTTCTTGGGTGTCCTGAGGGCTCCACAGGAAAAGTACCTGACACCTATAACTTATCTCAAATCTTTCCAAAAGAAGGAGCTTATACTGATGGAGAAGGTTCATTACTGTGCCACTAATTTCCATCCAGCCATAATCCCTGTCTGAAACAACTCCATCTATATGAATGTTATGCCCTATTCAGTTAAGGGAAGTCTGACCAGAATCTCAGAAGTGTATCTTATTTATGGCTTTATTAACTTTTCTGCAGTGATGTCCAAGGAATCAAAGATTACTGATTGTCATGGGTGTTCTCCAGCAATGTGAAATCCTGGTTAACAGAATTTCTGCAAGAGGTTCTTCTCAGACTGCTGCCCTGAAAGCTGGTCTGATATTCTCTTGGTGGTTCCACTAGTTTCCTTTATCCTTGTACACATCAAAAGAGTTTGAAGAAATCACATGGCCACTTTTAAAATGTGACTGAAAGCACACAATCACTCAGGTTGGTTTCTGTTGATTAAAAGAATGTTGGTTAAAATCCTTGTGAATTAGGCATTATTAGAGAGCTCAGAGCATTTTAAAGGGTACAACTACTCTTTCTGTGCACTGGGATTCTCTTCCTTTGCATTCATCACCAAAAATCTATCCTCTGCTACACTGTGGAGCCTAAGAGGAAGTAGAACAAAAGGCTTCTTTGTGCTCTCTTCCTTCAGCCCTGTTTCTGCCCTCTGTTCAGGGCTCATGTTTGTACACAAAAGTATACACATCATTCATAAGGGCAGAAGAAAATCTAGATGAGCTGGCTCCCTTGCGGATGTGGAGCCAGAGGGCATGATCAAGCATGCAGCTGTTGACTGATGGCTCCTTGGTGTGCAATATGAAACTGCAGTAATTCTTTCTACTAGATAGTTTAGCTTATTGTTAGAAGAAAATTGCTTGGGTTTTATTTGGGTAATGTGCCTGCTAGAGGGGGTTTGCATAAAAGTTTTTGCATCTGAGAGCACTGAGATGCATAATATTAGTGTGATCATGATGTCGTCTTATTAGTAAGACAACTTGTCCTTTTTTGTCAGTGAATTGCAAAGATCTGTCAAGGCCCAGTTTAATCTACTCCCTGTAATAGGATTTGTCTGTAGCTTGAGGAAACAGAAGCTTGTAATGCATAGGGTTATTAAGAAGAGGATGTAAGCTATTTGAGACTCTTTAATAAAATATAATATCAGTATATTCAATGAATATGGAAAGAGGGCTCTAAATATTTCTTATTACAATCTTCAAGTATCTTGGGAGAGGAGGATGATACCAATTAAAACAAGGGGGAAAAAAGCAATATCTCTCTGAATTCAAGCTTTCCTCAAAGTTAAATATTGATGTAAACGAGAGTTCAATTCAAGAATCTCATTGCTCCTGCTGTAACCATTAAAGTAAATCCCTGCCCCATTCCAAGGCAAGGTTAATGTATTTAGGGAACCTTGTGAACAGCAACTTTAGTTGCTTTCATGTACACCCATGCGTGGCCCTTCTGCAAACAAGGCAACTTTAAACAAGGAAAGATATTGCTGCCAGGAGTACAAAGTATTCAGCCCTGTGAATTGCCTCACTTCCTATGTAACAAGCTTTGAGATGGTTGAAAGTATTTGCAGTCCCAAACCTCACTCACCTCCCTCAGTGCCTTGACAGGAAACACAAAAATTGAACTGCCTCTTTTTAAAGGGAATTTTGGTATCTGGAGCAAGCAATCAACACAGAGCAATTGAATTTTTTTGTGGATAGAGCCATTAGGAAAAGGGTTCTGTTTCCATGAAAATAAAGGTATACCGTGGTGGAAACAGACTGCTTTAATATAAGATTTATGATCCTCCTTCACAAACACAGTTTTACTCATCACAAGTACACATACCTCTGTTACTGGAGATCCTGGAACCGGAGTTACTTGAACTAAAACTGGCATCTTTTATTCATTAATATTTTTGCAGTGCCTCTAGTACGTCAAATTCATTGTTTACTTTGCTGATTAATCTGACCTTGTCTGTGTTGTATCTAGACAGGTTAAATACCTAGATTGTCAGTCAGTGCCAAAATGTCGCTACATCTATTGAAGTGAAATCACAAATAAACAACTTGGGACACTTCTACTCACTTGAAATATTCCACAAGTATTTATTGACTGTGGTCCTCCAAAAATACTGTAAGGGAAAATACATGTTTTGAAACTGTATGTTCCAGTTCCCATACCTGATTGTTTCTGAATACAAGATCTAGATTCAGATCTCTCAATGCCTTACTCACAGATTGCTCTGAAATGCCAGATGCAAGCAGTCCTCAGTCTGTGGAAAGAGAGAAGGGGGAGGTGAAAGGGGCAAATTTCAGTTTGTTTGTTGGGAGCGAGGGTGATCTGAGGGTGGTTTTTGGTACCTGCAGAGCTTTTCAGGAATGGCAGAAGCATAAGAATAAGTATGACAAGACTTTTTGGGTTTAATCAAAAGAGAATTGTTTTGAGTTTGTCATTATGAAATGAAAATTCTCTTTGGACAATGATAAAAGAATGAGATGAAATAAAAGGGGATTTTTCCCAAAGGAATCATCCTTAGTTAATGACTAAGAATTTGTTATTAATTAACCTGAGTTAATCTGGAAAACAAGGAAGTTGAACTCCCTCTGTAAAGCTATTTGCTAAAGGAAATAAGCCTGGATATTATCCCAGACATACAGAAGGGAGAAGGAGTATAGGTCATTTTCTCATTAATTACGTTTGAGACAAAATCATAGCGTGAAAGCAACAGAGAGAATTTTAGTCCAGTCACGACTCATATATAGTCCACTGAGGCTTTCCCCAGGTCAGGAGGAGTGAAGTGCCCTTCAAGGTGTCCAGGATCCCAAAAGAGTTTGTAAACTGGCTTGTGGAGAGACAGCAGATGGTTATTCTTGTGGCTTCACACATCCTCTGTCAGGAAGCTTACTCACATTGGGAACTCCTGCAGTGGTGAGACTCCTCTGGATGCTTAAATTGGACCTTACCAAATACCAGCATGTCTCTGTACTCCTGAGCAAAGGGTCTCAGTTTACTCCTTGGAATCTTTCCTTCCAAAGCAGATATTACCTTGTTTTTATTGGAGAGTGTGGAACATAAAACATCTTTTTTATTGCTACTCTGTTTTGGGTCCCAAAGGTTTTGCTTATGACGAGCAACATGACATCCAAAACATTTCATAACTTCCTGGAGAAATCTGAAGTCTGTAATTTTCAGTGACTTTTAACACAGCAGAGAATTGAGAGATTGAGAGCCCTGCTCACAGAGGGACTTGAGAAGCACAGATCATGAGGGCATCCAGCACAGTACAGATCAGACCTGAGCTGAAGCAGGAATTTGAAGGTGTTTTCAGTTTTTCAAATAAATTTGTTAACCACAGGTTATAAGGCAACCTAAGGAGCCTCCCAAGACTAGGAGGTCTATGGACACTCTATTAGGTGGAATGCTCTCTGATTCACCCCATTTCCATATCTGTGCATAGGAGAAAATCTTCAAAGAAGAGAGCAGGAGACACCCAAACCCCTGTAACCTAGTGAAAAATATGTTTAGTGATAAATTAAGAGACCAACAGCCAAGCAAGAATAAAAGGATCTGTGCCTCTAAAGAGTGTTGACTTACTGGGCTGTAAGGGCAGAAGTAGAGGAAAATAGCTTTCTCTCTTACTGCTGGGGTGTGGTGTCTATCCTGGTATTGCCAAGTGCAGTCATAGCTCTCCATGCAGATCAAGATTGTACCCAGGACTGTGTCTACCTTCCAGGTAAACACTCCGATGGTGCTAATGATGTAATTAGAGGGATCACTCTGTCTCTTTTTACCTTTTACTCACATTAAACACTGTTCCAGAAAACAAACATTATTTTTAAAAGCCATAATTAGGGACAGGGAACACTTAACTTCAGGTTCTGCTTAGTCTTGTGGAAAACAAAGAGTTTTGCCAAAGACTTTAAGTGGATAGTTTGAGAGAATATTAGTGATCTTAATGCATAAACATTGAAATACCTGGTATCCTTGAGCACCCTTGGTTGAACTAAAGTGGCAACCTTAATCAATAGACTACAAGAGAGATGAAGGTCTGAAACCTGGACATAAAAACAGACTAAAAACCAGCGTTTTTTTAAAAAGCAAAATATCCATAATTAACTAATTTCCCACTCAGAATCTGAAGTACATCTCATAAACACTCACACTGTTGAAAAAACATAAGTAATGTGTTCCAGTAGTGTGAGGAAAAACAAGGGCTGACAAGAGAAGCCATCAGCAAGGTGTCAATGAAGCTAATCTGGGTGGCAAATTATTTTAATAAAACATACAAGAGAGCCTGCTTTCAACATAATGGTGGAAAGTCACTGTTAAACTTGCTTTGTCTTACTAGAGCTAGAGGCTTCTGAAAGATTTTTCTGACAAGCCTTGTTCTTACCAAACCCTCACGTAATCCCAACAGCAGCATTGCATCATGGTTAAGAGCACAAACCTGTTTAATTCAAACCAAGTTAATAAGCAAAGGGTCTGTGAAATCAAGACTCTTAACTTCAGAAGGTTAAAGTTTCTATTGACTTCACCTTTCTAAATATTTCAGGACTAAATAAGAGTCTGTGGTCCATGCAGCTGCAAGGGAAGCAATGCTTCATATGTATTTTTTAAGCTTATTTGAAACAGCAGATAAAACAGCCAGTCTTCATGCACACATACACACATGATAGGCACTCTGTTAGTGAGATATCATAGGCCATACATCAGCTGCAGTGGTAGCAATTCTAATAATATTGAACACAACTGAGTGAAATTAACCCATGGGGAAAAAAAAATCCTACATTGCAATCTATTATTCTGTTGACTAATCTATCAAAGGAAGGAGCACTTGTGCCATTTGAAACTGCACTGGCCATTTTTCTTGCTATATAGGATCAATATATATATAAATAGTGAAGTTACAGTTAGAAAATGGGTTTTAGATAAGAGAGCTGAAGTTTGAGAGTTGGGTTGTTGATACAGCAAATGCCAAGATTCCTTTAACCCACAGATACATTAAAATTGCACAGATCTGCAGAAAACAGTAAGAGGTAAGAAAATCTCTGTAAAAGATAATTTTCTCTGTAGTGTTGGATCCCTTTAGAAACAGAGCTTCATTTTGTGAGTGGTGCTTGTGGCTGGATAAGGACCTATTTCCTGCAGGATTTCTTCTTGAAAGCCTGAACTTTCCCTGTGGGAAATGTTTTGTACATGTAGTAAATGTTTTGCAGGCCATTGCACATTAGCTTGACAGATCTTTCCCTCTTCTTAACTAACAGAGATAAAAAGAGATTAAAAGTTATCTGTGCTGTTTTGAAAAAAGTGGTTGTAGACCTCTTCTCCCTCTCTACAGTGAGTATTAGGAACGGTTACCTTTATTTGGATCTTCCTCAGACTGCTACAGCTAGGAGGTAGATTTTGTCCATAGCAGGAAAAATGTGCATTTTCTAGTAGACTGCACTGACCAACTGTTTGCTGTCTAAATGTTGTGGTTTGACACAACTAAGCGTCAAGCATCTAAAATATCAGTTATTTTATAAGGAAAACAAAGTAAGAAAATATTGAGGAAAACTAGATAGCTGCGAGGCAAAAAAAAAGGTTCAAACTTAGACGGTTGCAGTACTAGGAGAAAAGTTAATTACGAACAGAATTAAAAGTTAAAAGATATAACAAGAAATTAAAACACACACACCTTCCCCCCTTCTCCCTTCTTCTCAGCGCTTTACTCTTCCTTTTTAACTAGCACAAAAGATAACACAACATAGGGTTCTAGTCAGTGTTACAATTCTTGAAAAAAGTCTCTTTCTTATGCTTAAGGAAAAAAGGTTTCTTCTTCTTGCTTCACATGGTTTCTCAAGCTGCTCCCAACAACAGACCCGCCCAGAAAGAAACAATCTGCTGTGGTGTAATACATCTCTTCTATGGAAAAATATCAGGTTTTTTTCCACTCTGCCACACATGGGCCATCACATGGGGTTATCAACCTTTTTTAAGGATGGGTCACTTTGGCCTGAACACAAAGGCTTTTTCTGCTACAAATCCTTAAAAGCCTCTCACCGCTTCTGTATATCCTGGCATAGGCACTCCCTCTTCACAAACTTCACGGGCCACACGTAAGTCTTCCATCCCCCCATGTACTTCAAATGGATTAAAGACGCAAACAGTTTGAGATATTACAGTTTCTTACCACCGCATGCAAGAAGGATTTTTAAGCTCCGCGCCAGGAATGCGGCACCGCCCCTTTTCTCCGCTGCCATTTTCAGCTCCGTCTCACATGGCTCCCTTTCTCTCTGACTCTGAAACCTCGATGTTGAAGAACGTTCTTGTTCAGGCTTTATGGTGAAGAAAGCCTTGCTCTTTTTGTGCTGCTGGCTGCAGAAAGGGGGCTTCTGCTGGCTGTCTCCGGCTCCATGTGGAGAACAGGGAGGAGGGCAGGGCCCGATGGTCTCAAGTGTAGCAATCCATGGCTGGGTCTGGCTCTCTGGCAGTCCATGGCTGGGTTTAGCAGTCCATGGCTGGGTTTAGCAGTCCATGGCTGGGTTTAGCCGCTTGGGCTCTGGGATGGCTCCTTCCCCAGCAACCCAGAGTCTGTGCTGCGGCATCAGGAAGAGGGGAAGGGGGCCGGGGCTTCGGCCCAGCCCGACCTGGCCCAGCCCGTCAGGGCCTCGGCCCAGCGGGGCCCGGAGGCTCTGAGGCTTCCCCACCTCCCTCAGGCGGGCTGGAACAAGAGGAACTCCCACCTTTCCGTGCGGTTTAAATGTGTAAATTGTGAGACGCGCTATTGGTCTAAAAATCTGTCTATCATCTCAGATTCAACCCACTACACTAAATTCTAGAAAAAAAATCCCTAAGAGTTTAAACTCAGTATTATAACCTGTACCATTGTTGGAAGTCCATGCATCATAGTGATGGACAAAAGCGAGGTTTGCTTTCTCTCAGCTAAAGTCTGTATTGCATCTCATAAATATCAAGGCAAAGAAACAGAGGTCACATCAGTGATGTGGTGTCAGGGACAGGTTGCCAAAATATATATGGTGCAGATCACAGAGAGCCAATGTTGAAGTTTTAGTGCTTGGTCTCAGACATAATCTAGAACTCAAAAAATGAAAATAAAAGAATTTGTCTTGGAATCCAGGTACACAGATGGTCCATTTTGTGTTAGACTGCAGGTTTACTGGCAGCCTGCTATACAGCCATCTTCACCTTCATCCTGAAGAATTCAAAGAATGGTGAGAAAATTACACAACAGGATGTGATGGTCCATTAGATTTTCAGTAAAAGTGTGTGTACAGTTGTCACTCTCAGGTAAAGCCTGAGAGTGAACTTTGTGTAAAGCCTGTCTGAACTTTGAAATGAGCATGTGGGGAGAAGAAAGATGAACATGGGAATACATGTTCCCCAGAGAAGATCTGATGTTTTATAAGATAGAACAGAATGCATTGAGCAGACTAACAAGCAGTTCTTTGGACATGGCCACTAAACAAACACTGGTTAACCCTATATTCTGTACATTAAACAGATGTATATTCCCAGTGGTGAAAGGAGCACATTCACATATAAACATCAGTCTCTTTAATTTTAGTTGACTAGACTTAGAACCTCTTACACCTGCTATGAGAAATAAGCTGTAGCTGAGGAGAAGTGACAGTCCAGTTAAGGAGCCCGTGACACCTCTGGCAGTATCATAGTCCTTGGTGAAGAATCCAGGCTCAGCACTGCATATCAGGGCAGCAGCCTCCTCCCTGCACACCCTCCCCTCTGAGCTTATCTTCCAGCCCTGTGCTTGTCAAGTACCAGTCAGAGATCAACAACTGTGCATAAAACCCTAAACATTTTATTCTTCAGCAGATATTCACAGACACAGTGCAGAAAATTCCTGTTATTTTTCATTAATTAAAGCTCTTGATTAACAAGCACTTATTTGCAATTCTGTAAATTTCTTTGCTTTTCAATCTGCAAAAGAATAAGAAAAAACATGTGCTCTTTTGACAGATTTCTTCTTAGGCACTCAGAGCACTTCACAAGTATTAATTAGTCTAACACCCCATTTATTTATCAGGAGACTTTAAACATACTCAAGTCATAAATGGTGTTGTACCATCAGAGTAGTTTGCATTGGTGATCTCAGCCAGTATATCTGGGATTAATAATTCTGTTCCAAACAAGCCATGGCACAAAATTTGTTCTAATATATTTGCTTGACAAAGATGATATAAATCCATATTATTAATGATTTTAGAACCTCCTAAGGGCAAGGAGCTTTCTTATACATCAGAGGGGTTTTTTTTATTTTTTTAAATCAAATTGCATTCAAGGAGAGTACTACAAATCCTTTTTCTTTATATAAGATACCTTGTATTTCAACATGTAAGGAAAAAGTTTTATGAGTTTTTGAAGAGTTATTGTAAAATTAAGCACATCAGAATTTTTCCCAGATTAGTCTCAAAGCAGTGAGGTTAGCAGACTAATTCAATAGTCACTTCTTTTGACTATATCCTTTCATACTGGCTTCAACCAGAACAGGATGGGATCTAAAGCAGTATAGCCTCTTATCAGCAAACCAGTTGTTAACATGTATTTAAGCCATGTATCTTAAGAGTCCCTCTGAAGAGAGATTCACTTGAGAGGATGCTTAAGGTCCAGTGTGTGCTCAGGTACTTTGGTGAGCTTCAATATTTCAAAGAATTTAACACATTTTGTCCGGAATCCAAAAATCAGATAGACTTGGGCAAGTAATTGTGTTTGAGAAAAGGCTCTCTCATGTAACCAGCACAGCTCAATAAAAAGTAAAAAACTAATTTTTTTTTTTTTTTTAGAAACCAAGTAGTACTAAGGAGAGTAAAATTTAATGTGATGGACAAAGAATAATCTTGAATCTAGACCATAAAACAAGCCTTTCAGATTTCTGTTACATGGCAGTATCTTGATAATAGATGGAGATAACTGTAGAGAGTGAATGAGACTCAAATGAGAAAGTTAGAGTTCAAAATCTTGTTTCAGAAGAATTCCTGTGCAGAGGGCATCCTAGTCTTTAAGGTACATGATATAGCCTGCCTTTCTGTGTTTGTGTTAGAGCTGGAAATAGCGTGGAGTCCTGTATGTCTGCTCTGGAGCATCCATTATCTGTGTGGAGAGTGTGCCAGGCTCCAGGTCAGAGGCTGCCTTAAGATAGCTCTGGCAGGCTGGGAGTCTCCCACAAAATGCAGAATCGCTGATTCAGAAAGGAGGAAACTCTCCTGCTGCTGCACATCTTTAATTCTCAGCTGCAGAGGAATATGCTCCAGCCCCAGAGGAGCCAAGTACCCATTTGCACAGTGCTCCACTTCCATCAGCAGTGCAAGGGACACACAGCCATCATAGCTGCACCCTCCATGCTCTCTATCATGCTCAGAATATTTCCCTCAGTGGTGAGAGACAGAGGTCTGAAAACTGTGACTGAGGAGGTGCTGAAAAAAATGTGTCCATTTCCCGAGAGAATGAGTTATTTAAAAAAAACCCTACAGGTAAGTCTGCTTACCAGGTGGAGGTTTTGAGACTGACCCCTGTTTAGATCCTGAACATTAGAGAGATGAATATTTCAAATATTTCAGAGGTTTGGTGATTAAATAATCCCATGTTCAATGTATGACAGTTCTTAATAGCCATTTGGGGTGTATAATGATCCTGTAGGGTATAGGGAGTATGTGTGTACATTCTAGGTATATGTGTGTTATTTGCAGATGCCTAAATAATTTTTTATATCTGTTTCTAAGTGCCTAAACAAACCCTAACATGCCAAGTCAAATTCAACTTCATACCACAAAAAGTTGAAGAGAAAAAGATCAAACATAACTGTTAGGATAAATGAAAGAAAAAGTAGAAAACCACCTATTGGAGAGATGAGGAGTATAAAGATAATTCTTTCTGAGGAAACTGAGGTCATTTTATAAAAGTGCTCTGATGTGTCTTTGAAACTCCTTTTCACATAGAGAGAGCAATCTTGTTTCTCAGCTGGTATAAACTGTCAGGGATACATTGAAGCCAATTTCCTTCAGCTTCTGATCTGGTCCAGAGATACCATCTATTTCCATCTATACTGGTATAATCTAGTATCATCTATACTGGCATCAAGATGAAATGTACATGTCTGCATATAGCTTTGTGTCTTGAAAAGACACAGAACTGTGCTAACATAGAAGAGAAAAACAACTTGTAGAGAATAAAATGGATACCAATGGCTGAAAAATTCTGTATACATGGTAATGCACTGATTACTCTTCAGTTTCTGTTTTTATTTATTTAATAAATGTTGTCTTCAAACTGGATGTTAATTATATCAGCTTCATTCATAGACTTTTCCTATGCAATACAAGAGCATATTCCCTCTTACTGAAGGCAGATGTTGTTGTAATATACCTAATGTACTGCTACTATTTCATGCAGAAAGGATATAAAACATGATGCAGTCAGGAAAATGGCAGTCAAGTGTGATCATTGCACTGGTCTTTGGCAACAAATAATGCTATACTTTACTTCCTTTAGCAATCCAAAAATTTGTGACCAGTCAGTTGGAATGCAAAGTTTAAAGAGACTGAGGCTTATTTTGAAACATTTTGTCAACATTTTTATAGAGCCTCGCAGACCTCAAAGAGGTGGTGTATAGTTTTTTCTCTTGTAGAAACCATGTGTATGTGTGTGTGTGTGTGTGTGATGAGTGCATGCATGCCTATTCTCCTAAGGCAGTTTTACAAGACTTCTATCTGTGGATATGAGTTCAGTGATGCCAGCCTGGAGGAACGAAGGCCTGGAGGTGTGGAGTCCGATGATACCAACCACATAACTACTGCCTGAGATGAGAGATTCCAGTAATTTTTTTTTTCCAGTAATTTTCTCTGCTGTTATGGGAAATGTCATATATAATTCCAGTTTAGACAGGTTTTTCTGTAATTGGTATTTGGCTATTGGACACACCTTTTGCTGGAACAAGACACTGTCCCTGAGGCGGTGATTTGATGTTGGCAGCAGTGCTCCTGCCTCAGCTCCTGTGCCAGCTCTCAGGCCTGCACTGCTCTTCATGTCAGCTGTGTGGGGAACTGACCTGGATTAAAACAAATATCCCAGCACCAAAGGCCAGTTTTTTCAGATCTGTGCTGGATCAATGAACGGCTGAAGAAGTACTTGTACCAGCATGGTGATGGGAGAGTCCTGGGGTCGGGACCAAGCGCCTGGAGAGGAAGAGGAGGCAGCTTCTTGAGGTGATTTACTGACGCAAACTTACCCACTGCCCAGCTCAACTGTGTGTACTTGCACCACTACTGCTCTGATGTATATTTGTGCTCAATCCCTCAGATTTAAATGAGAGCATAACGCCCAAGGCAAAGGAGAATTTAACCTTTTCTTATGAGCATAACCTGCAAAATACACCATTGCCACTGGAATGCTGGAGCTGCCCTCACACTGCCTTCAAGCCCAGTCAGGGTGTGGATGTGCTAAAAGCGAAGATGTCACTGGTACAGACTTGCCAATCAATTTGCCTACTCGGTACACAACACCGTATTTTTAACATCTCTGCCACAATCCAATGTGTGTAGTGTCTTCTAGCACACATTTTAAAATGGCTCTGTCACCCCTGCATTAGTAGACAGGCACTTTGATATAATATTTGAGAGACTTGTAAGCAGTTAAACTCTAAAATTTGAAATTAATTAGCCTTGAATTAGATTTGGCCTGAAGATGGGTAGAAATTTGAGCTGTACTAGTTGACCATAGCTCAGCTTTAGCTCCACAGTCACACTCATTCTGGCACTAAGCACTGTTCCTGTTCCTGTACCTGTTCCTGTACCTGTGATACAAAGGCAAGATGTGTATAGCTGCTTCTTCGGTGTGATCTGAATCTTTTACAGGAAGTTTATAACTGGGAAGCAATTTTCACTAGGAAAGTGGTATTGAAGGTTTGATTCTTAAACTCACCTCTTCTTCTGAAAAAGAAGTTAATCATATTCTGACATCAGAATATAATTAACTGTGCCGTTCCTTCATATCTCATTTCAGGAAGTCCATAGAAGTGCCGTGGAAGTGGAAGAGTATTATTTTATATAGCATGCAGATTTGATTTCAAGATGCATGCTGACAGCCTATGTTACTCTTTCTGTCATCATAAAACATAGTAACTAAGCTTGAACAATATCAAACACTCTTTTAACTTGATCTTTAGAGCTGATGAAAATACTTTTACAGTCAGAAATCCACCTTCTTTGCTTGCACTGAGATAGTAGAGAGGTACCTGCCTTACAGCTTTGTCCTAGTACTCCCAATGCCTCTAGAGTGGATATTTAATCTGTTCATTAACACAGGCTTAAATGTTGAAGTCCATACATATTTTTTATTCCAGCACAGTTATTCCTAAAGCTACTTTTTTTTTTTTTTTTTTTTTTTTTTTAATAAGACTGATTAAATATGTCAGGAATAAGAACTGTAGTTTTTCAGTGCCAAAAATGTACTCAATACTGTTAACTGTATTATTTTTTCTATCTCAGGCATTTAAAATGTTTTATATACTCTAGTGTCTACAGACTAACTCAAATATCTCCACATTTTGTGATGTGAAACTCTTTCCAATTTTCAGTAGGGCCATAACAATAACCATAATATCAGAATAGGATTTCAAAACCTTTGTGAACAAGTGACCTTTTCTTTCTATTTTCTTTTCTTTTCCTGGTCCTACAATGATGTGGAAATCCTTTTTTATAATTGTTAAATTAAACTATTGTAAAGGCAAGGAAATACAAGATTAAATGTACAACCTACTGAATCACCAAAAAGAAACCTTCTATGGAAATGCAGCTCAGAAATTACAAACCTACTGGCTTATCGCATGTGAAGTTCACTTATCAAAGGATATCCAACACTGTGCTTAAGTAATATGCTAGAACAAAAGATCGCTAGAACAGTGAAGTGACCTCATTACCACCTCTTAGGTTGTGGGGAGGATGTCCAGTACAGAGGCAGCACTGGAGCAGGTTTCTTTGGCTCCTCAAACAAAGGTTGTTGTACCCAGGACTGCAGAAGTGTACGAGATCTGCCATCCTGTCTGATCCTTCTCCTATTAATGATCCCCAGCTCAGCTCAGTGTTTCTCTGCCCCCAGACTCTGCCTTCAGGGGACTGAGCTGGGAGGCCAGAAGGGCAGATGCAGTGAAGATCGGAGTATCTCAACCTCAGGATGTAGAGAAGACAAAGGCAAATCCACTTTGGATCTGAGTTCTAAGTTGTATCTGCTTTGAGTAGGAGACAGAACAAGACAAACCCCACATGCCCCTTCCAACCCAGGTTGTTTGTCTCTCTGCTTTTATGAAAAAATTCCCCAAAAAAACAAACCAATACTCATTCCTCCCCACTCCCCAAAAAGCTCCCACCTAATTTTTAGTGTGATTAATTTGAAAAACATTTAGCATCTATTTCTATTTATTGGATACTCTCAACATTTAAAAGTTTCAGAGCATTTGTACAATTCAGTACTTGAGCCTTGAATTGATGGCAAATATTTATCTTTCTGCTTTTCCTCTGAAAATTTTCTTCTTGTATTATATTGATAGATGGAAATCAGCTCCTGATGTCAGAATAAAGTATTGTGAAACCACAAGTATGCATGTCCTTAAAAAAGACCACAGTGCTCCGAAGTCACCTTCGCAATTTTAAAGCCTTTTTTTTTCTGTTATGCTATTAGCTGAATATATGTGATGAATAAAAAAAACATGGAAGTGCTGCAATTCAAGAATTAATTGTTTCAAGGAGCTACTAACACTAATATTGAAGAGATGATTCTATTTTGACAGAGATAAAGCAAGTACCCAGCAGAACATATATAGTGTCAACAAGTGTGTGACAAATAATCAAAGAAATGAAACTGTTTGCAAAGTAATAGAACATTTAATGAGACTAATCCAGTTCAGAAACAAAAATAATTGTTTTAAATTGTCATTTGAATTGCAGTTTAATAATAGAGACAAAAATGGCTGAGCAGGGGAAGCAACATATCAAATTGTGATACCTTTACTTTCAAAAAGCATTTTATATCACAAATAGTTCTATTAATTTGATATAACGGATAGGAGAGTATCACAGTTCAGTCATGCAGCCTTGAGATTGTAAGAGAGGACCTGAGGCAAGGTTGGCTTTAGTATCACAATTTTTTCAATTGATAAGTCGGAAATAAACATTGCCTGCTCTCAACAGAAACACTGAGGAGAGCAGGATGTTATGTTTTATTGTGTATCCTGCCTTTTAGTCAGTTCAGTTTTTTAAAAACTTGCAGTGTTTTCTGCAGGCTTTGTGTGAGCAGAAAACAGTCACAGACAGCTATTCTTTTGCTTGCTGAAAATTAGTATCAAGCACTTCTACAATATAGTCTAGACAGGAAATTGCCTTGTCCTTCAGCAGAAAATTGATTAGGTAATTCATTACATCAGTCATCTCAGACACTCCATCCCTTGAAAATTTGTTTTCCGTGTCTCTGATAAAGGCAAGATCTATAGGTCTTCTAAGTATGTGTGTCATCTTAGACTGGGCATATCATACATGTTTTTTTAGGACAGTAATTCTTCTCTGTGGCTAAACCAATTGAAGGAAAACATTAAATTTGCCTGATGCTTCTCTGTAGGGTGCTAAAGATACAGGACAGAATAAGCCTCCTAAAGGGAACTTTTGGAACTGTTTCTCTTCAGCTCGCAATCAATGGCTTTTGCTCATGTCTGATATGTTTGCACCCCTCCAAGAGAATGCTCTTAGTAGAACCTGAATCTCCCTGAGGAATTCTCATTTCATAGCTATTTATTGATTTTCATTTAAGTGTGTAGATCGCAACATATACTTTAATTCTGTGCAGCAGCTCAGAAAAAATCTTGCTTACATGATGCTTTCTGTTTCTGGTGCATTAATGGCTGCATGTTAATCACAATTATCTGACTTTAAGCATTTGCAATCAGCACATGACATAACTGAACCTAAAAATGTGTTCCATAGGTTCCAGCCAACAGCAAATTAAAAAGTCAAAAAGTAAAGAAATGCAGCAATTTATACCCGATCATGAGCAGGAAATTTTCAGAGGGCACGAAGGAATGAGCAGAAAAATAAACGAAATTACTGTGAGAATATGATATGGCAAAAAAGGAAATGAACTAATAGAAGAGACTTCAAAATGTAGTAAAGAAAAGAAAAACAGTGAAAGAAACAGTTATGTATTGGGGGGGTGGTGGTGTTAAAGATTTTTTAAAAATAATTATTTACTAAAGGCACTTCTCTGTTTTCCGCCTAAGTATGTAGTTTTACAGTCTTGATTTGGGCAGAAAATGAGTAAAAGAAATGCTGAAAAAAGTAAGAAGATATCCTGCAAAAAACCAAAGCATGTCCAAGCAAGTGAAAGGGAAGAAAATCTGAAAAGTGGCAAATTAAACGTAATGGTACAAATCACAGGCCAACAATGAATGTTTTAGGGACTACTTGCCAAACACCTAAAACTAAAAGCAAACTCTTCCTCAAAGCCCTGCGGCTTGAGGAGCCTCCCTTGGAGTCATTAAGGTCAATTGACATATCAATGAGAGGAGGAGTTACAGCAGAAAATCCAAAGGAATTCTTGCACGTTTCCTCAGCAAGGAAGATCTAAGAAATTCACACTCATCTTTACTAGGAGGAGTCTGAGAATCTCTTTTAAACTGGTCTGTGGAGGAAGTTGTAAAACAAATTGTGATGGTTTAACCCCAGCTGGCAAGTCAGCACTACACTTTCCTCCGAGGAGCAAACTGCCAGGACCATAAGGTATTTACCCAGGACATCTAAAGGAAACTGAGGATGAAATATAGCTGAACTAATATATTCCTGAAAACTACCTCTATATGAAAGGTAGGGAAGATGACAACTCTAACAATAACTTTTTGCAATCATTTCATAGGGATTCTGAGATTGCAGACCAATTATTCTCAAAGAAATACTAAGTAAGTTTGCTGAGGACGCTAAACTGTCAGGAGCTGTCGACTCCCTCGAAGGCAGAAAGACCCTGCAGAGAAACTTTGACGAATTAGTGAGACAGGCAGTCATGAAAAATTTGAAGTTTGGCAAGGGCAAGTGCTGGATTCTGCACTTGGGATGGGGTAACCCTGCTTGTGTGCACAGACTGGGGAAAGAGGGGCTGGAGAGCAGCCCCAGGGAAAGGGACCTGGGGGTCCTGGTTGATGGCAAGTTGAACATGAGTCAGCAGTGCCCTGGCAGCCGGGAGGGCCAAGCCTGTCCTGGTGTGCATCAGGCACAGCATCGCCAGCCAGGCAAGGGAGGGGATTGTCCTGCTCTGCTCTGCACTGGGGCAGCCTCAGCTCAAGCCCTATGTGCAGTTTTGGGGGCCACAATAAAAAGACACTAACAGAGAGAGTCCAAAGCAGGGCCACGAGGATGGTGAAAGGTATGGAAGGGAAGTCGCACTGAGGTAATTTGGTCTGTTCAGCTTGGAGGAGAGGAGACTGAGGGGAAACCTCATTGTGGTCTTCAACATCCTTGTGAGGGGAAGCAGAGGGGCAGGCCCATGTTCTCTCTGGTGACCAGTGACAAGATGGGAGGAAATGGCATGAAGCTGCAGTGAGAGAGCTTTAGGTTGGCTATCAGGAAAAGGTTTTTCACCCAGAGGAAGGATGGGCACTAGAACAGGCTCCCCAGGGAAGTGGTGACAGTGCCAAGCCAGACAGAGTTCAGGAAGTGTTTGGACAATGCCCTCAGGAACATGGCGTGACTCTTGGAGTATCCTGTGCAGGGCCAGGAGTTGGATTCAATGATCCTGATGTCCCTCTCAACTCAGCATATTTTATGATTCTATCATTTTACAGTTTTGATTTTTAGGAAGTAACACTAAAAATGGAAAAAAATAGTCCTAAATTACATGCAGAGTCATTGACTCTGTACTTCTGCTGCAATTCAACAAAAAGAAAATTCTTAGATATGTAACGTATAATTGTGTGAAAATGTCAGTTCTATATTCAGTGAAAGTCAAAAAAGCAAGTACAAAATAAAACAATTTTTAGGTATCACATTTGTTCTTCAGCATATGATCCTTTTTGTGAAACACATGCCAAAAGTATCTTTTTTTTTTCATTTGTTCTGATAAACATGTTGCCTCCATTTCCAAGCTGCTTGCTTTGATAAGTCCTTGGGTCACCACAGTAGGAGCAATGCTACCAATAAAGGCGGGAAATGATTACTACACAAATAGAGAACCAAACAGCATGTCAGGTTATGTTCACTTTTAAAATACCATGTTAGGTTTCTGGTCTTCCCTCCTATCTCTCATGCCCAGAAGGGACAGGGCAGCTAGAAAAAGGGTTGAAGGAAGGACAATGGCAGTGATCAGAGTCTAAACAGTTTCCATAAGAGGAGCAACTGAATTGTTTAGGAATGTTCAGCCAGGAGAGACAACTTAATTTTGTACAGCCAGCATGGTCTGGACAAGACAGACAATAATATTTTTTTTTCTACAAAAGCAAGTGAAAGTTCAAATTATATTTTTGAGATGTAGGTTGAAAATTAACTATATTAGTTATACAGTGGAACTCTTTCCCACAGGATATTTTGATATTAAAATTGTACAGCTGTTCAGAAACCTAATTAACAGAGGAAAAATTCACCAGATAATACATGAATACAGATAATATCTCTCCTTCAGGAATTTGCTGAACCACTCAACACTGGAGATTGAAAAAGCATTGTGGAGAAGTGTTGGCATATTCTGGCTTTGTTTGTACACCATTACCCAGATATCTGTATTTGGTCACTGACAGAGAGGTGTTAGACTTCAGGATGGGGTTTTGATCTTATACAGAGAGCTATAGTGCAGTCCCCCATTTAGATGAGAATGTCTCATACAAGATTATATTGACTATCAAGGTTAATTTCTGAAGTCTCTTGTGCCTGGTTATGTGTGTAGACTCTCAGTCAGAATCTGCCTTCTGCTTGTTTTAGGCAGAAATGTGGCTAGGTTTTAGGTATGAAGGGAGTGGCATAGCTACAGCTAATATTTGGTCTCCCAAGAATGCAAACTACTTCATCAGATCCTGAGGAAATGAAAAAAAAATGGTCTGAAGTAATAAATTACCAATTTTTAGTAATTTCACATAGCGATGTTCCTCCCAGGAAGATATGTGTGAAATTCTGTATAATCAGGACAGTGCAAAAATAAAATATTCCAAAATATCCTAAAGGAATCATTTGAGTAAGGGTGAAAAATAAAAAGAAGTAAAAATTTTTAAAGCTTTCCTGTAGTTGCTTCATTTTTCAACATACAGAAAAATTGGGTATCCTTTAACGCTCAGTAATTGTAAACATTACACAGTTATGAATTCCAACAGAAAACTGATTTATCAGTGCAACCTTGTTGCCAAATTAGAATTTTTAAATGGAAAGAATTTTTAATCTTCAGTGTGGCCATTTTCCAGTTTCTGATGAAAGCAGCAGGAGTAAAAGTGCTCCTTCACAGTTTGCACTGTGCCTATGAGTGTTTGACTTTCATGAAAACCCTTGCTTTTTAAAGTTAGAAATGAATACAAGCTATTACCTTCTGCTGGTTGCTCAAGAACTTAGAGAAATTAACTAAATGCTTTATTGGTTTCTAGAATCAACATTCAAACAAAAAGCCTAACACGAATGGCAACTTTGCTAGCAGCCCCAAATTGCTATGAATCAAATAGTTGGAGTCTGATCTCACTTTTTTCCTTTGGAGACAATCAATTTTTAAAAAAAACTCATTGCATTGACCAAGAGTTAGGGACCTATACATGCAATTTAAAATCATGACATTTTAGGCAGAATGAATAGAATATCTGGGCAGGAAACAGAAAGACAAGCTTGCTTTCTCCAGTCTTGGGCCAATCACTTACCTCTTTTTTTATCTTATCTTTTTGCCAGCTTTGTGTTTATGCCAGTAGATGTATTGTGCCAGCAATGTGCCTCCTTCTCCATACTTCATTTCCTCATAACTATCAGAATATAGTGGCTCTAAATTAATATAATAATATAATATAATAATATACTATAATAATCAATATCAGTTGGCTGGACCTCACTGGTTCAGAGAGATTTTACCTAGCTGTGAGACACTAGCCAGTTCTATGACTTTCTTAGCCATTGTAACATCAAAATTGGGAAGTTTTGAATCTTTCATCATAGTTTAGCTGTAACTGGTGGAAGTAAACATCATTGTAGTGATGGGGAGAAAATTTTCCTTTCTACTTTTTGCATCTTTTGTTTCCTGAGTCTCAAAGGTGATAATTAGGTAACCTTTGTTTCTGAGACTGAACTGGGTCCTTCCAGGCAGTTGGGAGATTTTTTTTTTCTCTGTACCACAGCCCACATACAACAGACTTAAGGAGGCCAGCAATGGCTACACCAGCTCCCTTTTGCTAGGGAAAATAAAAGCACCTTTGTGAAGCAAGGGGTGAAGCTAGCAAAGAGAAACTGAGTTTACTATTTTTTTTCTGCCAACTAATATCTCTGTAACCTAAGAGAGCTTAATTTCACAGAGATGGTAGTAGCTTATAAAGATGAAGAATTCTATGGAATTCTATTAGCTCTGGCAACAGGATAATAGAGAACATTCCGCTACTAACCAAAGTGTATGAGCCCTCACTTGCCAATCTAACAGTCGTTCTCTGTTGGTATGATTGGATTATTTCATTGGATTATTTCCCAGATGGGCATTAATGTGTTTGTAGGGCACATTCAGTTAAAGGGTCAATGTTTATTAAAGCTGTAGATATTGCATTTGCTTCGAGCATGTAATTAAAACAGCCGATTGCTCGCTGTTTTGCCTTTCATGCGGTAGGCTGCATCATAAAACAGCTCTGGATGATTTTGTCTACCATTTTTATCAAGAGCTTTAAAGGAGAATATAATATAAGCTTTTTATTTGAAATGAAATGCAATAGTATTTTTCCATAAAGCTAAGGTTTTCAAAGATTTTGATTTATACTGTAGTCAGGGAAACTCCATATTTTCTCAAAGACCTCTGTCTTAGTTTATGGATTTGTTGTACCTATCTCCCTCCAGAGCTCTCTGCTTCTGTTACTTAATTTGGGGGAGAAATCTTCAGGGAAATAAATATAACTTAGGTCTATAATTTCTGAATAGATTATGTTGTACATAGACTTCTTGCATAAAAGCAAGCTTCTGACCATAATGTGATTCAATCATACCTTTAAATGTGATCAATATTAGTAATTTTCGTTCAAAACTGCCTCTCCCTGCAATGTCAACAGTATTTGTTTTCAGGAAGATATAAAATTATTTTTTCTTAATCTATTTTGTCTTATCCAATTTTATTCTATGCTTTATCTTATGTATTCAAAGATTGTTTCCATTCAATGGTAAATGAAATCGTGGTTCTTATATATATTATACATTAGAAATTAACTATTGATATAAAGCAATCTTTTATCAGTAGTTTTAATAACATTAAGCAGTAACAGTGCTCCAATACACTATCATACAAAGTAAGCATTCAAGAGCTTTGCTTTCTTTATTCTATCTT
Source organism: Lanius collurio (assembly GCA_020086605.1). Classification (NCBI taxonomy): domain Eukaryota; kingdom Metazoa; phylum Chordata; class Aves; order Passeriformes; family Laniidae; genus Lanius; species Lanius collurio. Next base: position 253,493 of record JACBWW010000002.1, read on the forward strand.
TAGAAGAAAGTCTCAGAACCACATTCCCAGGTTCAGTTCAGAAGAAATTGCAGAGCTGAAAAACGGAGTCAGAACGACCTCTTGGTTTTCAAAGTAACCTTTTGACCATATGTCATTAAGAGGCTGGATCTCTTCTAAGACCTCTTCCAATTACGCTGGCTTAGAGCGCTATTCCAGGAGCTTATCATGTCCAATCACCCTAAAAAAATCCTAATCAGGCCTTAGGCTAAAATGCATTGACAGAAAAGCTGAACAGCAAGTAAGGTGTTGCATTTGCTTCAGTTAAGGGTCTTGTCAAATAAACACATTTCCAATTTCTGGAGTTAGAATAGAAGCATCATTGAAAATCAAGGTCAGCTTTTTGTTCCCAAGGATATAAACAGGTTAGGCCTGCAAGTAAGTCTTAGATTGTAGCCTTGAGGCATAATTGAGGTGTTGGATCTTTAAGTTAAGCCTGGATGGAAAACAATCAGGGATAATGCTTTGCATTAGACATTTATTTAAGAAGTATCCTTCAGAGCTGCTCATATTGTCCATCTTAGGAGTACAAGACTTCTTTAGGACTTCTGATCCAGCCCTTCACACTTTGAGATCTGTGGGCTTAACGACTCTCAAAACTACTGCAATTTGTGTCCTCTTGTCCTGTTTGGTGATGTTCCAGGGCTCTGAAAGCAGCTGTGCTGTACTCCAGACCCAATTGGTACACTACACTCCAGCCTGGAACTCTCTGTATGGCTGTATTATGGCAAGATTAATAATAAGACCTCCATGATGTTGGTTTTTAAATTTTTATTTGGTTGGGTAACACATTTTGAGAGCACCATGTTTAACTGATTTGAATTGGTGTTTTAGGGGCTGATGGTCTCACATGTTTCACACACAGAGTCACTGACATGTAAACTATCAAGCTCAGACTGGGTTTACCCACAGTAAGTAAAGCAGATATATTTTATTTGGTAGTAACTTGTTTTGCATGACTTCAATTTCCAGAGTATTATGGTTGGGCCCACAACAGCAAAGCGTGTGACTGATACAATTAGAAAGACTATGGGAGAATTCTTTTTTTTTTTTCAAATGCAAATGATCACCTGTATTAGCCAGCCTAAGAGTTTAGATAGCTGTTTGTGGATTATCATGTAAAAGCAGCACATTGAACCAGCATCACTGTTCTAGGAGAGAAGGCTGCTTGCTTATGTTTGCCTTGCCCTGGCTGCTACACCAGGCCAAGAGCAGCCTGTGGAGATTTAGGGAAGTGGTTTGTTTCCTGAAGGGGGCTGAAAATGCACAGAAGTGAGCTGCTTGTGATGTGCAGATGAAAGAGGCAGGGACAAAGAGCACATCCACAGAAAGCGGAGGATGAGGGTCTATTCAAGAAGAACAGGGAACATACATCACACTAGGGCTAAACTGTGGTGAGAAATTCTTTTTCTGGGGAGCAAGGGGAAACAGTGACACAGTAAGTCTCTGACTGCAAGTCCTAAGGAACTGAAGGCGAGATGGAAGGAAGGGAAAAGGTGTTTATAAATCATCTGTTTCTCATCTATTTCACTATGTTCATTTGGAAGTCTTTTGGAAGTCAGTTGACCCACTCTGATTCGGATTGTTTTACCTTAACCAACATTAAATTTGACCCATTTCAGATTCCTATCAGACCATTTGTGATAAAACTTTCTCCTGAAGTGTAATTAGCAAGTCTGTACCAATGAGATTAGTGTTGTCTAATAAAACTGATAATGCCTACCCTATGTTCCCATCTGACGTCTCAGCTGGCAAGACATTCCTCTCTCTAGCCATCACTTCTAGGGTTAGTCGACAGCTGATTAAATCTCAGGAAAGCCCTGGTATCCTATGGATCAAGTGGCAGCCATGCTCCCTGCAAGAAGGTGTGGGAGCAGATATTTTCTGCTGATGGAGGGTTAGGCCTTTGCAACTGTGCAAGTTGTCGCAGTAGTAGCACCAGAGATGCAAGCCACAGATGGCAACAGGGGGATGCAGCTGTCTGCAGGAGGCTTATATCCCTGGAGCAGCTGCACTGGGAATTTGGTAGATGTAGCATGGCTTATGCATGCTCTCCTTTAATCCTTCTGCCTTCACCCCATCTTTGCTCATTACATTATTATTGCAAATTATTATCATTGCTACAGTGCTAACAATATTGCCACCTGTTGACTTAGCTCTACATCCCATGTTCTCTGGGCTCCTGGCCTAAGATTGGCTACACTCAGAATTAATTGCTAATTATTATTTTTCTTGTCTCTTTTGTTTTGTTTTTGCTGTTTTTCACCTTGATTTGGAACAATTTTATGGGTGTCAAGAGCCTTGTGTAGGAAGAGTAAAATAGCATTGTAGATGGTAACCCATGACACAAGAACATTAATAATTGAACATAGTTCCTTTTCAATCTATCACTGAAGCCAAAAGATCAGGGTAAAAGATAACTTTGATGAAATCCTTAAATTTTATCTATGATTTAATTTGTGTTCAACATTGCACAGAGTGAAATTAAGATTAACCTCATACATTTCAAGTTAATTTCTACTGCATTCAAACTTTTCTTCCCCTTCTGTGTTTCTCCAGTCACTTTCTAATTTGTTCATCAAGGCCATTATTCCATCCTTTTTCCCATTTATTTACTTGATTCGCTACTAATAAATCCTTGATTTCTTATAACTTTTTGTGCCATCATTATCACTTCAGCTTAGCATAGAAAGCATATAGCAAAATTCCTCCTAACGTAGGAGCAAAAACTTTGCTTTGAAGCATCCATGCACAATTTGGATCAGTAGTCACATTGCATCCAAAGGCAGCCTGACCTCCTGCTGGTCTATTACAAACTCTCTGGAGGGAACTGGATCTTGCTCCCACACATTGCTGATTTGGGGGGAACTGTCTAATTAAATCCCATTGTGAGCGTGAAGGACCTCACAAGGATACTTCCTTTTATATGCTGGTACAATTTGCCATTTTACATGTTGAGTCACCCAAGGAGCAACAGGGGTACAGTACAACACCATATCAGTGTTGGCTTTTTCCAACTCCCACCTTGCTGCAGTTTGCTACCAGGCACATAAATTGATCTAAGCCATTTCCAGACAGGGAATTCTGCGGGGATATTAACTTTGTTTCTGGCTCAAAGTGCAAAAGAACCTCTGTGGTGGTCATTGTGAAAAATCTTTTACCAATTTTAAGACCTTTTCTGCACTGGCTTTGGGACTGCAAGGCAATAACTGTTTAGAAGCAGTGCATATCTCTGAATCATTGCTGTAGTAGAGGTCAAGAAGAGGAATAGATAAAGACACACAGAGAAAGAGAATTTGTTTATAACACTATTTATTTAGCATGTTTTCAAATTCCTTTGGGTAACAAAAAAAAAAAAAAATAGAGGTAACTCCACACAGATGAGGATGATTTTATTTTAAATGTTTTAAATTTGTAAGAGGTTTGGGGAAGTGAAACAAAGGAAAACTGTTCACATATAGAATATATTGACTATATTAACTGGAATAGCTTGAATTACTGCTTGTGTAAAACTGTAGAAAATGTTTATAGATGATATTAAATCATACATTAAATTAATTCTCACACTTTGCTTTTCCCCTCTCTCCTTCAGAGCTTTTTAATTTCTGTAATATTTCTTTCCCTTTTTACTTCTCAAACTTTTGCCAATTTTCAGTTTTCCTCTTCCAGTCCCTCTCCACAATTTTCCCCCATCTCCTCTTTTGCTTTTTGTGTTGCATTTATTCTGTCTTTGTCTCCCATGGGCTGCATCACTCTCTATATAATTATTTAACTATTTAATTTTATATTTCTATCTTAAAAGAAAGAAAAAATGAGAAAGGCAGCTTTCAGTTAAATATTTATGCTGCATAATGGGCTCCTTGCTGTGCTATATATCTTCATGTTATCCTGGCACAAACTGACAGACGTGATAAAATGAAGGATAAATACGAGAAAAAAAAAAAAAAAAAAAAAAAAAAAAAATGTTGACTGTCAGGATCACCATGAAGGCATGGTACAGCAAGAAGTATTAACCTAGAGATACCTTGGGATTCCCTCCTGGGTTCATCTCTGCTCTGGGTATTCACTCCAAAACTGTAAAATTAAGATCTTGGAACTCCTACCCTCTAAGAGACAGTTTGAAGACAAATGTATTAGATATCTGAGGGGTGACCACATAAAGGTTATGATGCTGAGGAAGAATGAAGAAGTTAACTTCAGTGTGTCAACAGCCTGACAAATGCTGAGAAAAAAAATATTTAGGTGGATTTTTAGACTGTGTATTTTTACATACATTGTCAGCAACTAAAGAACACAATAAATTTTCCAACATTTTATATCCCATATGAACTCTTGGGACAACTAAATCTCAGAATACTATAGAAATATTTTTTGAGATCTATTTCTTTTTCTACTCCATTTTAGAAGATGAATATTTTCTAAGACCAGTATATCCATCCAGATAATTATTAATAATGCCGAAGAACTGGATAAATGAGTTCTAGAAATCAGTTATCAGTTTTTAAAATATGATAGTTTTAAAAAGAAGCACTGAAAATTGTAACTTGAGTTAATGAAGCATTTGCAGGACATCTTATTTGTTCAATTTTTATACAATCACTTTTTCGGAGCAACCAGTTACCATGACGTGCATTTTGTACATGTACCTCAGAATTCACAAAACAAAAATAAAATGAGCAATCAAGGATGAAGAGTTAATGAAATGGTGTTAGCCTCAAGAATGTTTTCAATAGCTCTTCTGACATCTCTGTAACATTTTAGTAGCATTGTCAGGAAAAATATTAATCTCACTGCTGGAAAAAGAGAAGAGGTGGAATAATGTGGAAAATAAACTACAGCGATGAAGCGATGACCAACTTTGGTGTAAAAGTAAATTAAGTATTGTTAATGGACTACAGAGGTTAGAGCATTGTTCCACTAAGTAAATTATTGTTCTCCCATTGAGTCAATAGAGTGAGGTTTTCTAATTTCAGATTTAAGCATTGAAAAGTCTTCATAAATAAACAAACACCTGAAGTTCTTAAGATAACTTAGCTGAGCTTATATTTTAATTTTAGGGTAATCTGGTTGACTTAAATCTGCACGACTGCTATCAGAACTAGGAATGCAGTGTTTGGTGTTCTCTACAAAATGGGAGAAGCATTTTGAGCAATGCTTGTGCTTCTGCTGAAAAGAAGTAGGTTCCTTTACTCATACTTCTACTGGCAGAACAAATGAAGCGAGAGTGTTTGAAAATGCTTTATTTCATCACAAAATTTGTTCTATACCATTTTCTACATGTTCACTACTGTCAGCTGTTTGCTTTCAGAATAAATTTTGATAAAGCACCATCATATTACAATGAATAATCCAGGAGTGGCCAAAATAATACAATAATATTTAGTCAGTCTTTCACTTCCCTAGCTTCAATTATTCTAATGATTAGTAGTATAAATTTAGGGACAAAAATTCCAAGCAGTCATTACTTAGATAAATGCAGATAGATCCTCTTGGTTCATAATTTATAGTAACACCACCTCTCCAGATTCTCTAAATATATTCTATAGATGGTATTTTAATGTTTAATATAGAAAGGTGCAATCATTTAATGTATCCTTTTAATAGAATTTTGCCATTGGGAAATGTTCAGAAATAAGTTAATATCGAAAAAGATGCAGCTGTGTGTTTTAGGAAATAAAATCATGAATAGCCTTACATCATGAATATTTGTCTTCATGTGCTGAGCATCAGATTCAGGCTTGGTCTATAGGGTGTATATAGGCATCTCTTTCCAAACTGGGAGGTTCACTTACTTGACCCCAGAAGTTAGTTTCTCATCAAGATGTCTGGGCATGGCTTTAAAGCAAAGCTCATACATATTCTGTGTCCCACAAAAATGGCACACATCAAAATTGCTGAGTGTTGGCCACAAAAAGTCTTGAACTATGTTTTCTCTCTTAATCAAGTGGCTTTTGTAAGTGACTTCTTGAGGCCTTGCAGTTGGATGACTTTCACTTTTGTGCATTTACAGTTGCATTAACTTGTTAATCATAGCCCTTGCTGTTCCCTGATGTTAACAGAAATTACATAAATTATTAAATTCGGACAATAGTAGTACATATTTTATAAAGAAGGAAACATCCTCTTAGGAAAGATCTTACATAAGAGGGAGCATGATTAAGTGAGGAATGACCATCTTTGACTTGAAAGAACTGGGCACTGACTTCTTAAAAAGGCTAAGAGAGAAAAGTACAACTAAAGCCAATTTTGAATAACAGTGATGAGCTAGGGAATTCCTAAAACTGCTACAAAATAAGTTGCTTATATTGGTTTTCAAGCTTTTCCCAACAGCACATGCACCAAGACAATCCCAAGATTTTTTGAAGAGTTAGAGACAAAGAACATTAAATAAAAGTAGGAGATGGGAAAAGAGATTTTTTTTTTCAAGAGAGTTCTTAAGCAAAGAAACTGAAAGACTTTTTACAAAACTCTTTGGACAACCTCCCTCTGTCCTCAGAGATGTATACAGGATAAACAGAACAAATACTGTTCCTGCATGTTTGCTTATCTGTGAAGCTCCTCCACACAAAAAGTAATGATATCCTTTGATTAATATCATCCAAGTAATAATATCTTTCTGACTGTGTCATAGCAGTAATAATAAGCTTTCAACTCTTCCAATGAGCAATGTATTTTTGACATTTTACATAAAAATAAAATGTCTCTTACTTGTTACAGAAAAAAATTTTCAAATATCATTAAGATTGTTGTGGATTTGAGTGCAGAATTCGACCCATTGCACCAAGTAAGTAATAAAATTCTAAGATACTAGTTATTTCCACAGTTTTCTTGATAATGCTGTAGTAATGCAATTTATTTTAATAAACTTTTCATCACTGTTCCACATGACAGATGTACATTAGCAGACAAGGAAGGAACAAGGTGACATATAAGGCTTTCCAGAATTCCTCCCTTTAGTTTAGTTGCATGTTATTTATCATTCAGCAAATTAGCCCTGAGAGGCAACTGTTCCTCACGCAGGGCAGAAGCATTAATGCTGAGACACTACATAGCAAAAATAACTCAGTTAAGTAGATACTGCTGGGCTCTTTGTCACCCAGCCTTACACTGACGTACAAAGACTTTTCCATATGACACAGTACAAGGTTGTGTGAAATTGTTTATAATAAAAACACGCACTTTCTCCTTTGAAATAATTACTTTAATTATGTTTTATAACAGAGATTTAGTATGATAAGATAATATGTATTCATTAGAGCATTCTGATTAGATTGCTTCTTGTAATAATGTTTTATCACTAATGTGAAATACGTTGCAATCCTGATTTTTTTATTAATCCAATATCTTTTAAAGCTAAAGATCTCCCAAATTGTACAGGAAGTTAACTATGTCTGTTTATTGAACTTGATTTACTTCATTGAGCTTTTAATAGAATCAGATAAAATACACAGATCAAAGAAATTTTCTGCCTAAGTGGGAAAGTGAACTGCATGTTAACTTTTTCATGCTACCGGTGAGACTTCTAGTAACCCAACCAACAGAGCAGCTGCATTGTAGAGACATGAATCTTAGGAGGTAGACTTGTAGATAAGTTGCAGTCACAAGCTATAGCTTATTTCAGAAAAAATTCTCTTTTCCAAGACTTTGAACTGTTAGAATGCCCCTTTTACTCTGACTGTAATCCCATTTGAAGTTGTGATAAAAGCACTCTTTCAAAGCTGTTTTAAACTGAGCTCTCTTTTTGCCTATTCATTTAAAAAACAAGTAGTAGAATTTGTCTTACATAAAACCCAAAATTCACTGATTTTTTCTGTTCACATGTTGAATTGCAGTCTGCCAATGAGGTGAAATATTTCATCCATTTTCAATAATAGACCTCTCCAAGTTACATCCTGTAAGCTAGCTTTGATAGTATCTATGAACCTTCTGGTTAAATTGGTGGAATCATTTGCAGTAGTAATTTCAGGATGTGCATGTCATGTATGGCTAAAACCGTGTAGGATTGCTTACAATTATTTTCATGCTAAACCATCTCCAGCATCTTTCTTCTCAATGTTTTAAAGAGGCCTGATTTTGTACTTTTGAGCTATGAATGTTATTTTTCAGATTGCTCAGAGCCACATAATTTTCTAGTTAGACTTGAATCTGCAAACATTTAAGAATATGCTTAATTCTACCTAGTGACAAAATCTCATATATACTGACTAACAGGATGAAAGTATTTAGAAGATTTGATCCTTGTTTGTCATTCAGGAAATCTTTTAAACTCCTCCAAATACTTTAAGTAGCCCTTTTATTGAGCAAACTATGCCTGCAAGGCTACAAAGGAAGCCCAAAATAAAAACAGAGATATCTGCACATTTCTCTAAGAGGGACAGTTTTTTCCATTTAAGTTTTAAATGGAAGAGAGAAGGAAGAAGAAAAGTCATAGCAGCACCTGTTACACTGCCTGACAAACCCATCAACAGGGCAAAATGTGGTGTGAACATGGACATCAACAGAGTTAACAAGAGAAATGAGCCTCTTACAGCCAGAGCAAGTAGTGGAGATCTGTAATTGGAATGGTTGCCTTTAGAAATACAGGAATACACAATTTCTGTGGCTGCAAAAAAGGGCAAAGGGTAAGAAAGAAGAGCCTTGGTTAAGAGAGATAAATTCACTAGGGTTTCAAAAAATGATGGCAGGTTGTCAGTAATAACTTCCTTTGTCTTTTCACCCCAGGTCAAGAAAGCAGTCAGTGCAAAGGTTGTTTTCAAGATACAGGCAAAAAAGTGAGTCCAATTCAGCATACACCTAAATTCCCCTGGGTTTTTCATGTTACCCTCAAGTGTGGGAAGAAATATTTGTGAAGTGTAACTGAAGATGATCACCCCTACAGAGACCAAGAAGTCTTCAAACTCAAGGGAGAGTCTGAATTTTGCCCAGGACCACCGATGTATTTGTGTGAGACAGTAAGTTATCACTACAAGGATGATAACAAAATGAACCAAAGAGCAAAGCTGGCTGAGTTTGGAAACAATTTTGAGAGTTCTGATAAATACACAAGGCAAGAGAGTAACAAATGCAATTACAGACCAAGTTTTCTCAGTCACACGTGCATGTGGAAAACTATGTGACAGCAAGTTCCCACTAACAACCAGATACAAAACACATGTCATGATCAGTTCCACCACTTGGGTCACATTGACAACTATGCCACCTAGACTGGGAGACAGCTTTTTGCAGCAGGCATTTGCAATATCTTCGTACGTGTCTCTCACTCTTATCAGTTGCCCATCTTCATTTTCTTCATACAAGCAAGCAATTAGAATTTTGCCTGTGTAACAGCATAATGCTGCAGCCAAGACAATAAGAAGTAGACCACTGTATCCACTGTGGAGGAGAGCATACGGCAATCCTAGGACAAATATTCCCTGAAGAGGAAAAAGAGAGAGAGATAGCACAAAATCCCTGAGGCAAAATTTTTACTTGATGTTACAGCCCAAACCTGTCCTCCATTGAACATTGCCTTCACCCAGCCACACGGTGTAAGGACTGCTCCATCCTGGTAAGTAAATAAAAACCATGAGAAATGTGTTTATTTATGATAAATGTAATTACCAGCAAAAGTAACTACTTCTATCAACACACACATAATGATAAGCTGGGAAAATGGAAATGTGACTGAATGATAGAGTCAGCTTTCTAGTTAATATTTAACGCTGATGTGATTAGAAGCACATTTTAGAAGGTTCTTAGTTATTCAGTCAACATGCATATTAATGAAACAGGTTCAGCATCAGAAAAATTAAGCATCTCTAGCATCATCTGTACAAGTTTCACTCCAATTAAAATAGCAGTGAAGATAGATTCAATAATGACAATTCTCTTCAGCCAAAGGATTTTTAACAGACCTCTGGAGAGAAAATGGCATTAGAGTGCATCAGACTATGCTTGTGCTTCCTCTGCAGCTTCTGTCTGACTCATGTGGCCTTTGCTCTCGCTAAGTCCACTGCTAAAATCATTTTTCTCACTGCTGAGATTCTACACTCTGCAAACTTCTTTAGGTGTTTAAAAATACATGTGAAACATATAAAAACTTTTTTTTTTTCACTAAACAGTTTTTGAAAAGAACGGTTTTACTTGTTTTATCTGGTAAAAAAGAAAGAATTTTACTTTTCACAGAACACTTTGAGCACTTCTTTGTCTTCTTCCCTCTTTCTTCTCTCTGTTAAGGGACAAATTACACTTTTATGTAGTTTCATTTTCATCAGCAGAAAACCAACAAAGCCCTTGAACATTAGTTATTAATAAAAACATCCAATGTAAGTAAGACGCTTCTGTGACATTTCTCCTTTTATGTTACAAACCTGAAATTAGGAATTGCACATGAGTCACACTGGTCAGGCATTTTTACTTATGACAACTGAAGAAAGGTAAGGAGGAAACAAAGCACATTTCTGCAGAAAAGCAACTAGTTCTGCAGAAATTTTCACTTAGATATTTCTTACTGCAGCCATGACATGATGAAATCTGAGTATTTTTGCTCATGTTTTTTATTCTGGCCTGACAAAAAGAGTTGACTTGGACCACACACACCTAGATTCTATTTGTGACCAAACCTGAGCAACCCTATCTGCTTTGCAAAACCTATGAACCCCCAATGGAAATAGGCCTCCCCAAAAAAGGGGCAACCCCCTCTTCTCTCACTTCCTGAGTGGGTAGTGCTGTTGACTTTCAGGAGCCAAAGCAGAAGAGGGGAGTTTAATGCTATAAATCTTAATCTTAGACTTTACCATCCACAATCATGACCATGAGGACATGTATGGGACCAGAGTTTCAGGCATACTTCTGCCTTAGGTGTTTTCCATGATCTTCCTCTGGGTTTATGACTATCAGACCGTTTCTGTGAAGGTAGTCTAAGAGCTCATCTCTGATGGAGGTTTTTAAGAAGTCAGGTGCCTGTCTCAGCTTTGTAGGGCTTATACCTTTGTGATTCAAGTACTCCCAAGCCTGATTCATAAAAAGGGCTCTGAAGAGAGTCATTTTTTAAAACACTAAATAATCATCAACATATAAAAAGTAGTCTTTGCCTCTTCCAGACACAAAATAGCAGTTCTTTTTGGGCAGACTGTGGGATGACCATCAATCAGGAAATACAGAAGTCCTTAAATTAGAGGAGTGTTTTTTTCTCTAAGCCAATGAGCAAAATAGATTACCTATAATATGAAAGAGCAATGTTGCCTAATTCACCAGGCTTCACTCTAGAAGCAGGTATCTTCAGCTTTCAATTGAATTAGAGCTGAAGGAATTAAACACACATACTACTACATTTCAGTTAGAAAGGTCTATGCCTTTATGTGTTGAAACAGGAGTACCTCAGGTATTATTACTGAAATAATAATAAAGCCATTGACCAGATATCTTTTTTGGTGGTTTTCCATTACTTCATTTACAGCGTTGGTTTTGTGTAAGTCACAGATGCTGTTTCATTTAGGAGCTGGCACGTTCAACTACACAGCTTGTGGTACTTAGTCACCCAAATCTCTCCTCTCAATGTCTCTGTTCTAATACAGGTCTCATGACCCAATTACCTTGCAGTGTAATTAGCATTTCTTTGGTACATGAACTTCCCATATGTGTTTGAAATTCTACAATTTTTGCCATCAAGCAGTCTACTCTCTTAAAAAGATTAGATATCTGTCTGCAGCCAGGCTGCAGGTAGCACACTTGTAACAGCTTTTGATACGATGCCATTTTTAATCATGGCTTTTACTGACTGGGAAGTTAGATGGCTGCCTAAAGAAGTGAATTTGATTTCATTCCTATGAAAACAATCCTTGGAGAACATTTACATAACAGATTGAGTTTAAAGCATCACAAATAAACCAAGACTATGAAAAAATCAAGAAGATAAAGCCACAGAGTTGTCTTCCATATTAACATAAGAACAATGATGTTTTCTGAGTTCCTTGCAGTTTGTACCAAGCTTATCTCATTTGTTCCATACTCACAGTATTATTATTTTGCTGTCTAATCTGCAGCTGGGAGTTCAAACAGTATCTGTTGACCCAAAGGGTCACTGTATAATTAACCTGCAGGTAAGTGTCAGCATAGGCCTTACCCACACAATGGCTTCTCCTCTGCTGAATTCAATCTGTTAAGGACAACCAGCCTCAGCCTAAACCAAAGCAGAAGACTTTGAGAGATGCTATCACAGTCATTTACAGCCCTCCCCACAGGTGTCTGCTTTTCTATGCTTAATTGTTAATCAGAGCATAACATAATTCTGACCTCTAACATCTCACTGATGTTGTTTATACCAAATAGTTTAATTTGGTACCTAACACAGACCACAGGATGATAGAGGTGGGTTTTTTGGGTTGAATTTTTTTTTTTCATTTTTTGAATTCAGACCTTATTAAACAAACCCACTTTTGCCTATATATATATTTTCTTAAAATTATGTATGGTTGCCTACTCCAAAGTTTAGAGTTTAGAATTGCTAAATTGAACATTTCTACAGAAAGTCTAAGTATTTCTTTCAGCTGATGTTTTTGACATCTTTTTTTCCAGAGTTTGTAAGCTTCAGGTCTCAATTACTAATAGAAAGCAAACATTGTGGACATAACTGGTTTTAGAGCTTTTTGAATATAGAGCATGGTTAGTAGAGAGAAATGAGAATGCCAATACAGTAACTATGTCTCTGGTGAAAGAACAATGCTTTTTCTGCCTTTCCAGGACCTTTTGTTTTTTCCCTATTTAAAATAAAAGAATAGTAATAACAAGATTCTACAAAATAACCAGAACTGTAATTGATGGTCGCTAGAACTCAAAGAACAAATGTAACTTTTCCAGGCTTCAAAATTAATTTTGTGTCTGCTCTCCAGTTCTTACATTTCCAAAAACAACACTTGCTGTTAGGACAATTATCAAGAACATTATAGAGTTCAAATAGTTTAGCTAAGATATTTTTAATAAATTATTTTACTGTCAATGTAATATAACAGGTACAGGCATCAGTCTGTATTCTCTGGCCTGCAGCTGCTTAGCAACTTTAGATTATTGCTAAAAGTGACTTTTATGTGGAAAATTCATGCTCCAAAAAGAAATACTTCCACGGATGTTGATGAAGGTGCCTTTTTGCCCCTTTCATGACAAGTGAGTGCACAGAGAATGCAGATAAAACATGACAATATTTCAATGATTCCTTGCTAGTGGAAAAAGGGACTCAGGTAATTCTTGCACCATTTCTCATTGTACATTTTTTCCAGCCTGGCCTCAGCACTTGTGTTTATTGAATCTTCTGATCCTGTGTTCTCATGTCCAAATTATGGCACAGACAGCCTTAGCTGTGAGGCATCAGTTAAAAAATGAGCAGCAAAAGGTACTGTTCCCTAAATTGCCTCATAACTCTTAGTTTCAGCATTCTGTCTGGGAAGTGTTCTGGTCTGAGTGGCTTTATTTCCAACTGTTCTAGAGCAAAGTCAAATGTGTTAGCATAAATTTGCTGCTTTAAGGGGATCTGTTGATGGAATAAAATATTACAGGGAAAAAGTACTCACACATCTGGGGACAAAGGAGATGGACTTTTTGAAACTACCTTCTGCCATGGAGCATCTTGAGTGGTTGTGTTATTTACCATCACTCCATCTGCCCTGGGTGGGAAGCCTGAACTTGCCCAGCAGGTTGCATCTTCCCTTGCATCCCAAGACATTTGCAAGACTTGGGTATTTTCACCCTAGACTGAGGATGGAAGTGCACAGTTCTGTGTCAGTATGTCTGGAAGGAGGTCCTGGTCAAACAACCAGAGCAGACTTAGCCGTGGGCAGCTGGGCCAAGGCAGGACAAAGAACTGAGGGCTCAGCTGGTGACCGGCCTTTGAAGAAATAGCAAGAAGAGCGGAAAGGGCAGGTAAGAAAAGGTCAGAATCAGCTTGTCAGCTTGTCAGAACACCCCCAAGCAGAAGCATCCATGTATGACAGGTGTTACCAGGAATCACCAATCCACCTACAAGTGGTTTTTCAAAAAAACAAGCAGAATAGGAATTCCATTCTACGTCTGCACATTAAAACACTTTGCTGATGGTTTGACTACACTGTTTGAACTACATGTGTGTTTCCCACACCAGCAAGGGTGGCTTCTTATTTAAAAATACTTGACATCTGATTCAGTGCTGAATAAAAAAATGGGCTTTGTGCTATCATATGGCTATCGCACTCCTTCACCCCAGGGCAAACACCTCCCCAAGGAATAAAGTATGTTTTAAAAAATTGAAAAGTGAGCATGGACAGACACTCAGAGAAAGATATCAAAATTCCTTAATATTCAGTTTTAAAGCTTTTAGTCCCAAGTTAAATATTTTGTTTCGTAGGTTAACTTGAAATATGACATTTTTAAAAAACAAAGCAAATTGAAAGGTAATTAAAAAGTAAAGAAGGTCAAATCATGGTCAGAGTTGAGGCATGCCAAAAGACAAAATTAAATGGAGTGAAAAGAAATGCTAAAAATCAAAATAGGGACAGAGAAAATTATTTCACCTTAAGACTTAATCATATGGAAAAATAAATTAAGAAATTAGGAAGAATTTAACTGAAAATTATTCTGTTAGGACAACTCTCCTATATGCAGAATACATGCTGATATGCCAGACTGACAAATTAGCTCTGAGTGCCTTTCTCACCATCTGTAGTTACTCCACTGGAATGGTTCATTTGAGTTTGACTGTTTTCCCCAACTATGCATTTGATACCTTGCATGAAAATGGGTTAGACATAGAAACTATACTGGAAAGCATCCTACATTAATCTTGGACAAGTACAGAGACAAATTAAAGATCCCTGTTTTTCAGTATCATTCCACAAAATATTTAATTATGCTATTTAACATTTGTTGCTATTTGAAATACATAATTTTCCCAAACAGATGCAAGCCTTGGTTGCTGTGGTATTTATACAAAGAAGGAACTTTATTAATATAAATTAAAAAAAACATAGCACATCCTTAAATCTCATGCTCATTCATAAGAAAGCTACTTGCTTGTTGACCTCCATGGTCTTCCTTTCTCAGTCACCACCACGATCATCAGTGGTTTTACATCTTCTTCCAAACCACTGTTGACTACATTGAATAATACTGGACCAAATGCTCATCATTCTACCAGCTATCTCCTAAACACTACTAGAAACTCATTCATTTGACAATAGGTCCACACTGACAGTTATTTTTTTGGCACCTGTCACTTAGGCAGTTGTTAATCCATTTAAGATGTACTCTGTGGTTGCACTAATTTTTAAATCAGCATGTTGTGTATTAATGTGTCAAAATTCCCTTTAAAAATGTAAATATATTATTTATCTTTCACTGACTAAATTACAATGTCATAAAAGAATTATTTGAAGTGTGTTTAATAAGGACTGTAAGAACTTTCTCCAGAAACATGATTGACACTAATTATATTTCTAGCTTTTTATTCTCTATCAATTAAAAGCTGTAGTAACAATTACATTCTTTTTCTCAGCATTGTTGCCAGGTTTCACTAGTAAGGATTTATCTAGCTTTTAAAATATTAGGATGATATCCACAACCTCTTGAAAATTCCATATGTGGTAGAAATTGAATAAGAATATTACCTGGTCAGGTGTGTCTTTCATTATGTCTCCCAAGTGAAAACTTGCTGGGCATTCTGCCTTCAAAATACTATTGAGATCCATTTTAACATCCATTTTAAATAACAGTTGTGGTAACTCATAGTTAATTGTCCAAATCTAAGCTTGGAAAAATTAGACACATCAATTTAAAATTCACACCTATCTTAAGATAGGTCATTAGCGGAGCTGAGATGAATTTCCTTTCAGAGATGTCCATGCTGAGAATGGAGTGTGCACACATAGTGTAGAAACTCTGAGAATTAACATTTAAATGTCTTATGCAGAATAGCATAATACTTATCCTGAAAAATTACAAAATGGCATAGCCTTCTCCTGTGCTATGAGCAGGTCCTCCTGGCTCTCTACAGGAACTACTTATGAACAGCTGCATCTATTTTTTTAGAAGTAAGAAGAGTCTTAGAACCTCCTTCTACTAATGTAGGAAATCAGTGTTGCAAAATTCAGTGAGAGATCTTAAAGATTAAGGGGATCTTACATGAGAAAATCTCTAAGTTAATTTTTCCCATTCTTACATCCACATATTCTGATGTGTGTGACTCTGTGACTTGGCCAGGATAATTTGTGTGCACCAAGGGGGACAAGGGATGCCATCCGCCCAGTGCTCATTATGTCTCTGGTATTCATCTTGGTTAGCAATGACAGATTTTTGATTTACCTCCTATACTCTTCTGGAACAGATGCAGTTTTAGATATTTTGTCCCATTATTTTGCCTCATCCCTCATAAATATTAGGCTAAAATTCTGACTTTCACAGAATTGTTTATCTTACCTGCATGTTTTATAAATACCGTCTTCTACTTGGTTCCCTTAACACTTAGTTATAGGTGAGTTTTTCTCCCTCTCCTTTTAATCACTTACATGCTGCTCTGCAGCAGTTAATGCAGACCTTCCTTTTTAACTCTGTTCTGCTGTTTTTGCTGGTACTTTCAGACAAGCATACATAGTCACATATATAGACACACGCTTCCATTTATACTTAATTTTTGCCACAGTTAGTATTTCTGTTTCAAATTTTTACACTAAACCTAGCCTCTTTTTTTCCTAATTCTTAAAAATTGTTTTCTTGTTGTCCTATTTACTGGGAGATCCATTTCTTCCTCTCTTTGCTACTCTTTGTAAAATATAGTTATTACTCTCACCTTTTATTTCTCCCTTATGCTATACACATATATATATTTTAGCAATTTTTAATTGATACATCCACTCCTGAAATAGGAGGGTTATTAACATTTTGGTATACTATTTCTTAATTATGAGGTGTGGCTTCAGGACATCTCATAAATTCTTGTTAAACAACTTTAAAGTTTCTTTCACAATAAGTTGTCTGTATTTATTCTTCCTAATCAATTATCTCTCGCAATTTTCTCCAGGTTTGAAAAATTCACTTTTGAAGTATGAAGTAGATATATTACTGTCCTCTGTTTTCCCATAATTAATGTAATTAGATCCTCCAATTTGTTCCTCTTTATCCAATGTAATGAGGTTCAAAGTAGAATTATCTTATGCTAGGTTCAATACCTTTTGTGTTAGATAATTACCATCTGTAATTTTAAAAACTTCAATGGTGTTTTACTACATACTGCATACAATGTCTACCATAGGTCTTTAAAACTGAAGTCACCAAGAATAGTACAATTTTTCTTTCCAGACAATAGCTCTAACACAGATAATCATCTCTCTAACACAGAGTGCCACCCTCATTTCTTTTGCCTGTTCTTTTTAGGTAAATATGTTTTGTCTAATAATTTTTAAATTCCAGGTGCATAGATCATCCCATCATGTATTTGCAATATAAGTTATACCTATTACTTCTCAGCAATAAGAATTTCCATTTCCCTGGCTGTCTACCCAAACTCCTGGCACTGGTCTATAGATTTCAGGAAAAGAATTCATCTACCTACCCTCTCACTTCACAGTTTGTTCACAGCTCAGCCGAGTTTGAATTCAAAAATACTATGAGCTGTTCTGTGGAAAACTTCAAATATTGTCTACGGCCTGTCTGACCTTAGCAGCAGATCCATCTCCTCTAATGTCGGTGAAAAATCTTCCTTTAACTTCAGGGATGGTTGTATTAGACCCTAGCAATCTTGTTTTTCCTGATTTTTCTTATTCTTTCTCTCTGCCAGTGCCAGCCTGTTTCAGCTGCAGGGACAACAGTGACTAAGGTGTTTATTCTGTGATTAATGCCTTCAATTGCCTTATATACTGACAGAAACTTTAGAAGTGCTTACCTGTCAATCCTTCAGGTACCATAAGTAGATGATAAGGCAGATATAGACTGCTCAGAAGATACTGTTATAAGTTAAGCAGGTAAAGAAGCTGCATGGTCTGCACAGCAAAATATATGTGTCAATTTGACTGACAGAAGCCACTGATTTTTTTTTCTCCTTTTAGTGGATATATTAGTCTTAAGTATCTCCTAAAGGTAGGAAAAGTGAACATAGGAAAGAAAATGTCTGGGAAAACAAGGAAAAAAAAAAGAAATTGTTGCTTTTAAATGTGACAGCTGATCCCATTGGCTTTGCTATTGGTTTAAATATTTGTCCCAAAATCGAAATATGCTTGATTCTTAATTCCTCATGGTTTGATGGAAAATGGTAGTTTGCATAAATCTGGAGCTCTCTGCCAGATTGAACCGAATCACACAAAGAAAATCTCCCAAGAAAATTACCTTTTAAGAAAACATTATTTTGCTTGGTCCCAAATGAGAAAGCAGCCTTTCATAAAAGAATGAGGGTTCTTATTATGTGTTATGCATCAGAGGGGAAAAAGAGATTAAAAAGGTAAGGCAGTTAAAACTAAAACAAACATTATTCTGAAAGTTCGTTTTGGTGAACAATAGGGACTCCCTGGCTGCTTACCTATTTCTCATTATAGCCCAGGATTTCACCTGAAAGCAGGCAAGTGATCCAAACATCTAGTACAGCAACATCTAGTGATCCAAATATCTAGTAAAGCAAGTGAGTTCCATGAATGTATGGCCAAAAGAGCTTGAGGGGAAGCAGAGGGGGACTTTGGGAGAATACAAGCAAAGCGAAGCACTGGGGAGTCAAATAACTTTATTTGAGTGTGCACTGACATAACAAAAGGAAGAATTCAAGTGCATAGAAAGTTCAAACCCAGGCTGTGAGAAAGCATTTGGCTCATTAGGAGCTTTTCTTGAATGCTGCCTGGATGGGACAAGCCACAGTTCTTGTCACTTTTAACAAGTAAAGCTGAAGAGGAAATGGAAGAGAACAGCACCACACTACAAAGAGTTTTGCATTGGAAAAAAACCTTATGTACCTCTGAGAGTTGAAAAGGAAGCCAGGTTACATCTTCTAGAAGCTGAGTTATATTTTCTGAACACTGGCATAGGATTTGTTATGAATAAAAAGTGACTGAATCCTCCCCTGGCTGATATTATCCTGTTCTTTCCTCAGCACAGACCTAACCACCAAATTTGGGGGGACTCTTACTCAAGTTGTAATGACTCCTAGAGTTCAGCATATAAAGAGGAAATTTGTCTTATAGCACAGCCTGGGGAGAATATAATTAATCGTCCAGGTGAAAGATAAATAGTGGTATACCATTATGTTTGGTCTGCAGGAATTACTAAAATGATACAGGGTATCATACTCTATTCCTCTGGAATACGTGAGAAAAAAATGCAGGTTTACCATTAGGCTGGATATAGACACAAATTTCTACTGGTTTTCTTCTCTTAACCTCATTTAAACTTCAGTGGTGCTCCTGGAGGCTTCTACCTTTAGGATAAAAGAAGCAGCAATTGATTTTACAGCCTCATAATTCGTCATGCACAGACACAAATAAAGTTGAGGTTGCAAATGAATTCTGAAAATGGAGGTGTCTCTGTCCCATAATGACATAAAAGACCACATCATTCTTAATATTTAACAAAGTAGAATAATTCCCTTATTTTCAAGTAGATTAGACAAACATCCCCAAATAAGCATAATTAATAACAAAGAGAAAAAATAAAGATCAGGAAAGAAGTGTGAATGAGTTTTATTGCATGCTCTGAGCACTCATCATAAAAGCAAAGTTAGGTAAACTCTCACTGAAATTAAAAAAAAAAAAAAAAAAAGGTTCTACATTGTGAAACCAGGCATATAGCGTATAAAATATTAATTGAAAACATCTTTTTAAGATCTCTAGATCTAAAATGCTTGAAGTATTACTACTTGTGGAGGTATTTCTCATTCTGTCGTACAGACTGTGACAGAGGTCCTTTGTCGCGATCTTCCCAGCTGGTTCCATGTCACGACCTTCCTAAAAGCATCTCTGGGTTAGAAAGCCGCCTGGTGCAGCCAGCACACACAGACCAGACAGCGGCTACAGCAGTCCAACTATGAAATGAGCAGCAAGAGTCTTTGCAGAGGGTTCTACAGGAGAGGTTTAATGTGTCTGCACCATGCAAGGGCTCAGGGAACTCCTCAGGAGAGAGCAATGAGGGGTCCAGGGTAAGGGAACTGATGAAGTAACTCCCAGGGCGTATCAAGTAACAAGGGTTGGAGCCACCAACGGAGCCAACCAGGGGAGCAGGACTGGGGTACATTAACAGAACAGCATTCTGGGGAAGCTTTCTCAGCAGGCCCACTGGCCTCTACAGTCCTTGACCTCTACTGGCCAATGAAAAAAAGGATTGGAGTTATAAAATAAGTAATATTCCTTTTCTGTGTTATCTTTTTTGTTTTATTTTCCTCTTTTTCCTTTTATTTTTTTTTAATTTATTTTCTTGTTCTGCATTTGCACTGGAGAGACAAAAGCTGAGGGAACAAACTGGGGACCTTGACTATTTTTGATCCTTGATGAAGACCTCAGGTTTATTCTTAGCTTTTACATAAAAAACTGTGTGTATGGATTGAAATAAAAACATTTCTTTCATCATTAAAACAAAGTTAGCTAAGCAATTGCTGTAAAAGTTTGTATATTTGAAAAAAGAGTTTTCTTTTATTTTCTTAACCCGAGTCATTCTCAAAGTGCAGAGAAAACTTCTCAGCTCTACTGAATCTCTTCTTTGTTCCTACTTTGGTGCTGAGATCTGTAGTGATCTCATATTTGAGAAATTAATTTCAAGGCTGCATTTAGTTTTTGTTCCTTTCTCCTAAATAATTTTCACTTCTTACATTCAAATTTTTAGCAAAATCAAAATTTATTCGCAAGGTGTAATTATTTAATTTTAGGTGAAAACTCAGTGGCTGTAACTGAAGTTACTAAAGTGACTAGTTTCTTTACTCTCTTTGCTACCCAAAGAAATTATCACTTCTTAGCATTTATGAATTGGGCTAATCTCACCCAACTTCTGTCTAAAACAGATGTTCAATGAATGAGTGCACACAGTAGCAGAAGAGATGCACATGACAAATCTGCCTTGCTTTGATGCACTCTTACTAGGAACAGGATTCCTAATTTTTCCTACCTAAATACAGCGAAAAGTTAAGTGAATCACAGAATACCTTAATTGGAAGGTATCCAGTAACTCCTGAAAGGATGGACAGAAATAAGGATCACCATATGACTACTTGTTCTCACAGTGCAGGGCACTTGTTTTAGGCTTTGTGAATCTCGATCAGAGATTCCTGTATCTCTCTGTCATCTGCACAGTCAAATGAATTCCTCTGCAAAGGCCATGAGATGATGGAATGCCCTGGAAGAGCAAAGGAAGAGCAAGAAGCTGGATAACTTGGGAACATAACTGCCCTGGGTGAGGCAGGAAGAGGGGAAAAATGTGCCCTTAGGTAAAGTGCAGAGCACTAGAACATGAAGCTGTGAACCATATGAGGTAGAAACAAGGGGTAGGAGAATATGGTGGGCAAGAGGTTGTGAGGAAAAATGACTGGATATGAAAAATACCTAACTCTAAGCATAAGACAGGACTAAGAAGAAAGCTAGAGGGAAAGTAGCAGCTGCTTATCCTTTCGGAATAGGAAAGGAAACCTTCAGAGCTCCTCAAAATTTAGGAGATATAGTAAAGAGCCTCTGAAATCCCATCCAAGGAGCAGAGGGAAGCCTACAGTTTTGTGTAGGTATTTTATTTTCAGCCTGAGATGACAACAACAAAAAGTGTAAAAGAAAGAGCTCTGTCTGAGAGCAGTTGCCTTTCCAGACAAAGTGAAAGAAATCAGCAGGCAAGTAAAGGCAACAAGGGCAGGAGTGGAGAATTAATTTTAAACTCCAGGTTTCAACTACAGCTTAGAAGGAGATTTTCAAGTCTGTCAAGGGAAGGTGGCTGAGTAGATATCATTTGGTGTTGCAGAAATCATGCAGACAATGAGACAAGAGAATGGGTTCAAAATGTAGTGAGATAGAATAAACTTCAGTGCCAACTTCTAGAGTGACAGCAAATGAGAGCACTAACAGTCATTATAGCAGAAAAAAATAGAGAACTTCTTATAAACAAAAGAAATAAATTTCTTATAAAAATAAGATATATTGGGTCTATATTGTGTATAATTCTTATTCTCAATCCACATTTTTTCAAGCTTCAGTTGAACTATTCACAGTTTCTGAAACAGCCAGATTTAGTCTGAAATAATTAAATTGTAATGGGTTTTAAATTTGAAAAGAAAAACGTTCTCTGCTTATCAGGGAGGAACCAGCCTGAATCATGCATTATTCTGGAGGGTGAAAGAGCAATAAAAAACATCATAGATAGAAACATCCATGTAGAGTAAAGGAGAAGGCCTGAAACTGCCATTGCTACTGATAACATAAACCAACAAAAAATGTTTGTTGTAAAGACTACAAAACATAATCTACTGGTGCTGTTATTTGAGTCAATTCAAGAAATGGACTGAGAGAAACTGAAATGGATAGCAATCTGTGTGTATGAGCTGAAGTGAATGTTTCTTCACTTTGACTCATATGTTTACATTTTTGAGAAGTAAATATTAAATTTCATTTTTTTGTTAGCTATTTAGTAACACAGCATTGTACATATGGCAAAACCAGTGCCACTGGCCAAGAATACAGAGAAACATTGCCTTCCAAGAAACATGGTATATGTGGGGAGAAGAGGGAGAAGACATACAAATAGAAGATAATTTCTTTTATTTAGGTTTAGAGGTAAAATGTTTTATGCAGCTTACTGTGCTAAAACTAGGTTACAATATATCATATTCAATACTGGGTATAATCCGTATTTAGAGCTTTTTATTTTCTCACATAGTTCCATTTGCTCATTCAGACAGACCTTGTACCATTTCAGTGAATCTACTGTGTCAGAAATTATACACACTGAAGTAAACTGTAGGTTAACCATCCACACCAATGTATGGAAGAAGCTTTACCATATGGAAAGCCTGCTAGAGAAACATCACTATTTCTGATTCTACCAGCACATTATAATAATTCAGATGTCCTTTACTTTCAGCATTAAATTCTCATATGCATTTGCAAGTGTTGAGCTTGTCAACTTTTATTCCTTGACAAACCCTAGGGCTCACTCTTTTACTTCATAAAAAATGAGTTCCCTTCTGAAAACTTGCTAATGGAAGTGAAAGAAGTTTAGAAAAAACAGGAAAGGAATACCATCTGACAAAATATTTTACTTTCTGCTGCCTGTCACTCTGTTCTTGCTGTCTTGGGAGGAATGTTATCCTGGGAGGAATTATATTACTAAATACAGTTTATTAAAGCAAATTTGCTGAAGTTACATACCTCATAAGTTTAAGAATTGGGAGAGAAAGAACATTTTTAAGAAGAATGCTTTCCAGTAGTGATAGCTGGTCAATGGCATATGCTATAGAGAGGAAAAAGTATACAAGTTATCTCAATCACAGCAACCTTGTGAATAATTATAATAGGTAATTTGGGCTTTGTTTTGAAAGTTAACTGTCTAATGTAACATCACAACAATGAAATAGCCAAATATAACAGATACAGAAATTCAAAGTTGCCTAATAACAGTGTATTTAAATACCACGTGACCTGACATGAATTTAAAAAAGAGAAGGAGAAATTGCACCATCTGTTTTAATCCAGCTTGTTAAAAATGCTTACAGGGATTGATGACACCAAAAAGTAGGGTAGATGAATTTGATTTTAGTATAGTGGAAAGTACATCAGCTATTCCCTTCACCTGAGGGAGCCAGAGATCCTTGTTCTGCAACAAGTCGTGACACATTGGGCTCTCCCATGGAATAAAGGGATCATTGCTTTCAAGCAGCTGACAGTTACTTGATACTTTGTTTTTGGTAACATTTGTTGTTTCAAAGAGTATAATTTTCATAATGCCACTATCCATTTGTCTTTGATATCATATTTCTGTCATTTTCCTTCTTTGCCATCTGGATTTTAAGATGGAATACCCATTTTAATGGCTGAATATTCTAAAGGTACTCTTATCACATTCTTTTGCTGATTTATCTTGGGCTCAGCCTCTACAATGAGTCTCAATGGCAAGGAGAATCAATTCCATATAGAGAAAAGAAGGGAAACTGAATCAAATGTCAAGCTGATTTATCACAGGCTACATTTAAACAATCATTATTTTGTAAAAAGTTTCTGTAAAATAGGAAACATTCTAAGACTCACTTTCAAAATTGTTTTCAGTATTGGGGCACCTGGAAGTCCTTGAATGTAATCCCATTGTGTAAAGCAATGTGGAAACAAAGCGCAAAGAGATGGTCTCTTCTCCAAAGAATTTAAAATCTAGGGGTAAGATAACATGAAAAAATACAGGTGGAGAGGGGAGTCAAGGAAACCTTGAGTCAATACCAGGTACTGTGAGTCAAGAGAGGAAACGCTGGTTTCAATGTAGCTTATAACTGCAATTTTCATCAAAAGGACATTTCTAAGAATATCAGAGGAATATCTTCATATCAGTTCATAGGAATGCTTGTTTAAGTGTTTAACAAATTGAAAATGGTAATTGTAACTGGAAAAAGAGACCAAAGTCAATAGATGAAGGAACAAAAAAGTGGATTATTACAGAAAAGATGAGCAGCTTACATTTGATTTGATGGTTGAAGACTTTCTTGCAAGAGCTGGTAGTCTTATGAGTTATGGAACTGCATCAGCTTTCCAGGTGGCTATGCACGGGGTGAACTTGGAATGGTTAGGGAAAAGTGTGTTATTGTGACCCAGATCAGGAATTATAAATGCTCAGATCAGTTTTGGCCTTGTGGATTGGTAAACCAGATTATGTATTAGTGAGGCTTTACAATAAAAATAAGCAGGACAGGGACGAAGTCTGAGTGTGAGTCTCTAGAAAGAAGCCTGACTGAAAGATGGTGCCAGATGACAGGCCTGCATGGTAGCAAGGACAAGGACTCACACAGGGAATGGAGGAATTCTGGTGTGGGCAGACACTGGATAAAAGACGAGGAACTCTGTTTAGCTGCTTAACTGCTGGAAAGACGGACCAATATTTTATGGATGCAGCAGCAGGATCTAAATAAGACATGAACTTGAACCGGCCCAGGAAAACACACTCTGCTTCAGTCCCACACTCCCACAGGTGAGGGGGAAGGATGTGGTGCCCATCAGCTGTGTCTGTAGGAGCCCCGAGAGCCTGAGCCTGGTGCAAGCAATGACCACAGGGAGGAAGGCCCGAGGCAGACATTCAGGTGGGACTGCTAGCATTAATTGTGTCTGATTAGGGACAGCAGTACAGAGAAGAGGAAGTTGGTCGTGACCCTATGTATTAATGCATGTAAGACTTTTCCTTATAAAAAATTCTTGCAAAGAAAAGGGATGAGTGTAGTGTGTGTGTGTGTGTTTCTAAGTTATCTGTGTACCAACTCAAAAGCTTTTTTTAGGCACTAACACCACCAGAGCAGGACATCTGGGTGCTTTGAAGGCTTCCTAATGATGAAATTAAATAAAAAGAGGCCTGGGAGGAGGAAGCACAATGTTCAGGTTTCTGAGGTACTTACACATACCATTTATTTCATATGTGTTATGGAAGAAATGGAAATGAACACCCTTTCTGCAAATAAATGTAAATGAGTATGTAAATCTTACCTCTGTCACTTGACAGACTGTCTATTAAGCTCTAGCAGCACCACTGATAGTAGCTGGCCTCTGAATAATGGAAGGGTTTGAAGCCCTTGGGTGGAGATGTACTTGAGTGACATATAAAACAGTTCAAATACTGACAGACTCCTCCAGTGCAGCCACCCAAGGAATTCTGTCAGTGTTGAAGGCAGGACCACACACTGCACCTTGTAGGTGCTGGAGCAAGGTGCTGGACCCAGTGATGGATCCTTATGGGTCCCTTTCATCTCGGGATCTTCCGTGATTCTATGACTCTATGTCCATACTAACAAGATCTGTTGGCAGCATGCTAGAACAACTTGCAGATTGCAACTAATGCAAAAATTCAAGTTATTACCAGTGGAAAGCACCACTGTAAGGAGAAGAGTTGAGCTAGTGCCTCCCAGTTTACTTGCCATACTGCTATATTTACTCACTTGCTAGTTCTTTTGTCATTTTACATGCACACAATTTCTATTACTGTCTGCTACATGTAGGAGGACTCACAGCTATAAAATAGCTGCTCTAAATGATTAATAGTAGTAGATTTTCCAGATGAAACAATTTTCAAACTTATATGGCAACTGAAAAGTCAACAAGAAGTCCTCACTTACAAGAAATAGCCACTTGCAAATTCTCCAGCACTTTCTTCACCAGACTGTGACAAACTGAACATCAACCCCAGGATAAGTATACAATGCATTACAGTGACTTAGCTGCTGTTTCTAGGAGTAAACTCAATAAGACATGGTGGCTTTGAAATTTAGATACTGAAATATACAGATTTCAAAAGTACAAGGTAAGAAGAGTTTCTGCTGAAGTTGTTAAAAATGATATATAATTGACATTGCTAAAAATCAAGTGTCAAATAAATACTTTCTTGAAATGTAAGGTTGTAATTTGAGGTTCTGAACAGAATTATTCATATTTCTTTAAGCCCAGCAGTGCTTCTGGCTACTGTTATCAAAAGAAAGAAACATTAGACAGGTATGTCTTGAAAACTCAGTAAAAATCTGTTCACGATATAAAATGAAGTACGGTTCAAGAATAAATATTTTAAAATATATCTATCTTACATTCAGTGTAATCAAGACATTGAGAATTAAGGCTGAGGTTGCCTGTTAAATTCCATGGGTTTTTTGAGTATTATACTTTAGAATGTTTCCCTCTCATCTCATATGAGATAAAAATCTCATATGCTGATTAGCTTAAAATAGATCAATATAATAAATGATATAATAAAGTATATCAGTCATAGTCAAACTGATGAGGCTGTTAGAATCATTTATGAAGGACACACACACAGAGACACCTCCTGTAACTCTTGTTGCTCATATGTAAAGAACTGCAATTTTGAACACATGGTGAGGGCAAGCATGAACTAAGGTCTGCTTTAACTTCTAAAGATATTTTGATATGTCATTTTAACACCTAGAAGGCTTAAAGAATTGCAATACTTTGGTCTGTTGCTTGTGTAACTCATGTACTTTTTTCTGAGCTTCAGGAGCTAGTATAGTGCTTTCTGAACCAATAGTCCATATGATGGGACTATCTGTATGTGCAAGGAATAATTTTGTGGACAAGTTATGTTATATCACAGTTTCTACTTGATGGAAAACCTGACATGAAGGGACTATGAAAAACTGATTTGATATGCTAACATTTCCATAATAGCTACAGTAGAATGTGTTGATGTAAATCCACTCCCTCCCTCCCTCACACCTGGTTATTGCCCAAATAATGTGACATGTGACATAAAAGTCAAAACCTACGAAACAGCAACTTAAATCCCATGAGAATTATTCAAATATTTATTCCTGGAAAAATTTCAGATGAGCCACTTCTCTATGTTTAGGAGTTCTGCCTTCATAAGGTTTTCTAGTGTTTGCAGCTGACGAAGGAAAAAGCAGACTGATAAAGTGCATTGTCTAATGAGATCTATGGGAATGGCAGTTAGTTAACTCAAAATCAGTCTGCTGCACCATGCTTACATGTCAAATAAAGATATTTCTCTGAAATAGATGTTATTTCTTTGTTGCAGGATAACACATTTTTGATGAAAAGCTTTTGTGATAAGAAATAGGGTAGGGAATAGAGAAGATATATATCCTGAATGCAGCCTTCTCTGTACTATATGAATATGTGCACAAAAGAAGCCTACCACAGGGTCTGAGCTGAAATAAAAGGTTATACAAAGTAGTGATGTATGTCTGGAATCTTTTTGTCCCCTCAAGAGAAAATCGGAAGGGAAAGCTAGGGTACAAACATTAGTTACAGAGTCTTCTCTCCTAAAATACATCTTTTTTCAATTGCATTGCATAATGGTGACATTCTATCATAGAAAAAAACAGATTGGAATTTAGATGGCTCTCACTGGGCTTTTTTTGGGTCTGCAGTTCTGGCTATAAGGGTTTGTGGTTGCAAGCCTTGGAAAAATAAATTTTCCAGTATTGCTGGCTCATTTCAGCAAAAATCATACTCACTATTTGGAATTTTTATGCGCACCACAATAGCCCTACTATCTTGGAATTTTACTTTGTGCTGTCATTTTTTGACATTTCATTTGGAAACTTGAATTACTTTCTGGTCCTAGGTTAGATATCAGCATTGGGCATCTCCCTTCAATTCTCAGTACCACATCTTGATATGAAATGCAGAAGTTAGTTTCTCTCGATGTCTATAATTTAGTTCAGAGTACGACCTTAGCTTCAATACATATGCCTTCAGCTTCAATATATAGTGTATAATTCAAGGAAGTTACTGCTCTGTGCTCAAGGATTGACCCTTGTTCTCATGTCTGGAAAAGAAATACTTAAGATCAAGTGCTGGAGTTAAAATCCAAGTGGCTATTTAGCCAAACATGACTAAATTATTTAAGGTTCAGGATGAGAGGATTTATATCGTTACACATCTAAGGACCCGTTTTCTAAGCCGATAAGCATGTACATATTTATATTTAGAAAATGTTTAGATTTTGTGTCAGTAAAGCTTAAAGTGAGGGGTGTTTAGACACCCCTCAGATGTTTGCCTTTGTACTTTAGAGGCATGTCTGATAATTCTGTTCCTCAGTATCAGCATGTTTTCTAGTTAAGTATTTAGGAGTTGCAGTTACCCAAGTTAAAATGTTCTAGATTGGAGCCCAGTACAGAAATATGGTTATAAAGGCATTGAAAGATACATGGATATTCAGGTTTTTAAATTATGATTATTGAAGTTCTGAGTTTTTTCTAAACTAATGTCTAATATACAGAATATATGACTACTACAGCAATAATTGGTAATTTATTACTGACACATTGAAAAGTAATGATTAATAATACTAAATTCATTATTGTTATTCCTGGAAGCACTGACAGTAGTCAAGCACTATATTGTGTTACTCTGATCACAGAACAAGAAAATTTCCATTGCTGCAGGTATTTCTAATCTTTGCCCTTTTGCCCTTTTGCCAGCATAAGGATATGAATGCTGGCAACATTAGGTATTAGATGCAATGAATCAAAGAGAATGTTCAGCATAATTTCACAGAATCATTTTAGTTGGAAAACACCTCTAAGATCATTAAGTCCAACCTTTGACCAGTCACCACCCTGTCAACAAAATCATGACACTGAATGCCACATCAAGTCATTTCTTGAACACCTCCAGGGATGGTGATCCCATCACCTCCTTAGGCAGTCTGTTCCAATGCTTATCAATCCTTTCAGTGAAGAAATGATTCCTAGTGTTCATCCTGAACCTCCCCTGGCACAGCGTGAGGCTATGTCCTCTCATTTGTCACTGGATTCCTGGATGAAGAGACCGACCCCCACAAGGCTATGACTTTCATGTGATTGTAGAAAGTCTTAAGGTCTTCTCCAAGCCTCCTTTTCTCCAGGCTAAACACTCTAAGCTCCCTCAGCTGCTCCTCACAGGACTTGTGTTCTAGACCTTTCTCCAGCTCTGTTGCCCTTCTCTGGACATGCTCCAGCCTCTCAATGTCTGTCTTGTACCAAGGAGCCCAAAAATGAGCACGGGAGTTGAGGTGTGGTCTCCCAGTGCTGAGTACAGAGGGACAATCCCTGCCCTGGTCCTGCTGGCCTCACTATTGCTGATACAGGCCAGGATGCCAATGGCTTTCTTGGTCACCCTGGCACACACTGGCTCATGTTCAGCTGCTGCTGACCAGCATCCTCAGGTCCTTTTCTGCTTCCCAGCCAGATTTGATACATCATGTTTCACCAAACATTCAGACAAAAGTTGTGTAATTATATTAACCTGTATTTTAAAGATTGTTCAGGTATCACAGTACTGAAAGACACTTGAAGTTTCTGGTAAAGTGGTTGGGTTTTTTTCACTGTTAGGTCCTCCCAGGATCTAAGTGGAGATCAACTCACAATGGTACAAATTACAGTTATAAATTACATAGGTATAAATTATAGGTGAGCTTAACATTATTTCACTTCTTTCCATTATTTCACTCCCCTTTCTCTCTTGTTTTTTCTCCAGTGTCTTGTGCCCCTTCATGACTCTTTAGACTGAAAGCTTTTTTCTTTTAGTTTGCCTTTCTCCATAGTGTTTGCAAAAATCCTGCTACATATGATTGGCAAATAAATAGTCTTTATTGTCCTTTGGTTCTGCTGTGAAATACTGTACCATTGGAATTTAACTATCTTCTTCTTTGTGACTATTGCTTTGCTTATCTATCCAGCACCAATGTACAAGTCATTACAAATAATTTTGGCCTTCTACTGCTACATACAAACAAATGCAACTTGCATCACTATGCCAGATGATGCTGTACATTTTCCCATTTGAATTAACTCAGCTTTATGGTCTCTGTCCTTACCCAGATTAACAGAACACAGGTTTTGATTTGCCTGTGCAGTGCTGGAATACGAAACATGTTTCCCTGGAAACTTAAATGTCTGAAGCAATCATTTGCACATACAGTATCAGCACCAAAAGTGCATATTTTTTCAGTTCAAATTAAGAACAAAATAAAAATCTCTTCTTGTTTGGTTGAAAAGACTTATATGTAAAACACTGTGAGAAAACTCTTGTATTTAATTTCAGAGACCAAGTATTTAATTGTTCCCATAATAAATCTGGATTGCAAAATAATTTCATTTTTAGACCAATTGTATTCACTGGAATAACTGTTTAGAACACTTAAAAATTCTGCTGAAATGTTTACCTCTAATTGCCATGCTAAACATTTCTGCCCTTTCCTCTGGGTAGGGCAAAACAACTGTCATTTTATCAAAGATTGCCTTCACCAGTCAAGAATGTTTGGATTGTTTTAATCATTCTGTTCACAACTCTGACTTTCTTTTCAAAGCTATTAATAGAAATTTCTTCAAACTGTTATTTTCTACTGACAGATGCCCATTCAATATTCTCCCCTCTCTCCTCTCCTGCCTTTCCCCTTCCCTTTCCATGCTCTCTGCCTTTGTTTCTAAACCAAATTACTTGCTCCCTATCCCGGGTATTGGGAAACAGGAATAATACAAACATGTGTACATAGATTCACATACCTGGTTGCACATATACACAGTTTAATAATGTGTCAGTACAGCACTTTGGTTATACTATTAGCAAAACTGCAGTTTCCAGGCTTTGCAACCTTCAGCCTGCCTTAGGAGAAAACCTGAGTACAGCTGCAGCCAACTGCTCTTTTAACTCTAGTTTCTAAAATATTTGACCAAATGAGAGCCATGGTAGGCAACCCTCAGCATGCTGAGAGTTTTGACTAAGACCATAGCTACTGATTTGATTGGATAAGTCAGCTTGAATTTGTCCTGATTTTAAATAGGCAACTGCATAATTGATTGTATTTAAAAATGTATAATTCTATTTTTTAACTGAAACCTATATTATTAATAATTAGCAGTAATTTTGTACACAACAATATTTAGGGTTTTTTGGGTACTTTGATATGTTTACAGAGGCATTATTATTTTTGTTTTTCAGAAAGGAAAACAATAGGTTAGAGAATATGATTTGCCAAAAAGTCATACAGCAAATACTGACAAAACTGAAATCTTGGCTTTGGTGAAATCAAATGCAAAACTCTCAGAGACAATGGGCTCTCATCCCAGACTCCTGTCCTGACTAGATGCTGCTGAGGGAGATTGAAGATAAAATGTGTTACTAGAATGCTGTTGGGGTATTTTAGGACTTCACACTTTTATTCACAGCTGAACACTTTCAGAGTATGATAAGCTACTGTGCCCTGTTATTGCACTGGCTCTCATGTGGTGGTGCTCATGCTTGAAAATACACCAGGGTTAGAAATATGTCCTTTTTCTCCTCCCTTGCAGAGCTGAGGGATGAACTGGATATGTAAACAAATGTTCATCAGCATAGTCAGACTTGTGTGACACTGGAAAGATTATTTTTCTATAATTAAAGTGGCATAAAAAAGTGTTTAAGCAACAGTTACTGAGACTAGATGTGTCTGTGGATGCTGCTTTCTCCTTACCATGTCAGACAGAAAGTTAGTGGTAATGGTAGAATTATGTAAGGAAATGAATCATGAAAAGTGAGAAAAAGATTCTGAAACACTTAATGCTAAATTTAAGGATTTGGAAAGATACTCAAATTCCACACAGAATTTTGGGACCAAATGCTTTCAGTCTATTCAACTTAACTATTTTCTTTAACACTGACAAGTATTATTACACTTCTTGTGCTTCGTGCTTCAATTTATTTCTAGTTTAATTTACATATCAATAAATTTATGTCTGACGTCAGTCTGGCTCTTACCATCCTCTTTTTATTGGATGTTTACCTCACATTTCTATCAAACATCTCTGAATTCAAATGTGCTTATTAAAGATAATGTCGGCACTTCCAAAACAGGCACAATTACCATCTTTTCAATTCCACCTAATTTAAACACTTTCTAAACTTCAGATAACATATGTATCAATTTTCTCTTTGGAACTCTGTTTTATCAGAGTGCTAATCTTATGCAGAAAGATTCAAATATGTGAGTAATAAATTCATAGAAACCTTTTCGAATAAGCAAAACGATGGTACAGCTAAGTAAAATAGTGCAGGCTAAGTGATGACCAGGTTTTTCAAATGATGAGTGGAATAAGTGTGGAAATAAAAGGTTACCTGAATGGCGTTTGTTACATTCCATCCTGCTTCCCAGCTGGTGATCAGTTTGACCTGGGCATGTGGCAAGGGAGCTGGGGACTTGTATTCTGGATCCTGGTGACAAACATTAAGCTCAAATTTCAGGGGTCCATCTGGTTCCTCTCTGTTCTCACTGTGAGCTCTGTTCAGTTCATCCCTACTAGCAAAATTCACATGCTCTTCATCGGTGTCTAGGCAGCTGTCCCACCTCAGCAGTCCCAAAAAGAGAGATGGTGTTTCCTTGAAGCAGTTGAAAAGAGATGAAAAAGTCTGCTTCAGGTGAGCCATCCTCAGTGCCAAACATAAAAGTAAAATCTTTTATTACATGTCTTTATTTTTTTCAGCAGTTGTACGTTGTCACTCCTTTTGGTAGGTTAGCCTTGATAGTGTAGCTGTGATTAATGGAGTTTGTTGTCCTTGGTTCATTCATTTGTGCCTGTTTCAAATGGCAGCTAAAGAAATATCTCCAGGGTCCTCAACATACTGCCCAGAGTAGCATGCAGCAAGATTTAGTAGTCTGCAAGCTTCAATTTACAATTCAAATTGTTTTTCCTGTTACCTATGGCATCTGTGTAGATCAGTCATTCATGAAGCATCTACAGGTGGCTGCAAGAATCTTTTCCTGGAAATTATGCATGTTTCTAATACAAATAAATAGTTCTGCCAAAAGAAAAAAAAACGCTTCATTAAAAACTAGAGCTGATGGACTGACTGCTAAGAAAATGAATGTAAATAAGTTTGCTTTTCCAGATGTGAGAATTTTCTGTTGTGTTTTAGTTTCTACAGAGGTCAGTAGAACTTTAAAAATGTTCTTAATAGAACTTAAAGTAGCAAGAAAAAGAAAAGTAGCTTGTTTGTAACTATATTAATTACTGTTACCAGCAACATTTAGGGGAAAGACCTAGAAGTATGATGATACATTTACTTTATGGATATGAATTATAAATATATATACTATATATATTATAATAATATATTAATATTATGATTAGTCACACTGTAAAATACTAAAAAGAATATTTACAAAAGTATCCTCTTCCTTCCTGGTATGGCCCATGGAATTTGTGAGGATAGGTAAAGAGAGAGAAAATTGGGTAACACTGTCATAGGTTAATTTATGCCCATTTTCTTTTGTTATTTGCTATACCTGCCCCACATTCCTCTTCTCTCTTTCTAAAGGCTACTGGGTTTTAACAGCTAAGTTTTTCTATATTAACAACTGAATAACTGGTACAACACTGCTGATCGTGCTGAAAAAAGTGTTCACTTGTAAAAGGTCAGCATGGGGACCTTGGAGAATGTGAGAGCAGTTACAATCCTTGCTTGTCCTAGCATGTCCTTCCTGCCAGAAGAAATTTCAGGAATTCTCACAACAATTTTAGAAGTTTGTATTTCTGAATACGAATTCTGAACCAACAACTTTTCTGCCATATTGTATGTATTTATGAACTGCAGTCTCGTTAGTAACTCTCAGGACTTGCCCACTTCCAAAATGAATCATGCATGCCTTGTTGTCTCCTTTTTCTTATGTGCTCAGGATTGAATAAGCATGGAGACAGCCTTCACTGTTCTGTCTTTTACAATCAGACGCTGATTTCTTTAGCTCTCATCAGAAAACTAATATTCTGAAACTCTCCACAGTTTAATCACCTGTTCTAAACATAAAAATATTTCAGAGGCTTTATTAGTATGGAATTATGTTCCTGTGTCTACCTTGTTCAAGCCTCTTCACTGACTCTTGCATGTTCCAAGTCCATGGGTTTATCACTCAGTGCTCCAGAGTATTCTTTCACACGTTGTGAAATCTACTGATTTCTGACCTGACAAAAAGTTTCACTTGCTTGTTAAAATATCTATTTATGAGTAATTCTGAAGACCAAAGTGAATATTGCTAGCCATCTCACAAACACATCATGGTCTTCTAGAGTGACCTGGAAGGCACTTGAAAATACAAAAGTGAGTTTTTACAGCAAATTATGACCTAAGTTTAGTTCTCCTTTAATGGAAGCCATTCCACTAGGAAATTTCAGGAAGATTTCTGAGAGGAATGCTCGGTAATAGGTGTAGATACTGCCCAGATTAAGTAAACCTGTCAACAGTATCTATAAAGTGAAAAAAAGTCAGAAATCACATGGTTAATTTTCCTAATATATACAGAATGGTCTGAGATACACAAATGGAATCTTGGGAAGTGGGAAACATTATTATGTACTTGCAGTCTGTTCTGAAGCATTACTTCTGTAGATGTTTACATTTCCGGACAGAAACATTTTGTTGTCATTGGCTTTATCTAATGTGAAAAGCATAATATCATGGAACAGATACTTAGCATTTTAAAAGATATTTTTATCAATTAAATGCAGATAAGAACCATTTTAACATCCTGAGGAACTGAATTCCATCAAATTTAAATGTTGATTGCTACAAATGAAGTATTAAATAAGAAATTGTATTGTTTATCTGGTGTTTGAAGGATCTTTATGTTCTATTCAAAAGAATTTATTTAGACAGCAATGACTGATGTTTGGTGGGGGGATGTTTGTTTTTATTTGTTTTGTTTTGTTTGGGTTTTTATTTATTTTTATTCAAGTTTTTTGTTGTTGTTGTTTTTCCTTGTAGATTAGTTAGGATTTCATAGAGCTATCTAAATCAAGGAAAATGTAAGAAACTTTAGAAACAGAGAGATATCTCTGCATATAGAACCATTTCTTTTGACTGCACAGGGTTAGAGAGGAATTGTCCAGTTTTATCCAAGACCTTCTTGCATCACTGGAAGGAATCCCATTTTCAGATCTCTTATCTGCCAGATGCATCACATCCAGAAGTCGTAAAAATTAAATAGAAAAAAATGTTTTTTCATGGTTACACAGAACTTCAAAAGTAATGCAAAATCTCTTTAAAAAAAATAGCTTTCAGTTGGCTTAAATTCACTGCTTCCCTACTGACTACTACAACAAAGGCAAGTAAGTCTGTAAGTTTCCAGAAATATCTGAATCTTAATAAAATATTTATAATAGCAATCCTAAACTTGGTACACTGTTTAGATTACTTGTTTCAATGAAACATCATTATTGACATACAGCATAGCACAGAACAACATCAGTCATCATTGTACATTTATTATCTATGTTTAATGCTCTTAGAGATCCTAGCAGCCACCTTTGGATTAAGTGTCTTAAAATTAACCAGTAGGAGACAGCTTTTTTATGAAGGGTATACAGTTTAACAAGTGAAGATGGACAGAGACATGGCAATCTAGAAGTCTACCCTTCTTTATCTACTGGGCATGGTTTTTCCTTCTATATATTCCCTGCAGCTTTGATTTTTCCAGCTAGTAGGGCAAATTATGCTCTTAGTTACATTGCTGTACATTTACTGGCTCTTTCACTGACATAAATGATAAACAAAGGAAGATATATCAAATCTGGTTTTATTATTGCATTAAAAACTGCTGTCTAGATGACTGCAGCAAATTTTGTATTTATTGTGCTACTTCCAAGCCATCAGAAATAAGCAGTAAAGGCAACAAATGAGAACTGGACTCAGTTGAAGGGTTCCTTACTTTTCCCATGCAGTAATTCTGCTAGACATTCTTTCTACAGATGTTCTTTATGCACACAAGTCAATATTTTACATTTAATTAACCATTCTGTCTTGTCTTAGGAAAAACTTCTTGATTTATGGTAGGCCCGTAAGCGTGGTTAGCATTGTCCTTGGCACCTCTTCACCTATTTCTATTTCAGTACCTAAACTGAGATTCAAATTTTCTTGGAAAGCAGCAGACTGTTACTGTGAATCATAAGCTTGACAGGGCTGAATTTCAGGAACAGGATGAGCACAAGAATAGGCTTGGAAAATACATCTTTCTTGGTCAGTAGGATTTTGTAGTGCAGTTGCATACACCCAAGGAAATAAGGTCTTCAAAGCCGCCACTTGTGTTGGCCATAGTTTCATTCTAATTTGACTGTAGGACCCTTCGTTATACTCATCAAGAAGAGTATTTCAGAGCTGTAATAAAAAGTAGGCCAACAAAATAGTTCACCAGCCCCACATGTTTTTATCCAACATAGCAGTGCATTTATTTAATGCTGAATCTTTATAATCTCACTTTTGCTGTGGGATATGGGTTTGGTTCAAGTATTGGGGTAGTAAGAATGTTGCTACTGCTTACCCTTTCACAAGGGAGAAGAGCTCTCCACAAAAAAAGTGTCTTAAGTAGTCTTGCCATTGTTAGTCCGGAGGCTAGCTGAGGCAAACACAGCATTCTCAGGTATATGAGATGTTTTATCTAGAATAATAAATAAATGATCAGAAGGTATACTTCCCATAATGGAATCAGTTTGCAACTAAAGGGCTTTTTCAGTTTTTCCATGTCAATGTGCACTAGGCCTATGTATAAACTTGGGTTCGAGAGCATGAAAATCTTAGGCAAAGCTCAGCCTGTGGTGAATTACCACAGAACTCTAAAGCTGTATAATGGAGCAACCAGGAATGTAGGTGCACAGCTGTGTGCCTATGTTACACAGTTTAGGTACATCCTGACTATCCCAGAAGCTCAATAGGGCCCTTTTAGGTAAAGAAACTCTTTAGATGTATTAGTCTTAACACATATTGAGACTAACATGTCTAAAGAGTTTCTTTACCAAAAGCTTTTGGTGATGCTTGAGTGACTTTAAACTAAAATAGAGATGACAGTGTAAAATGAAAAACAACACCTGAAACAAAGCATTGTTCAGTTTGACAAGCATATCCAGAAAAAAAATCACAGATTGCCCATTCACCCTTTGAGTGGTGAAGGTTAATGGTGGCTGAGACAAGGAATTTTTTTGTAGGGAAATAAGGATTTAACTTTCAGTATTATGGATCCCTACCATAAATATTTGCAACATGTTTTTGTTGGGGAATTCCCTCAACAAGTACTACACTTTGAGACGTGTAGAAATGAAATATGGAACAATATATGTTCAGAGATATTTATTTCTCCCAGCCGTATGGCATCGGGCCTGCTGGTGATCTCTCCCGAGTCACCGGAGCCTGAGCTCTTTTCCCCAGCCCGGGAACCCCCACCAACCAATCCGGACACAGCACCCGGGCACACATGAGCAGGGAGCAGGGGCAAACCCTGTTCATCCAGGGTCCCCTCCCCCAGGAAAATTAGGATTGGGAAAGGGAGGTAGCTGATACGGATATGGTTTACAATTTTGTGCATACCGACTGCCTTTGACTGGAACACCCTTAGGCCCTGTCACGTGGGCTGCCTGTGGGCCTTTTCTTCCTTGCACGATGTCAAATTCTACAATTTCTCTGTCTCTCAAGCTTGGAATATATTTCTTGGGGTTATTTTTCATTATGGCAGTTTGATACACAAAAACATCTTCTTTAGTGTCCTATCTAGTTATAAACCCATAATGGTTCTTTACGTTATACCATTCCACAGTTCCTAAAACCTTAGTTACCATGATGTTTTCTTTTTTCTGTGTTGCTGCTGTTTGCCGTCTCTCCGTGCTCTTGCTTTCACTTTCACTCGCTTTCGTGTTGGAGTTGCCGCAGCTGCCGGCACAGCCTTGCTGCAGGGTCTCCACTTCTCGGGGCAGCCCTTGGAGCCGCGCGGGCCGGGCCGCGCCGGGCCACTGCGCACCGTGGCTGCCGGCTCTTCCGCCGCTGGTCGCAGCGGCTCCTCTGCGCCCAGCCATCGGCCCTGTTCCAGCGCGGGCCTGGGCTCTGTGCGGTCCCGCTCCGGCTCGGGGCGGCGAACCGCGTTCTGCCGCGTCGCCTTGGAAACTGCCCCATGGCCGCCGCCGGCCGCCGCCTGCGCGCCGGCTTTGGGCTGGGGCGCGCTGCGTGGCGCCGGGGAGCTACTCCCGCTCTGCCGCGCTGCTCGGCCTTTTTCAGAAGCTATCGGTACTAATCTTCCTTCACTATTCACTGTAAGGATGCCTCGGAGAGCTCTAGCTATGTCCTCCCAGGCGCGGTGCGGGACCAGGCCGTCACCGTGGGGCTGGCCCCGCTGCGCTGCTCCCACCGGGCCTGGCTCCGCTGCTCCCACCGGGCCTGGCTCCGCTGCTCCCACCGGGCCTGGCTCCGCTGCCAACACTGCAGCCTGCGCTGGCTCACGGTTCCTGGCTGCCCACGGGGGTCTCCTCAGTGCTGCATGCGACCCACGGCACCCGCGGCGCCTGCCGTGTCCGTCCCTCCTTCGCGGCTCCGAGCTAGGGATGCAGTCCGTGGTAAGGCGTGGGCGCCCGAGAGCGCTGGGCACATCTGCCTGCACGGGCTCAGCGATGTGATCGCGGTCACCTTCTGCCACAGAGGTAATGGGACCATGCACATTCTTATCAATAGCTTCATATTATGGGGTACCCAGAAAAGCGGAATTAATGTCAGAAAACAAGTCTTGGGAACACGAGGGAAACTTTTAAAAGCCCAGTAAAAGAACTGTTCGTTTTGCTGCGCTGGGATTTCCTTAACTTCCGAACAAATTTCTTTCTGTGGCTTCGAGCGCCCCATTTTCCAGGATTCCTCCATAGTCCAAAAAATACAGCCAAATCAAGACGAGAAGAAAAATCAGACTTTACTCACAATTCAGTGCCGCTGTATTCCTGGCCTTCAGAAATCGTCATCAGTGGTCGAATGTCTGCATTCTTCTACCATATGTTGTTGTCGGGGAATTCTCTCAGCAAGCATTATACCTCGAGACGTGTAGAAATGAAATATGGAGCGATATTGGGTAGATGTTCAGAGATGTTTACTTCTCCCAGCCGTATGGCATTGGGCCTGCTGGTGATCTCTCCCGAGTCACCGGAGCCTGAGCGCTTTTCCCTGGCCCGGGAGTCCCCACCAACCAATCCAGACACAGCACCCGGGCACACATGAGCAGGGAGCAGGGACAAACCCTGTTCATCCAGGGTCCCCTTCCCCAGGACCTCCCAGCAGGGAGGCATCTCCACAGCAACACTTTTTTAACGCTTTTAACTGATGCTTCTTTGAATTCTCAGCTTTCTTAGCAAAATTAATCTCCAGGTGTTTCTGCCGATTATACAAATTTGGAAGGCAGACAGAAAGGGCAAAACATGTGATGAAAGATAATATTAATAACTGATTACATGTGTTCAGAAAGGTTTCTTCATGTTAACTTATATTTATTTGTATGCTTTTGTAATATTTTTTTTGTATTGTGGCATGCTCTATGCATATTACTCTGGTTACTCTTTAAATTGTTATTCAAAATTATGTTCAGGCATGCAAATATATATGTGAGTGTAAGTGCATGTGGCACTTTAGACGAACATGAAAGATAACATCCCTCCCCTAAGAAGGTAAACTGTAATCCAGACAGAAAAGAATTTTTGTGATGACAATTTAAAACAAAAAGGAAAGAATGGAGTGCTTAACACTGAACATTTGAGTACTTGAAAGTTTCTAGAAAGAACTTGATCATGCACTGGAATCTGCAGAGGACCACACTTGTTAGAAAAAGAGAAGGCGCTATTCAAAGCCTAAGGGACATGGAAGGAATCAAATCCATAGTGGAGTAAGAAACAAAACAGTAGTAATAACGACTGTAAGGAACAGGGGTCTGCATGGTGTAAAAGAAAATAAGAACATGAATAGAGACAGAAAGGAAACTGGAAAGATCAAGTGCTCAAGGACAGGATGTCATAGTGTGAAGATTTTTGTTACTTTACATAGAAAATTTCCTAAGACATGCCACAAAATCTTCATATGTAATCAGAAATGTGGATGTATTCTGAGTTTCTCAAAGTCCCTACATGCTAATATTCTTTCTATTTCTTGCATCAGAGGGAAAGAGAATCAGTTCTGGCAATTTTCACAGTTAAGGATATTCTGCTGGAAAAAGAAATGCAATTTGTGAGGATCAGAGAAAATGCCAAGGAGAAAGACAAAAAGATACTTCATCACAAGTGGCTATTTAAACCTATCCCAGGGAGGACCCTCAAGGAATATTTGTGCTACAAATCTAACTCATAAGAGATGCATATGCCAGAAGTAGTCATTAACCTTTATTCAGGCCATTTGTATACATGTATCATGATGTAGCCCTTAAACGTCTAGAGGTTTGTATCTTCCCATTGGCTAGTTCACTGAAGAGAAATCACCATTATCTAGGAAAGGATTAGCATTATGGAGCTAAGATGGCTGATGATCTCCAAAAGAGACCAGGCAGTCTTGTAGCTAATGGAGAAATATATTTTCTCTCTGTCTGCAACACTTAAGTTTCAGCTTGGTGAGTTGCACGATGGTTTTTACATAAATTAATATGGACAGGATGCCTATGAGCAGCAGAGAAATTTTCTGATCTACCCATTTAGGCCCCTTTCATATAATCAGTAGAATAAAACAATTCTAAAGAATTGTCTCAGCTTAAAGTTGGCACCTGAAGCAGGTTTGGTGCCGTAGGTCAGTGGCATGAAATTGGCCATTTTCTCCCTCTGTATATAAGGGAAATCCTGAATTACTATCTCAGAGTTCCATACCTCTCTGTACTGTAGTCATGTGAAGGCAGGTGAAGTGAATCCTATCCTGTGCATTTCCTGAATTATTATTTTAATTTGTAACTGCTGCTGCAATGTAGCCCATCTTACAGCTCTCACCAGATGAAGATTAAATTTGGCATTAGAATTCATCAATAATTTTGGCATTTTTTGCCAATAATCTGTGCTTTTGTTCAGACGTGTAAGTAAATGTAATTTAAAATAATTAACCTTGTTGCTAAATGTTATGGTAGAAAAAGATTCACTCATTTTCTAAAGCAATAAACACAATTTAAGCCTAATTTATTTGGCAGTGATTTGCTCTCATTGGTTTAGGAAGTTGGATGCTTACATTTCTTAAATTGTCACCTTATCTCCTTGTGGAAAGTAGGAATTTCATGATTCTTGAGTGCAAGAATGTGGACTGAAAAGTGATTCTGAATAACTGTCTGCTCTGTGGAGACTATCCCTTGAGCACAGGATAAAATGGGGTGAAAATATGAGATTATGTGGTAAATTACTACTGTAATAATGCATAAAGGGGCTAAATTAGGATTACAGTAGCAAATCATAAATATAATTTTCAGCTCTTCAGCATTGCCTTTTCAGGCTCACTTTTAAAACAGATACAGCTTTCTGTAGAGGGACACCTGTTTCACAGAACTGGGAAAGGACCTCAGGTTGTGGGGAATATGCTAAGTGTCTGTCACATAGCACCTGTAGAAACCATACCTAAACAGTGATTCAATGGCATAATTCTTTTTTTACTGGGCTGATGAAATGAGTTTAAACTTAAACTTCAGTCACAGTGAAGGCATGTAATTTAAGTTTTGTTCTTGTTCTGCTGAATTAAAATGATAGTTTTACAAAAATAAATATTTGTGGTCTAATTTTAGATGGTGTGGTAAAAGAACTATCAGTCACAACATCTTGTCCTTCAATCCAGCAATATATATTAATAACACACACTACAACTAATAAACAGTCTGTCACATCTGAAAAAGTTCCCTGATGTAGGTAAGTGGACAGTGGATAGATACTAACATCCTCCTCCACTTCCTTGTAGAATTCAGTGTGACGATGTGAGGATCAAGAGTTTACTAACTGGAAATGTAACATCCAGATGAAGCAATCTACCACTTAAAGGAGAAAGATAGGAAAGCAATAAAGCACATATACAAGTAATAGGTGAAGTGGATGGCAATGATTCAAGTTGAGAAAGTTGTTGAGAAATAAAATTGCTGTGACAATGAAGAGCAGCAAACATAAGCAATTCTTTACATAGCACGTAAAATTATTATTTCCACTTCTTTAGAAATATCTGAGATGTACAACATGAAAGCCATGCTAGATATTTTTCTACATATGTTCCACAGCATAATAGATTTTTTACTCCACCTTCAGGAAAGCATATATGTTTCCACAAGAGCTACAGTTTTTTGTGTTTATTTGTAGTCTTCCAGGTCCAACGGTATTGCTTCATCAGCAAATTCTGCTCCCTCAGTGCTCATATATAGCTTCTGTATTCAAGAATTCATTCTTTACAGGAAGAGTTTCTTCACTTATTTTAGGTCTTCATTAAAGGTATTGTCTTTAAGGAACCCTATACAGGAAGATACAGGTGTAACTTATATGCATTGCATTATTGCCATCTGTCTGCACATTTAATTTAGTGTTATCCATAGAAATCACTACTTCTAGGAGCAGTTGAAACTACAGAGATCATTACTTAGTGTTGTGATGCTTACAGTCACTAGGAAACGATATATTTTACTCTCATTCTTGATGAGATACATTTTGGACTTTGAATTTGGGACCTTCTTCACAGTCTCTTACTTTATTTTTTAAATACAAAGTTCAAAAGTGTGGATAAATAGTGAAATAGCATAGGCTTGCAGAACAGACTTCCATCAATAAAAAAAGAAAGAACTGCAAAATATTTTGTTGTCCTTTGCTCAGAGGTGCTAAACTTGCTTATATTATGCAACTGAGATTAAATATCAGCACTTACCCAGATTAGAAGAGGCAGTATGGAGTAATTAAATCAAAACAATAGAAACTTTATAGGTGGTTGAATCAGAATAAGCAGAGAAAACAAAAGAAGCAGAAAACAGCTGAATAGAACCTCTGCTGTTCCTGACTATAAAACTGCTGTGCTCTACTCC
Organism: Lanius collurio; assembly: GCA_020086605.1. Taxonomy (NCBI): domain Eukaryota; kingdom Metazoa; phylum Chordata; class Aves; order Passeriformes; family Laniidae; genus Lanius; species Lanius collurio. The sequence continues at coordinate 296,924 of JACBWW010000002.1, forward strand.
CTAGGTTAGAAATGCATCGAGCTTTATAGGTGGTGTATCTCTGCTGTTTTTCCCTTTTAGTAATGATCATTCTTCAAGAACTCAATTTAAAAACAAGGCATCTGATTTCTTTTTATCTCACATTTTTAACTTTTAATGATTTTTTTCAACCCCAGTTCCTTTGGGGAGTGGCAGTGTCCAATTCCAAGAAGCATTTCTGATTAAAAATAAAAATAAAATGTGGGATCATTCAAGTCTCTGTGCTTGAAGAGTAACCATATGAAATCTACATGATATTTTCACATTTTGTGCAGCTACCAGTAAGGGAACATGACAGAGGAAATATTTTATTCATAATAGGATCATATAATAATTAAAACTAAAATTAACTGTATGAAACTAAGTTTTAGAATAACTTTAAAGTTGCCAGGGAAGAGGAATGCCAATCCATTCCATTCCTACCAGTTTGGTGCCAGGAAGATATGTCCAGCACCTGGGGAGGTATCAGGTCAGCACAAGAGCACCTGAAGAGAATCACAAAGGAATTTCAGCTGCTCCAGCTGGTAAATCAGCTTCATGAGGGACTCAAATGCAAAGAACTATGCAAAGGCACACAGTATGGGGCATAAACAAGGAAGTAGAGATGTGCACACAACTGCAGGGCAGTGATCTTACTGGCATTGTGGAGATGTTGTGAAGACACCAAAAAGGAGAGGCTGGTGGGAAATGTGAAGGCTTGGCTGCAGAGACCATGACATGGTGGAGTTGAAGGTCCTTGGGGCAGTGAGGATGAGGCATAGCAAGCTCACTACCCTGGACTTCAGGAGAGCACACTGGGCCTCTTCAGGGATCTGCTAGGTACAGTATCATGGGATAAAACTCTAGAGGAAGCAGGGTCCCAAGGAAGCAGGTTAATCTTCAAGGATCACCTCCTCCAAGCTTGGAATCAATGCATCCCAATAAAAAGAAAGCCAGGAAAAAACACCAGAAGGACTGAGTGGATGAACAAGAAGCTCCTGGGCAAAAACAAACACAAAAAGGAAGCGTACAGAGGGTGTAAGCTCGGACAGGTGACCTGGACAGAGAGATTGTCCAAATGGCCAGGGATCTGGTTAGCAAAGTAAAAGCTCTGATAGAAATAAATCCAGTCAGGAACATTCAGGGCAGCAAGAAAAGCTTCTGTAATATTGGCAATAAAAGGAAGAGTAGAGAAAATGTGGCCTTCTGCAAAAGCCTCTAGTGCTCACACTTTTCCAGCAACAGTAGGCACCTTGAAATTCTTAGACAAATTCCTGGAAGTCCTCCAACCAACCCAGGCAAGCAAAGAAGCCCAGAAATAGATGTGCAAATGTTATGGCTGTTATCTGCCTCTGCTGCACCCTGGGCAAAAGGAGGTAAAGTTTAAATAAATTACTATTAGTTAAATAGCTCTATAATGCCTATTTTTTGAGTAAGAGTGAGTCTTCTGTTTTATACCTTACTGGTGTATATACTATAAGACATCCAGATATGTAAATAACTTTACCTGAAAGGAGTTTTGTTTAAAGCTGATTAGCACAAAGGAGTTTTGTATCTTCTACTTGAGAAGAATGCCTGAACATTCTGCTTTTCTTAACACTGTTATGAAAGTTGTTCAGAAGAAAATGCTGAGAAACTTCTCTCCCACATTAAACAACTAAGATGATTTCTCTTAAGCAGACCATTATTAATTGTTTTCAGAACTATTTCAGAAGATTGATTCATGCATAAAAATGCATTTAGTCAAGGATTTCAGGTTTCAGCAACTCTGCTTAGAAAAGCTTTATAATTTTCTTCTTGAAGAAAGATCTTTAATTACATTGGAGCAATAGAGTGGGATTTATGCATATATTCTAATTATGTAGTAGTAAAACTGAAAAGCTCTTCATTAAAACCATGTGGAGAAAAATCAGACACATGCCAGCACTTCATTACTGAGAATTTAAGAGGAATTGTGTGGTGGCTTATTATCAGTATTACATAAATAGAAGGGCACTCTACATATTGCATATGTCGACACAGTCTTTTAGATAAAAAAATAGGCTGATTTTGAGAAAACAGAAGAAGATGCAAATTAACTCAGTTAATTAAACCAAACCAATTAATTCTACATTAGCACCTAACTACCTGTTTAGTAGACCAAGAATAATAATAAACATGCTCTTTCTAAGTTAAATCTGTATATATATATGTCTCCGTGCACAGACATTTATAGAAAATATAATATGAAAGATCAAAGTTCACTCAACCCTAACCTAATTAGATCTAAATAATCATCAAATAATATGATTAGATCATATAATTGCTCGTAAGAATTACATGCTTATAGCATGATCAGAATATGTGACATGCTTTCTGTCTAAACAAGGGCCTTTAAGATGAAGGGTTTTTGCATGCTGTAAACAAGAACAGCTGGTGCACAGCCTGTGTTACAACACACTGGAATAGCAATACAATAGATTTATTGTTACTTCTAAGATTGTGTATAAAGAAGTCATTCATATTTTAAATACAGAATTACTGAGCACTTCTTGCCAAATCGCAGACCCTTGTGAACAATTCCCTTTGAGTCACAAGCACCTGACTTCTCACTTCTGAGGCTCAGTCCATAAGATGATAAAATAATTAAGACTTGTGAAAGGATTGGATATGTACAACATCCTGCTGCTGACTACAAATTCATAGAAGAGAGCTGAATGAACTATGAATCTGAGCAGGGTAGAGGGGGGATAGCAGTAGAAGTTAGAAATGAGAATGGAAAAAGCAGTGTGTCTGTGAGCCTCTGCTGAAGCTCACATGTGGCCAGCTCCTGCAGCTCTTTGTTATTGAGATCTCTTATATTATACACCTAGCCATAATAAAAAAGGATATTGCTGTATATTCTAAGTGAGCCAGCTCATTAAACATAAAGAGAGTTGACATAGTGGTTTGATTATAGGGAAGATTTCTTGTGGCTGTGTGTGTAAAATACCTAGCTCATTATTTTTTAAGTAAAAAAAAAGCAACTTAAATTATGCATAACACACATATCATTGCATGATTAAACAACATAAATAATTTTATAATATTTTAAATATCTAATTTCTACCTCTATCAGTACGTATTTTTAATGATAAGAATTACTGAATTAAAATTTTCAGAAAGGTTTCTTAAGGGTAACTTTAAAGTACGACACAATGAATGAGAAACTTCCACTCTCACCAGTTCTAGTGTTGTCCTATTATGGACAAATTTCTCATGTAATTTTTTTCTTAAACTGATCAAATTTGATTTTAAGCTTCTAAGGTTTCCTGTATAAATTACTCTTATGAGAAGAACTACAGAATCAGGGAAGGGAAGGGAAGGGAATTAAGGACCAATGAGCACCTGTCACTCTGTGATACCCTTAAAAGTTATCTTCATCATTTTTCCCAAGCAGAGATTGTTAGCTGCAACTGAGAGAAAAAGGGTTGAAAAGCAGTATTGGGTTTCACACAGTGTTCCACGTAAACCAGAGGAATGGGAAAAAATTACCTATTGATACAGCTGTTTTGTCTGGCAGACACTCTCAATTTCTCAGATTTGCAGTATGAAGAGACTTCTTGCCACATGCAGAAAATCTATAATAAAAAGTTTTTAAAGTAAATTGCTGTTGATTTAAGGTAATACATCCACAGCATAGTGTAACTATCATTATTATCTGTATCATAGTTTTTCACAATAAACAGTCAAAAGGACTGAGTTATGAATGCTGAAAATATAATCGAACTTTCATTTCCTAGGCAGGGACCAGGAAAACATTTACTTTTACCAAACCCAGTTTTGTTGGTATAGGTCTGTTTGCTTTAGAGTCAGTTTTGGCCTTCTGAAATGGATTGTGAAGCAAAAAATTTTCCCCTCTCTATCAATCTCTGTGTGTTCTGTTCTCACTATTCACCTCTTTGCAAGTCCTGTGCACCTACAGAACTCATTATGAACAGACCTGGCTAAAGGCTTTTTTCTGAAGAGAGCTAGGGGTTAGCAATAAGATGTGTCCAGAGATATTACTAACTTCACACAATGTTGTGTGTATTGCATCTTAACACAAAGGTAAAGTTCATTGTGTCTTGATACAGAAGTAAAGTTGAGTTGTTCATTACCTTAAATCTAGTGATTCAATAGTACACTTACATATATTTAAAATTATATTGTTACAAGTAAAAGGGCTAGAAACTTTTCTTTTAAAAGAAGGATCAGTATTCCCTTTACAGTACTGTATCTAAAGAAAACCAGATCATGGTAAACAAATCCTAGAATGATTTAGTTAATTCAACACATGGAAACAATATGAAAGTTAGTTAAAAAGTGATATACTTATATATAACTTGTTTGTGATTGTTCATTCTTGTCCCACTGAGATTTTCTTATTTCACAAAATGAGCTGATTTTCTTTCTCTGAAGAAATGCTATGAGCTGCCTCTACACAGGATAATGTAGAGCTATACTTCTACCCCAGAGAAGAAACAACTCACTACTGATTCTTGCTTAAAATACCAGCATGTTCTGGGCTAGTAGACACCTATCACTGATCTGCACAGAAAGCTGAACCCCTTGTTTAGACATGAGGATTATTCTGACCTTTTTTCACAGTCCTCAATGGAGCTGTCTTCTGTCTTGGAAATCTTGGTATTTCTTCAACCAATTCCTTACTTTGTCAAGTAGGAGACTTTCTTGGCATGTTGTGTAAGAGTACCATTATCATCCCAGAAAGTAGTCAAAAGAAAATGTAGAGGAGTGAAGAACTGAAGTCCTCAGGTCTTCAGTCACCAGAAGTAATTCACTGTCAAAGAGACAGCCAGAAGTCTTGTTTCCAGAACTATTGCTCTGCTAATATCCATAAAGGACAAATGCCACCAGCTTGAAATTGAGCTTTTGGGGCGGTAAATGTCCCCAGTCCATCAATGGGCCCCTGAGAGGCAGTGAGGCACCACTGCTGCATCTTGAGCTGCTGTCCCTTTTTCCAAATCACATGAGGAGACTGGTGTGGAAAGTGACTGGTTCTTCTCAGGAGACAAGTTTAGTAGAAAGGGATTCTGTTATATGCTTATGTAGAAAGGTACTATACAACAAAACATTACTTGAAGGGAGAAGGAGAACCTAAGTCTGTTCTTGATGCACTGATGCCTCAAAGCCCATTTCTCTGTCTGTCCCTTCACCTTGTAGTCCCTGCAACAAGAGAGGTCTTCCACAGCTTTCTGCACATTCTAGTAGTTTTTAGTCTAGAAGTAGAGCACTCAGAGAAGATGATAAAAGAATAAGAGGTGGGGTAACATGTCCTGACTCTAGGCTTCAGGTTCAGGATAGTATCAGGGGACCAAGGGAAGATTGGGAAAAGTGTGGGAAGCATCCTGCAAACAGATTTTTGTACTTGTTGCATGTGTGGGCAGCCACCCACCATTCGTTATGTTAGGCACTGAATAAAATGACGTTTCTCATTGAGCTCTCACAGGACCTGGGCTTCTCTAAGAGGAGTGGGCATGCACAACAGCAGTATGCTGCATATGGATGTGAGAGGGCCTTTGGGCTTGGTGCTGTGAAACTTATTTTACAACTGAGAATAAAGCAAAAAGTTACCATTTGGGATACAAGATGTGTTCTTTCCCTATTCTATCCAGCCAAGTAAATTTTCTGCCTGTAATAAGGAGAAGAAATAAAGAAATCTAGTGCCTTCAGGAAATGAGTGATAGAGGACAGGAGGAAAGATAGGAATCACAGAATCATAAAATATGCCAGGTTAGAAAGGACCCATCAGGATCATCGAGTCCAACTCCTGGCCCTGCAACAGGACCAGTCCCAAGAGTCACACTATGTGCCTGAGAGTATTGTCCAAACTCTTCTTGAACTCTGTCAGGCTTGGTGCTGTGACCACTTCCCTGGGGAACTGTTCCAGTGCCAAACCACCCTCTGTGTGAAGAACCTTTTCCTGATACCCAACCTGACACAACTCCAGGTCATTCCCTGAGGTCCTGACACTGGGCACCACAGAGAAGGGATTAGTGTCTGTCCCTCCTTTTCCCCACATGAGGAAGTTGTAGACTGCAATGAGGTCTTCTCTCAGTCTCCTCCAGGCTGAAGACGCCAGGAAAAAGATATAAAGAGGAGGACTCTTTACATTAGGACAAATCAGAATAAATCAGGACTAGTAGAATCAGTGTAGCCACAGATGATACAATAGATAATATTTTTTGCATGGAATCAGATCCACAACATCAGGTGGTCTAGGAAATGTTAATTCTTACTGCAACTATGTGAGTGAGATTCCTTATTTGCTTTCTCTAAATTGTATAGGGCACATGTCATTAAGCAGCCTTGGTGGACCTTAACACTTTAAACATTGAGCAATAGCAAATATGTATCAATGCTGGCAATAGAAGTAAGAGTCACGCAATGAGTATCAATACAGTAAGGTAGTCTGTTTGGCATTTCAAAAATATTGGGCATCATAAACACAGTTGATGTGTCTCACGCTGTGACTGAGAGATGCTAAAGTATAATGAGCAGCTGTCTCTTCTTTTAGTTCCTTATATAAGTCAGGGATTTTTTTTTCCATGGATGTTGGAAGGAATGTGTATCCTTAAAGCTGAGAACAGCTGGGCATATATCCCCACAGGAACATGATAATGTTGTCTTAGGTTTCAAATGGACCAGAAATATCCACACCTAGTGTTAAGTCCCGGAAGGGGGACTTCAATATATTGAAATTGATAGCTTACTGTGGATCATCGAAGAATATGGAAGATTAAATTGTACTATCAGTAAACATTATTGCTTGAGTTCCTCTCAACCAGTACTGTGAAGTCACATGAGGTATGATATTCAGAGGTGTCCCAGAAATTCGAAGTATAGATATGATTGAAGCTATGAGGTCTCAAAAATATTCTTGTTAGGGCAGCCATTGGAACAGATCCAGAATACTGTAAATGTAGGTATGGATCTGTGTGTTGTGGTTGTTCAAATGCCCCAATCTAGTTACAAAGTACACCAGCACTCGGACAAGAACTTTTGGGAAGCACAAACAGCAGGCCGTGTCCCAATCGAAGGTGAGGTAGGAGCTCAGTGTGACTGAAACCAAGGTGAAATGCATCAGAAAGATGAGGGAATTCATGCTGCTTGGAAACACAGCTGAGAGTGTGCAGACTAATACCTGGTTGTAGAGATGAAGCAGTTTTTGCTTGGACCAATACTGCAACACATTTCCTAAATAAACCACTATAGTTCAAATGATATATTTAAAATGGTATAATTCCATGCTTAATATGCTAACTAGAATTAAGAAAAGAGCATTTAAAAGTTTGGAATTACTAGGCTGGAACAAGAATGATCACTTATTAAGCATATTAATTTTTCGTCATGAGTGATGAATCTTGAAAACCACAGTGATTTGTCAAAATAATTAAATTCCATTTGCTTTTCAGATATAAATGCCAACAGAGCTTGCAAAAGTAATCCTTGCTTGCTACTCAGAAGACTAAACTTTCATAAATGTACTTTCTAAACTGCATTTTTTCTTTTTCATGTATCTGGTAAGAAAAAATAAATCATTATTCATTCTGATTATAATCTTTAGTGTTGTTCATGCTAATCCTGCTAAAAGAATTAGTTTTTCAGAATCAGGTTCATATGTAGCACAGGGATAAAAAAAGACCCATTTCCTCAATTATTGACAGTGCTAATTTCATTCTGATATGCTTTCATCTGTTTTATCAACAGTTCAGGCTACTGGATGACATGACTATAGAATTTACAAGTCCTGATGTTTCAGGTGACAGCAGTATCAGTCTTACTTTGTAATTCCAGAACATCTGTGGAATAGATAGATGTAGTAGACATCTACGTATACGTTTTTTTAGACTTCTTATTTTCTTTATTGATAGTAACAAATTGAAAAGGATGTTTTTGCTGCCCTTTGCAAGACCTCTGTAATTTCTGCTGTGACTCTTCAGTACAGACCAAGAGTGTTTATTCAGTATTGTAACAGCCCTAGTCACAAAACCTCCCAAAGAACCACAGTGTCAAACCACAGTAAAGAAAGTCCTGAAACTAGTAAATTGTACTGACACACAGGTAGACTAGTCTTACCCCACAGAACAAAGCACTGTCTTGTCTTAGTCCTTGTCAAGGCTCTGAGTGCAGCCTGACACACATCCTCCCAGACAGGGGACTGCCTGCACCCAAGGCTAGCTCTGACACGGTGCAAGTGTGTAATCTTGGGCTGGACGGAGCTCAGAGAAGCTCTCCTGGTTACTGCAAAAGGGAAAAAGAAGTTAAGTTGAATGTCTTCCCAGTTAATCTCTGATCCTCACTCAATTTTTTTTAATGCACAGGTGAGAATATATTTTTCAATGGAAACATTCGGTCATTTGAAAGATGCTTTCTCTTACTCCTTCAAATATAATCCCTGTCCCCAAACCCTAACCCAAATATATTTTGATTTAAAAAAAAGCTCAACTTGGTACTGACAATTATAAGAACACAGAATTCACCAAGAAATTTCAAATTTATAAGAATCCAATAAGTTTTTAACATGTTATTTTATTTATGTTTTCTTTATTCTTTCAAATCAAGCACTTAGATCAAGTTTCCCTCTGCAATCAATATGCCTGTAAATTCTTATTTTATTTTAATATGAAGTTGATATTCGCGCAAAATCAGTTGCCTCCGGGAAGTGAACCTTTCAAAGAAAAAAAAAAAAAGACTATTTTGATATTTTGAGTAACACTTAGGCTGCCTGAAGAGCTCTGAGAATTAAGGCTAGCACAGGCTGCACTCAATGAGTGCAGCACGGGATATTGATAACATTTGGCAAACACATACAATACATTTTGGAATAAACTACTATAGTAGTGAATACATATATTTAAAAATACTTCAAAAATCTCAGCTGTTAATCTGATTTGCCAAAATTCAGGTCTTTTATTTCCTTCATTTTTCCTCTATCTTGCTGATCTTACCCTTCTTTGGTTATAAGGTCTACAAGGTCAAGGCTGTCTCTCATTAAAGCTGTACTTTTTATTGCATTGCCTTCAATCATCATGCTAGAACATGTTCTCTATGCCAAGTAATGTAAATGGGTTTGTATGTACATTGTTTATGATTCAAGTTCTTTGGGATGAGGATCTACATCCATTCCAGCAGGACACAGCAGCAAGAGAGCCAGCACTGTGATTCAAGGATTGACTCATTGTCCCCTGCACCTCAACAACATGGGTCTTCCATCCATGGATGGGGGTTATGACCTACTCTGAATCCCTAACTTGGTGGTACAAGGCTTCCTGGGACATCCTTGGAGAACCATAGTGGGCGGAGCCTACCAGGTCACTTTCCTGATGCATGCAGCGCTGGAATCCCTATGCACATTCTCCCATCAGTGTTTGGGAGCAGCATGGAGAGGCTGCTCTGAAAGGAGAGGCAAACCTGAAGCTGCAACAACACCAAGGCAGAGAAGGCAGCAGCCCTGAAGAAAAGAACAAAGCACCTGAATGAGAAAAGCATATCAGTTCTGGTGACTGTAACCGTGGTTGGACATAGCTCAATTACCATTGAGCTGTAGTGCCCATACAGGTGTCAGGGACTAGGTCAGGAAGCCAAGTGTGTGGATTGGAGTCAGGATCAGGGAGGTATGAACAACCAGATTTGCAGCATGACTCAGGCCCAGAACCAGGATAACAGCTTGAGCTTATGTCCTGGTCCCAGGAGAATAAGGGAAAGTCTCCCCAAAGCAGCTTCTCACATGTCTTCTCAAGGCCCTTAGTGTATCACAGTTGCTCCTGATTCTCAGGACGGAGGAGGACTCATGCTCAAAATTCCCAGCTATCCTGGAAATTAATTTATTTAGTCCCTTTCAGAGTATGAATCCATTTTATGTTAACCTGAGGATGAGGAAAGTGAACTGACTTGGCAGAGTTGCATTCTTGGCAGAGTTGCACATATTCTACAGGACATCCTAACATTACTTCAGTGCCTTCTGCCATAGCAGTAAGGGATCAGTAATATCCTCTAGTAGAGTTGAAATAGAATTTAATTTGTGTTCTAACATACTCAACTGTTTTTGGTTTATATATCTTTAATAATCTGAACTGGGAGACTCTTAAGTATTTTTCATAAACAATAGAATAATCTTGACAAGCCCCTAGTGAGATTTTCTTAAATTTATAGTAGAATAAAATCAAAATATGGAGCTAGGAGACAGCTGCCTGTCCTAATTTATCAGCTCCTAAAGTCTGAAATTACAAGTAATTTTCAAACAACTTCATGGTTTTTTTTTCAAATTTCACTTACATAGATTTAAAACAATAGTATTACTACAAATTTGATAGTATGGAGAGTGTTTATGAGAGATATATATCATTCATTTACATAGATTAATGGATGAGTCTTTCATTAAAAAGTAGTATTTAATACCCAGCAAGTGGGTATGTAGATATATATGTATACCAGCAGAAAATTAAAACCATATATACCAACTTTTAGATGCATATTTATATGTACACATTTAATATTGTTACTTTAATGTTATGTTTAATATTATTAAAGCATAATTCATGATTTTAATATCAATTTCATATGTATTTTAAGACTTTATTGAGTTTAATATTCCAAACATAACAAACATTTATGTCAAATGCCTCATAATACATTTGTAAAAACAAGTATCTTATAAATGCAATAATTGGATAAGAAGATGCAAAATACAAATTTGAAAACTAGCTATAAAGGGAATGGTTTGCAATATATTACCTAAAATATGCCAATGAAAAGTTGTGGTTTTTTCCTCCTTCTTTCAACTGATGAGAATCTACTGATTTTCTTATAAGATCATTCCCAATTTATAAAGGAAAGAATTATATTCTTTGAGCAACAGCAGACATGCCATACACATGTCACAAAAATCACAGTCAGAATTGTTGGTGAGATGTTCAGAGGTCCTGTAGTCCATTTTTCTACTTGATACCATTTGGCTGGTAAGCCATCGATTATGACATTCTGAGCCTGGCAGTACAGCTAATTCTCAGCCTATCTAACAATTGATTCATCCAGCTCATGTGTCTTCAGGTTTCCAGTGAGCTCCCTGCAGGAGATGATGCCAAAAGTCTTACTAAAGCAAGGTATATTACATCCAACAACAAATAACATCAAAGAGTAGTAAAAAGTACCTCAGTTGCCCAGTGCATACAGTCACATTTTATTGTGTGGCTCTCATTTGTGTCAAATCATTCCTTCCTTTTTGTAAACAAATAAAAGACAGTGCCTAAAGGTGAAACAAACGCATGTGCAAATGAACTCTCCACAAACCAACTGTACATGGAAAAGAAATCAAGTAATGCTGTCTCAAGATCTTTGGGATAATAACCTGAAAAGACAACAAAAAGCCCCATGTCTCACATAAAATATATAGAACTCTACTGTCTATGTCAAGTGAAAAACCACATTTGTTTTCTTATTTCTGTAATGAGGGAGCTGATTTCAGAGCAGGCTGTAAGTCTACAACGTCGGACCGAGGAGAAGAGCCTTCTGTTCTTCTGACCATCCAGTCACCAGTTCCATATGAAATTAATCTAGGAATGTATCCTGCTTATTGTAGTCAAGCTGTCAAGCTAAAACTTGACAAGATGTATCTAAAAAAATGTTCTTTTCTTGCCTATAAATATAGAACAAGATCAACTGCTTCATTAGGAGTTACTTTCCATATGCCTCTTTCTTCCTATGTTTTTTGTTCCTATTGGTTCTGTGCAGAAGTGGTATTATTTTGGATGCCTACAACAGGTAGTATTTGTGTTGTACTAGTGTTTGTACTTCTGCAGGCTAACAGATGGGCAGGTATACCATGAATGAAAGCTTTTAGAGCTCATGCCGCAGACTAGTTTTTTTTGACTAAAATAATCATCCAGCCAACAGTAATACAGCATGCCTATCAATAAAGATTGTTTATTGGGTATTTATTTAAGTGAAAGATGCTTGTCAAATCTGGTCATTTAAAACTGTTTTTCAAAAATAATATGATTTCATAGAATAAGCAACTTCCTGATGGCACCAAGCCACAATTTGTCTTTGAGGATGTACATGCACAGTAGAAACATCCCTTAATTTTACATCTGAAGATTGCTAAAGGGAATATATTCTATCAGTACAGAAGTTGACCCTTAGCCAGATGTTTTTGTAGATGTACACAAGGGTGATTGCTAATTAGTACATGATATACTATTCTCTCAAAGAGGGCATTGCATTCAAAATTCTTCCTTTTATAGACTTTTACATTATTTTTCTTTAGAAAAAGTAAAATTCAAACAAGTCAGAAAAATCAACTTCGCATCTACTTCTAAGACCCAGTTTTAAGGATGCAGATGAGATCTTCTTTATTGATTGGAAAATTATGCTGCAGCTTAAATGAAGAATTTTGCTTTTGATCATGTATACAAGTATGTAATTTGACGAAAGTGTGACCTTCACTGCTCTTTTACAAAATTCTCCAGGTTTTTCTAATGAACAAAGTGTACCAATTGACTTTTCTTCAAAATAAGGAAGAACACACTAACCATCTGTCACTTTGCAGAGCAGCTGCATGGAAGAAGTCTTTAATGAAGATCTCCTGCTTGGCCCTTTCTGTTTTGGAGTAAACTGGCTGAGAAAAACTCAACAGTATTTTAGGAGATTAAATGTTTCCTTCCTGCCTGCTTTCCTTCCTTTCTTTACTAATAATTTGCTTTCTAGCTAGTCACTAGCTTTTCAATTGTAAGACAAAACTATCATCAGCTTCGATTACACTATGATACAGAGTTCTAAAGGCCTTGATCTAGAAACATTCCAAAGATTTTTCCTTATCAAACCACAGTACAGCCAGTTAAATAAGATGTAATCATGTGTGCAGCTATAACCCTGCAGCTGATTACATTGATACTAACACTTCGTACTCATCATTTGAGATGTTGCCAGGCACACCCAGGTGTATGGGAGGTGTATGGAAGGAGTGGGGGATTGTGCTGCCTTTTGGATAGTCATGTATGGCTATCTCCTTAGGGCCATGATACTTCCCAGATGATTTCTGGTCTTGTAAAACGTAGCAATATTCATGACACATTTTTCTTTCATAAATTAAGGCACCAGAGTTTCAGAGAGGAACAATAAACTTTGTTTATGAAAGTATCAGGGCATGAAGAAAACATAATAAAACCTAAGCAGAGAAGCCAAAAATTTAGACTTTACTAGATAAAATAATATGATCTTCAAATCTACAGGAGATCAACAGGAACTGCTCACATCTTAACTGACAATGATCTAATGTCTCCAATGTACTTATAAATACATTTCTTTTGCTACCCTTATGAAGCAATATTTTCTGCACATTTAGATTTCTTTTTCCTCTAACTTTGCTGATCTTATTATTTCTGGAAAAGAATTTCAAAAACAAGCCAAAAAGTTCACAAAAAATTTTTTGAAGATAAAATCTTTCCACTAATAAAGAGAAAAATTTAATGCTTGTGTGTTTAGGATATACATTGGTAATCATCTAGGGAACTGATACTTCTTCTCAGATTACTGTACCAACCTGCTTTTGCTAGTGTCTGGGTGAGACGTCATTGCAAAGAGGAATATCACCTAAGCAACCCTATAATGCTAAAAAGCTTATAGCTGAACTGTGTAGAAGGAAACAGATGGGGCAGTATCTGGAAATTTTATTTGTCAGATATCGCCCATCTGTTTCTCTCCCTATCTGCATGTTTTGCAGTAATATCCATTTTTAGGAAGGCAAGTCAATCTAATTCTACAGATTTGATTTAATCTTGTGTTTTATTATTATTTTTAAATTTTTATTTCATACAATTCATTAATGACTGGCAGGGAAACATAAAACCCACACTGATGACTCAGTCAAATAATCTTCATTTCCATTCCATGAGAGGCAAAGTTACATTTCAGGGCAAAATTAGTAGATGCTAACTTTTCATATTAATTGGATGCAACAATTTTGACAGTTCCTCACATGAAACAGACCTCCTAAAAAAATGAATGATAGAAAGTATTTTTAAATGCATTCTAAAAGTGAAACGATTATGTGTCATTTCAGACTAAGTTCTAGTTTCTATGTAATGAGTAGCTATTAAAATCAGTAAGTCTTTTTCAGCAGCTCTCTGATTCTCTGAAAATAGAGCCACAAAAGGCTTTGCAACAGGTATATTATTTATGGAGAGTATATAAAGACTTTGGTTGTAAAAATTAATTATGGGCTGAGAAATTCTATCTGTTTTCTGCCTCATATTCTTAGCTAAACACAAGCTAACATAATGTCACTGACATTGTTCTTCTATTTTCACAGGATCAAAATTAAAACAAAAGCCACTTAAAATAGTAGTATAGGCATAAAGGAAGTTATTAGAAATCAAAACCAGAAATGAGTGGCACTTCCAAAAGGCCCACAGAATCCAGTATCAGGCAAAACCATGACTCCTGTCTGTTCCTTATGCGTGAGTACCAATACTGAGGTACTAACAGGTGAGCATTTAGCTTTTATAAGAGTTAATGATAAATCATGACAGTAAGTGGGCTGAGTATACTAATTAGTCTGACTAATTACAGGGGTGCTGAGCAAGGCAAAATGGAGGGGTTGAAAAAAAATGAGCTCTATTCTGAAATGAGCTCCATCCTGTTGCCATGTGTTTGTCATCAAACTGTAACCACTCTGCTCTTGACTCTAGCCTCCTCAGCGTGCAGTGACTGCTATTGCTGCAACCCTGTCTTCACGGTCTTTCTTGCCAAATTATAGTAACCCTCTCTCTATTACCTAGGCCCAGGCCTATCCTCTCCTCCCCCTGTTCTTTTGATTATTTTTCTTCTTTTCCCCCACTAATTTTACAGGACTGCTTTCTGACCTGCAGTTATCTACATCAGCTTTTAAACTAACAGTACTCTGTGACCCTGGCAACAGAGGGCTTCACAAGAATAGTTCTCTATCAGTGTTAGATTCGTTCTTTTCTTCATGTGTCCTTTGTCTGCTTTGATCTTTAATTCTGCTCTCTACTTTGATATTGATTCCTAGTCACATCTCTCATTTCTTTATCCCTTTTCTGTCTCTAACTTGTCTTTTGCCAGCCCCTTCCCTAACATCTGCTTTGGATGATCATCACCTTGGCACAAGGACATCCTGGTTTCTCCTGACTTGGGTCCAAATCACAGACTGTCTCACCTTTCCCCTAAAATGGGTTAATTCTTTGATTCTTGTGGCTGACATATTTCAACTCATCCTGAGTGCTGTATCTGAATCTTCTCTTTATCCTTTAAAGCTTGTTTTTAATGTTTATTTTCTTTATCCTTTGATTGCAGTCCACTTAAGAACACAGGTCAGGGTTGCACAGGTTATCAAATCCAATCTTCCTGCCTTTTGCAGGCAAGTTTGTCATGGAATTACTTTCATAAATCTGCCAAGGTCTACTTTTAAATCGATTATTTTTTCCCCTCTGCTCTCCTAACAAAAGGCTGTTTCCACACCTTATGATTAGAAACTATCTTTCATTTTCCAGCCTATACTGATCTGTATCTTGCTTATGCTCTTTTCCTTTTATGACAATTCCATCCATTAACATCCCGTTTATGCTTAGAACTGTCTCACATCTTATTTTCCTAGGTTAAACAAATCAAACCCTTCTAATCTATGTGTCTCAGATAAGCTCTCCCTTCCCCAGAGGCCTCTGCTCTGTTTAAGTCTGAATAAATTCTTTTAGAACATGTGTGATCGTAATTCCCTATGATATCCTAGGTGGGATGCACAGTATTAATTTTCATCTCTTCACTGGAAATATTTTTCCTGATGCTAGACTTTATGCAGCTTAGGCTCTACTTGCTTACTTCATAGCTACATCATTCTGGTGACTCAAAAATGCCAAAAACTCCACTCAGGAGTTTGAGGTTATATTATTTATTGATTATTCTCATAAGAAACTGTTACTGATATCCCTTATTGGCATGACCTAGGATCTTATAGTGTTTTTTTAGTCTAATTTTTTGTGTTTGAGTTATTGAGAATAAAAATTGTATGAACTCACACTGTATATTGGTATACATAAATGCAAAAAATTTACCAAACATACATTGGCCCTCCCCAATCATATTTGGTCAGCAGAATTAATTTAAAAGCGCCTCTATTTAGTGCAAAGTCGTGAAAATACTAAGTCATATAGATTCCCAGATGAGTCCTTATCTGATTTTACTTAAATCTGCCTCTCAGCCCAGCACTTCCACCCTCAGTACAGACTACCATTAATGCCCCTTTAGCCACCTCTTTAGCTGAAAAGCTTCTCTAGCTTGTCATGGCCCTGGGTGCAGCTACAGGCTCTGCAGCCTTGCCTCCTCACTGCTACGGGTTTGGCTGCCTGTGCTCAAGGCCACTTCTGACCTGGCACAGCCATGTAACCTTGTGTCAGGCAGTGGTGACACATCTGATGTGTGAGGAAGAGCTTGCAGAAACTGTTGGTTTCTGCCTGCACTTAAGGAGTGGATGCTGCATTTAAGTTCAAACCCTTGCTCCAGTTGCAGCCTGTTTTACATTGCAGCTGCACCTGTGCATCACTTTGCACCTCACCGATCCTGACACCTATTTGTAGACTTGACCTCATATCCATCTCCCTGCTGTGAACTTGACTGGAGATCTGTAATTTTGTTTGATCCATGTTATCATCCCCAGATCTGCTACTTCTGCATTCAGAGACTGCAGGAGGCCACTGCCCTGCCTGTCTCACTGGTGTCACTTCATCCTCCAACTTGCTTCTCTTTCTGGAGCAGCCCTCTTGCAAGCTGCTTCTTGATACAGCTTAGCATTTTATGGTATGAAATTATTTCCTGTGGTTCAGTTGTGAAAAAATCGTTGAATAAGTCTGCAGGTCTTCCTGGCATATCTTGCCTCTTGGTGCCCCCAAGTTATTTGAAGTTTATATCTCTGGTGCACAGCTAGTCAGTATCGGCTCTGAAAGGTGATGAGGTACATGGGTGTGCCAGTAGCTGCTAAACTGAAATTAGCTGAGTTCTAACAACATATCCTCACATTAAAGACTACACAGGCTCAACAGCAGGATAAACTGATTCAAATAAAAGCTCAGGTAAATAATCTGTTGCATTTAATATTGGTGTAATATTGATATTTGGGGAAGTAGGGACAGCCTCTACAACCAATTTGTTCTTGATCTCAAATTCATGGAGGTCACAAGTCATGGAGATATTTTGCAGATATCTGAGGAGGATCTGAGGATCTGAGGAGACCTTTACACAAAGCTGTAGAGGTTCCCACCTTCAGGTCTCACTTTCAGTTTCTACAATCTGCTTCTGGAGTATTACCTCAAACTCATCTGCTGCGCTTGCAGCTTTAGGAGCCCTGAAAGAAATTTCTCCAGCTGGGGGAGTATGCAACTCATGCTAGTATGGGTTTTATGCAGCAGCTGCCACTATGACTGAATTCAACCAATAAACGTGTTATTAGAATCAATCCAATGTTAATGTCATCAGATCCCTACCTGTGAAACTGGCACTAAATTCTCCAAGTTACTGACATATACTTGGGGTGGAGTGTTTATCTGTTGTACTTAACAATTCGCTAGATTATTCCTCCTGCACATATACACAATTCCTTGCAGTCAAAATTTTTGACTGAAGGGAATTGCAAAGGGAGAAGCAGACTGAAGAAAGTAATGACTTACTGCCTGTAGGGAAACACTTTACAGATTAAACAGTGATAGTGATAAAACTGTGGATGGAGTCATAAACACCACCTCCCTCTCTGTCCCTCCCTCTCTGATTATGTATACTTGCACAACAAAGCAAACAGCTGACAAGATGAAAAATCATCAAGATAAGCCTTGAACTTGAGTTTCCCAGTAAGAAGTGCAGAAGACCACACATACATCATCTCTTGGCAAGAGGACTGGAGTATTTTCCATTGACTTATGAGCAACAAATGGCTGAGCCATACAAGAGCATTATTGTTGCTGTCCTGTGCTGGCGGAGCAGTTTCCCAAAGGCCGTGGAAGCAGTGAGTGTCCAGTAACAGCGCTCCCACCAGCAGAGCTCAGGCTGTCCCAGGAGAAACCTCAGAAGTGAGCAGTTTCTCTGAAGAGAAAGTACAAGTCTGCTTGGAGCAGGATGACAGGGAGAGAAACAATTTGGCTTTGTGGCTGGATGAAATGATCTATTATGTGCAAAATTCTGCATTCCCCGAATGTTGGGTTTGGAGTGACAGGCAAATTTACCAATAGAAAATGCTGTGGTTTGAGAGCTCACATAGACAATGTACCAAACACATGCTTATCCCCAGCCTTGCTCATTGTTGGCTACAGCAATGATGCTAAAGTATTTATGTTGGAAAATACACAGAAGTGCTTAATCTTGATGTGAATAACAAGAAAAGCTCACTTGTGCAGTGGTACAAGACTTATGAAGAAGCAGGGATGAGCATCCAAGTCAGAACTGGGCTGCCAGCACAGTCTTGGTTTTGTGCCAGAGACACACTGTGAGTTGAGCCCAGCTCACTCTTTCTAGCAGCCCATGATGTCCTTTCTCAGTGTGCTCACTGAGAAAGGCTGGAAGCCTCGCTGTTTCATGATGAAACCTGGTTTTCATGGACTTCTTAAGTACAATTTTTTTTTTTCAGGAGAACTATACAACAGTTTTTAATCCACATTTTATTTTAGTGCAAGGTTAATTTTTCCTTTATGCAGTAGTATGGATTTTTTTCCCTGTCAAACCTGGCTAGCGCTGACATACTACTCCCAAGCACGGCAGGAAAAATGTGCTTGACTCCGTCGCAGTTCTCGTTTCCCAAGTGCATTCTCAGAAAGCTATTTTTCTTTTCCCCCGCCATAGCACAGGTATTTTTTATCTCTGTCGGATAAGCCGATAAGGGCTGATGTGAATGGCGAGCGCACTTCCAGCCGAGAGCGCTTCCCAGCTCTCGGGAGCGGCCGTCGGGCAGGCAGGCACGTGCCTCCCTCCTCGCGCGGCGCCTCGTGCCCGCCTGGAGCCGCGCTGTTCCCCCGTCCCGGCGCCTCCGGGAAGCTCCCGACGCGAGGGGCTCGGCCGCTCCTCCTGGGCCGCGCTCCAGCCCCTCGGTGCCCACCGGCCCCGCTCGCTCCTCGGCTGCCCCGGAGCCGCGGCCGGCGGCGGGGCGGGGAGTGTGTGTGGGGGGGCAGGGGTGTGTCCTGCTCTCCTGCTCCCTGCCCGGGGCACCGGGGTCTCCTCTCCTCTCCCGGAGGCTGCGGCTCACTCGGCTGGCCGTCCCGCGGCGGGACGAGTCGGCGGCCCGGGAGTCATGGCTCGGGAAAGTTTGCCGCTGCTCCTGCTGCTGGCGGCGCTCGGCAGCCGAGGCCAGTCGCCGCCGCCGCCGCCGCAAAGAGGTACGGGGGAGCGGGGACCGCGCCTCGCCCGCCCGGCCGGGAGCGCGGAGGGCGCGCAGGGGGAGGCGACCTTGCCACCAGTTCGGGAGTCGTTGTGGTGCCGGGAGGGGCGAGGGAACGGGGACCGAGCGTGACAAATGACCCCCAGCCTGCAGAGAGGGGACTCGGCGGGCGGCACCAGCGCTGGTACCTTGGTGGCCGGGCCGAGGAGGGGCTGCTGCCGGAGCTGCGCGGCGGCCCCGGGACATCCCGCCTGCTGCGGCCATCTCCGGCCCCTCACACACGCGCTGAATGACCCGGTTCGGAGCAGCGCAGATGGGCTGCGCTGAGGAAATCATGTAGGTGAGGAACGGCTGGAGGACGTGACCTGGTTCCCGAAGCGTCACACCAGCGTTACGGGCTGATTTGCTGGCAGCCCTCCTCCAGCCGGGATGTGCCCGTCTGTTGGCATCCCTGTGACAGGGGAAGCTTGGTAGGCTGTGCTGAAACACGTGTGGGCTGCCCGGACTGCTTGTACTTCAGGTGGCAATTTGATGCACTTAGCCCATCACAAAGCTTTTCTCGTTAAAAACGAATCACGACTGGCATGGGAACAGAATCAGTTGTATCCTGCATGGGTAGTAAATGTCTTAGACATACCATTATCCTGCCTTATGCAGTGTTTAGGTGTGTTGACATTAGAAGGCTTTTTATTTTTGTTTGCTTTTTCAGTGCTCTGTGGAAAGATCAAAAATGGTGTTGCACAGGTACGGGAGAAATAAACTTTAGTCAATTTCTCTGTTCTCATAGGACATCCTTAAAACCATTCTTCAGCCCACAGTATTCCTTCTGGTGCTTACATTTGTGCTCTTAACATTTTTAGCCTTGCTGAAATTAATTCACTTAAAAGGTACTGTGGGTATGCCAAAATAAAATTAATTGAAGTTCCTGGATTAACAGCTATCTTCCCTTTGACCCTGATGTCACATTATAGGCTGAACATTATGGATTAGGAATTTTTACAGTTTAGAGTTTACTTTGGAAAACATGATGCGCTGACATTTCATGAGAAAAAATGTCTCAAGCTGCTGACTCCTTAATATGAATTTTACTGTGTGAGAATAAACGGCAGTTGTTCAAGAATGTGTAGATAAAAACTCATCCAGAATTAGACTGTGCTTAGATGATGACTTACTGGTAAACATTGAAGACTGGGATATTAAAAGCAGAGCATTTAAAATACAGTACATCATCCATTTTCTTCTTGCTGTTTTTTTTTTAATTTTTTTCCTCTAATTATTTTTTTGGCTAATATTGATTTAGCGTTTCTTTTAGTATTCTCTCTCTCTCTCACATGTAGAGACACTTCTAGAGAATGTCCTTTTGTTTATGCAGTATGATGGTTCTCTTTAACCTCAGCAGTGAAGGGATATGTTCATTATTTTCCTTTTAAATTAGAAGTGGGTGTGTTTGGTGTTCATCTGCTGCATCACTGATATTATAAGTGAGTTCTGGTAATTCAGTGAGGAATCCTAGGACTTTTAATTAAATGTTAATGTGGTGATGGAACCATCTAAACTTAACAGTTGAATTCAAGTCCTGGCCTGACAAATTTTTATGCCATTTACTGTCTTCTGAATTTCTTTTTAAGATCTCTTGCAGCTGCTAGGAGGTGCTAGCACTATGTAGATATCATTGTGTTGCCCACCACAGACAAAGAAGTAATGCACTCCTCTGTAATGCAAAAATTAGAAAAGTCTGACTTCACTGGCATCCTGGGGGATTTTTAATATGTACAAGAATGTTACTGGACGTATGGTTTATTTCTTTAGACTTACAGCTTTTGTTTTTCCACTTAAGTGTTATTTGGTAATAAACATAATGTTGGATGCTAAGTATTGCTCACTAATTGTTAGCACCAGTTGGATGTCTGTGGACAAAATTATGTAACAGAGCTGCAACGCTTTGAAAAACAGTATTTGAGACATCACAATGAATTCCCATGTTGTTTGTTAGAACAGAACAGTTCAAGAACATTTTGCACCTCAAAGATGGGAACAGTCTGTATTTCTTTTTTTGTTTCTGTTCTTGTGGTATTTTTTTTTTCCTTTTAAAATTGTTAGAAGACTTACTGTGGTCAGAAACCTGGAGTTAATTTCAAGCTGGGTTTGGTTTGTTTTTTTTTTTTTCCCCAGCTACGCATATTATCTGTTCTTTTGTTGTTTGAAAACTAAATAATCATGTAGAATTTCTATTGTGATTTAACCCCAGGCATTGACCAAGTACCACACAGCCCCTTACTCCTTCAAAAGCAGGACTGGGGAGAAGATCAGATGGGTAAAATCTAGAAAACTCATGGATTGATATAAAGACAGTTAAATTGGTAAAGTAAAAGCTGTGCAGGCAAAAAAAGCAAAACAAGTAATTAATTCACTGCTTCCCATGGGTAGGCAGGTGTTCAACCATCCCCAGGAGAGCAGGGCCTCATCACGCATAACAGTTACTTGGGAAGACAAACAACAGCAATACAAACATCTCACCCTTCCTCCTTCTTCCTACCACTTTATATACTGAGCATGATGTCATATGGTATGGAATATCCTTTTGGTTATTTGTCCCAGCTGTGTCTCCTCCCAGTCTCCTTTTCAGTGTGGCAGTATAAAAAGCAGAAAAGGTCTTGGTTCTGTATAAGGCCTGCTCAGCAATAACAAAAACATCTCTATATTATCATCGCTGCATTCAACAGAAATCTAAAACACAGCCCCATATGAGCCACTGCAAAGAAAATTAACTTTACCCCAGCCAAAACTAGTGCAACTTCTTAGAAAATGAAAGAATCAAAACCAGAAAGGCATGTGCATCCTACAACAGTTTTTCTTAAAGGTGTACATAACTTGCAGTTAAGGCAAACTGACTGATGTGATATGTAATGTTCCTTTGAATCTTGAATCCCAGCCTTATTCCATGTGGAATGTGAGCAAACCAAAATAGTAGTAATTTAGAAACTAATGTAAAATTTCTTTTGATCGTGAATTTTGCATTTATTAAAGGATCTCAATATTTGTTAAGAGAGAGAACGGAAGCTATGTATCTATGAGAGGTGTGAACAGTAGGCACAGGGCTTAGGAACGTACACTGCGCAGTAACTTGATCTGTAGTGTCAGCTGCTGACATCAATGGAGATAATTCATGGAGTACAGGTGCTTTTAGCATGTGTGGAAGGAAGTGTAAGTTGACTCCAAGAGGTGATGTATATAGGATGCTTTTAAAGTCAAAGTGAGATATCTCACTTGAAAGAGGAATGAGGGGTGAACATCAGCAGGATATGACTAGTGCCAGTCTGTTAGGCAGTGGATGGTGTCAGGCAGGTCAGTATTTTTAAGTTTCTCTGTAGGTGTACATTTTTTAAACAAGTTTCCAGAGAGTTTAGTTCAAAACTGTTCTCTGTGTTATGTTGTGACAACTAGGACTTACAAGATTCTTTCCCACATACATACATACCTGTGTATATGGTACCCTATACTCTGAAAAGTCAAGAAACAAGGCTAATAGAACATAATTTTAATATTTCAGATTCTAAGAATGAAGAATGTTGTATATACTTAGATTCTCTCTTTCCTGAGACAAAAAATGTTCAAAATGCTTTGTTTCTGTAATCTGTTAAAGCAAAAGTCAATTTTTCTCTTTCTTCATAGGGATTTCTTTGGAGTAAGGTCAATTTCAAAACTAATCAACACCACCCAGCTCTAATCTTGTAATGGAGAGTATTTCCATCATGGTTAATGGCATTTAAACATTCAAAACATTCTACTGGCCTTATTTGAGGAACAGGCCTTGTAAAAGATTTGGTTGGTAAAGTTGCATTCTACTTTCCTGAGAAAACAAAACAACGTTTAGATGATTGTTTATCAGCTTGTTCTCACCTAAATAAATTTTGAATCTGTTACTCAATATCAACAAATTTGAAAACAATGAAAAAATCTTTTAATATATAATCATTGAAAATCAATGGGTGTTTAAGAGAAAGAGTCCCAAAGTACTTTATCTTCTGTGAGAAGAAGGGTAGAATTTAGCCATTATCTAACCCATTCAGTCCATGTAGGTCAACGTGTGTAGAACTCAGGCTTCAAAAATATGAAGGAGAACACATCCATGGTGGAGGGCTGGCATCTTGGAATGCGTAAAATTCTGTGTATGTTTTCCTTTAAAAAAGGGGTTATTTAATCATGCTTCAGGATTTTATAACAAGCCTTTTTCACTGAAAGTCTACTGCAATATAGTACATTCTGTGTGTTCCCTTTTCACAGTCAGTCTGTATGCTGTTTAATGCTTTGGCAGATACATTTTCGGTGATCTAGAAATTATGATTTCTCTTACTTTATTATTATTATTTATTTAAATGTATGTAATACAAGACCATACTCATTCCAAACAACTCTTTTAGCAGTATTTAGTGCTGCCTGATCAGTAGGGATTAACCAACTCTCAAATGGTGGGAGATGCTGCTCTCCAATATACATTGTAATTGCTTTTAACTTTTTACTTCAAAGCTGTTGTCCATATCACTTTCTTATAGTTTAATAACTGGATGAGAAAGTGAAAGCAGAGAGAATTGATAGGTCTTTCGGGTTAAGAATGTGAGAAAGGAAAATATAGTAAAGGGCCAGTCTAAGGTATTAGAAATAGGTAGAATTGCCCAAACTGACTGGAGACATGAATATGTGAGGTTTTTGTGTACATGCTTTAACTAGAAATAACCACAGCCAAAGCGAAGGAAGTAGGCCTTATACAAGAATGTGTGAATTTCTCCAAGTAACAAATAAGAACATAAGATGGCAAGACACACTTTATATTTAACCTCCTTATTATTAATTTTTCCTCCGAATTTTTTTACATGAGTCATTCTTATTAGGCTTGAAATGCTAAAGTCAGAACAGTGGTTCTTTAACCTGTTCCAAAAATCCGCTTTAAAATAATACAGCAAACAATCATTTTTAATTAATTCAGGCTGGAGGAAGGAATCCACCCACACATGTTCTAATTTCTTATCCAGCTACTTGGACTGACAATTTTTTGAGATTATAGTATTTTGGAATAAAAGGCTGCATGGATTCCTAGTGCAGAGTGGATTTTTATTTTCTTTTAGTTTTCTTTTTCTTTTTTTCCCCCTGAAGTCCAGACTCCTCATATTTACAGGTCAGGAACTCCACATATTTACAGGTCAGGACACAAATACATGCAAATGTAAACCAGTGTGCATACCTAACTCTCTCCTTTTCTTTCCAAACTTTTTTTCATAGATAATTACTCCTTAATTACTGGATAGTTTTCTTCTAACCGGGAGTTCTGTCTGGAATGTGTGAGCTCATATGTTACACACTGGCAACTCAGGCCACACTAGCAGTAATACAGACCAAATCTTACTTGCAGATGTAAAATACAGACCAGTATGTTATGTTTGTTAAACTTTATATTGATTCCATCCCTTTGTTTGAAATACGAAAGGGAATTCCTTGTGTTTGCCAATAAAGCTGTTTTATGAGCTAGCTCCTGCTGATGACTAGATGGTATTTGTTCTCTTTTACCAGCTACTCTAGTTGATAGCCAATTCCTAGTTTCTGTTTTTCTGCAGTTTTCATGTTTTCTTCAATCCAAAAATGTAGATAAGAGAGGTACTGAAGAAAATGGTTTTTTGGACCACTTCTGTACCATGGGTAAGATCAAGATTAGACTTTTTTTTAATGATTTATTCTTATTAGAAAAATGTTAGGATTTCCATAAAAAATAACTTGAATTTTTGTGAGTTTTGTACTGACAAATAATGAAGATCCCTCAGGATTCTTGCAACACTCCAAACAAATAACTACTACTCACATTTTTTCAGCAGTTCAGTCTCCATTAGTTACACCTTAGCGTCACAAGGATTTTCATAGGACTCTTGCTCCCTGCCAGATTCCTCTAGCAGACATTATCTTTGAATCAGACCTTGTAATAACATTAGACTGTAGAGCAGCTGTAGCAGTATTATGCCAGAGAACTCTTGTGAAAGCTCAGGAAGAATAATGAACATTCCTGCAGAGTGGATTATCCAAATACCATTACAATGCCTTGTTCTGTCCCAACTGACATGTGTATGTACTGCTGTCATAACTCAAGGATTTAAGATGTAATAAAAAAATTATCTAAAAGTGAACAAAATACTAAATAAAATCTATTTTCATAGCTATATCAATTTTTAATGGAAATTACTATATCTTGTTATTGTCCACCTACTCCTATTAGTGGGGGTGTTCTTTGAGGTCAGTTAGGAAGAATTAGAAGGATGAATGCCTCTAAACATACTGTAATGTATTTCCCACTGCTGCAGGAAAATGGAGCAGCACTGGGGATTAACAATCAGGAGTTTAGAGGTGCAAGCAAAAGAAATCAGAACCCCTGTTTTCCTGCACACTTCTAGTGATAGTGAGAGTTGATTTAGGATTTAGTTTGGTTTTCTACATATACACCCGCTCCTTAGATGAACCCTGAGGGTTTTTGGTGCCACTTTCACTCAGGCTACCTTTAGGTTTTGATGGGAGATGCTGAATGTGGCAGTTTATTACTCTTTTTATGCTAACTGCTCAACAGCTTGTAATCCTGTTCCACAGAAATGTCTGGGTAATCTCTACTGTGGAGAATTGCATTATATATTAACTTTCCTGGAGTTTATCTTGCACTGGGAATGTAAAACTACTGTTATACATTTGTTGCTGAATAACTTGTAGACTGGGAGGAGGAACAAATAGCATTATTTTTACATGTTACTATGTTTCTAAATATGTATGATAAAATACTATGTGGCAGTGATAACAATTTTGTGCATTTCCTGAGCACCTCTGCAATGGTGGTAACATGATTAGTCTGGATTCCTCTGGAAGCCACAGAGCTCAATGGAAGAAGAAGAAATCCAAGCCTTTTGAAGAGTACAAAGTAACATGGTAAAAAATACAGGGCTTTTGAATTTGGTATGTGAAACCACAAGGAATAGATTGGGATAGGGTCCACTTGCACATCTAATCTGACTGTGTGAATTTATGCATGCATTTCTTGTCACGTCAACAAAAAGATGATTGCAGACCATCACAAGTATATTTCTTATGTTTAACTTTAAGCCATCATTGACACTACTGAATTAGTTAATATTACCTGAAAAAACAATTCTTGATACTATTTCATCTCTGTGGATAATTTTTTTAGTCAACTTATATGACA
The DNA here is from genome assembly GCA_020086605.1 of Lanius collurio. Classification (NCBI taxonomy): domain Eukaryota; kingdom Metazoa; phylum Chordata; class Aves; order Passeriformes; family Laniidae; genus Lanius; species Lanius collurio. Next base: position 323,539 of record JACBWW010000002.1, read on the forward strand.
GTTGTGGCAACACCCCAGTTGTGAATATAAGAATTCCAACATGCAGGTGGAATGCAGAGTACATTTCTCATTGGTTTTTGATTTTTGGTACAATTGGAGATTATTTTCTATTAATCATTACTTCTCAAAGGTGATTGAGCCCTCACACCAAAAGGTTTTCTTTACCATGGGAACCCCCCCCCCCCCCCCTTTAATTGAAAAATATAATTATAATATGCACACTGAATTACTCTTCTAAGCACAGTGTCTTTCTACAGCTGGGTACAGCCTTCTAAATTAGTTCCATTGAATTAAGTTTATTGTGTGGGTTTAGGGTCTGTAAGTGTCACTTTTGTTATGCTTATGTAGTAAATATGGGAAATATTTCCTAAATTCAGAGTAAATTGGAAGCTTTTGCAGGCATGCTCTGTAATCATTGATTATGCATGCAGCTTCAGCTTCTTCGCCCCACTGCAGCTTTGACATAGAGAGTAAGACAGTAATTTGCTGGAAAAATTAATAGATAAATGCTTGTATCAACTTCATAGCTTGCTAACTAGAGGAGAAAAAGTACTGAATCTGCTTGCCATGTTGGTAGGTTATTTAAAAGTGACTTTGAAGCTCATAGTTTAATTGGTGAAAGAGCTTTTGTGGCATATAAAAGTGATGGGGAAAGCAAGAGTAACAATAACCGTTATCTGCATCAAGAGCTTGAGTCAGTTCTTGGGGAAATGAGACACTGTCTCACAAGAATAAAGTGTAGCTCAAGTTGTTAGACTGAGTTATTTGTCTATTCATTGAGAGTAAACCTTATCATTTGGTCAGGGTTGTTATGCATGATTTCAAATTTGGCTGTATTTCTTAGATGATAGTACCTAAAGAAATCAATGGATACAGCTCATTCTAATGTATTAGTTCTTCATGATACTAACATGTCTGAAGGCTGTTTGTACACTACTTTGCTTCCACTTGCAATATATATTTGTCCCAAAATATCCGTTTGAAACTTCTGTGATTCAGAGGTTTTTATGTAGCTACTTGTTCTGCCAGTCTGCTTTTTGCCTGCACCTCAATTAAGCCCCATGATATCACTCAAAATGATAAAATTGCATGTGTGCCATGAATAAGAGAGAGATCAGTGGTTGGTTTAGTATATTACTTTGGACAGAGTGCAAAACTGTGTGTGTAGTTTTTGCACAGTATTTCTGTTTTTCATTATCTATAAAATCTGGGTTTTATTTTAGTCATTTGTGACTTTTCATTTGAACACATAGCTTACAGATACATGTAAGATTACAAAAACATGTATAGCTTGTCAGTGCTCATTTTAAAAAACATTGAGGAATGTACATTTTGAGGGGAAAATTTGTGAGAGAGAAAACTATTTAATCCTGTCTGTAAGAATAAAAATAAAAATAGTTAGATATATTGTGTGATGACTGCTAAGAAACAAAGTTTTTTTTGCTTCAGGAATTAACCTTTGCTGATGTGAAACCTTGCCTCTATATTCCAGACTCTTTTGGACTAAGATCGAAGTGCCATATAGGCAGAAATTGGTATGGGGCTGGATAACATGTATAAAGTAGTTGATGAGAAAATTTGTGGTGATGAGCAAACTAATGAAAGGTACACAGTAATTTCTGATTGTGTTTAGCATTATAGAAAACATAGATAATATCCTTGGGGTTTTGATCTAAACAGCAGATACAGGAGGATAGAAATGCTGATTTGTGAAGTTATCAACTGTGGGTACAGGATTTGTTGTTAGCATGAAAATGTTTGTGAAATCAGCTTTGATACAAATTAAGGCTGAGGGGTGCTTTCAACTCAATAGCTCTAGGAGAAATAGGTATTTGAATTTGAGGCTTATGGAAGGTTGTAAAGAATTTGGTGTGAAAATGCTGATAAAGTAATGGCATTATACTATTGATTGTTGAACAGATGATATGAACAGCCTCATTAGAGGAGAAATAGAAGGCAGCAAATATGATGAAGGCCTCCCATGGTAACCTTGTAACTGTAGAGTTAGAACTGAACACATTTGTAGACATATTAAAGTATAGAATTAATAAAGACCTGCATAAATATATTGTGTTGGCAAGTTCCAGAGTTTTATATTATGTGGATAAACTGTCAAAGAATGTGTATTAGACATATTAATAAAGGCTATTATAGTAGACCTGGGTTTTCAGAAGAGCAGTTGAGAATATGTGTAAGTATCATAAACTACGAAATCATAGAAAAAAAAAGAAAATAACTCAGTTTATGGAAAAATTCATAAAGGTTTTGACAAGCTATATGCCTGTCTGGGATGGAGTTAATCTTAAATTGAATTGATAGATGGGAACATTAGTTATGTTGGAAGCCATTCAGTAATTTTTTGTACTTCTTATGGTGGTCTGCTCTCCTTCACTTAACATGAGAAAATGCAGCATTCAGCTAAACGGTTTCTTACAACTTAGTTTTTAAAGTTAAAGTAAGTAGCAAGTGTTCTGCTTTATCTAAGTTACTATGACTGATCAGGAATTCCAGTTCTACAGATAATAATTCATGGACCATCAATTTTAATGTGTATCTCACCATCTCTGTGGAAGACGTAGGCAGTCTTCTTCAAAAATGGTGAATGTGTTGTGGCTTGAATGTAGACTGTGCTTTAATCATACACCTCAGTTTTGTATATTTGTGAAACAAACCAGTTGCCCATTTCTCATGCAGGAAATTCTCAGTCTCACTTCTCCTTAATTTTATTTGTAAATATTTTCATGGAAAGACTTACACCTGGAAACATGAAGAAGTGCAGCACAGAAAGTGTCACTGAACAGGCAGTTTGAATGAGTTAGGAAAAGTAAGGCTTAAATAGGTTTATAGTTTATATAAATATAGGTTCATATATGTCGTTGCAAAGTGAAAACAACTCCTACTTTAACATGCATTATACGGACTTCAACTACTGTCTCTCTTCCTCTGCTATAACAATTGCAGAATGACTTGGATTGGAAGGGACCTTAAAGATATCTTGTTCCAACGCCCTGCCATGGGCATGGACATCTTGTATTGGACCAGGTTGCTTCATGCCCCATTCAGACTGGATTTTAACCCTGACATGGATATGGTGCTTACACAACTTCTCTGGAACAACCTGTTCCAGTGCCTCACCATACTCACAGTAAAGAATTCCTTCTATATATCTAAACTAAGTGTCTTCTCTTTGTTTAAACTCATTACTCCTTGTCCTATCACAATACTTCCTGATGAATAGTCTGTCCCTGGCTTCCCTGTAGGCCCCTTTCAGATCCTGGAAGGTTTCTGTGAGGTCTCCACACAACATTTTCTACTCTAGGTTGAACAGCACTGATGTTGCTGTTACAACAACAGTTTTCTTCTGCTGCATGGGCTTTATCAGTTTTCTGCCAAAGAAGCTGAGTTGCTGAGCTGTGTGTGCCTAAGACAGACCCCAGGGTAAAATGTAAGAGCCTTTATACTGCTCAGGTGCGTGACTTCACACATGGTCCACTGAAGGGCAGGCACTCTCTTAAGCTACTCTTGTCCCATAGTGTAGAGTTGTTTCTGGGAACTAAAAGGAAATTTAGCTGAAAGGTATGAAAATAAATACTTCCAATTATCTGAAAATTTGTTGATGAATGAATCCATTAATTGATCTATCTATCTTTGTAATATATCATTTAGTTTCAAAATGATTCAACATTATTAGGACAATCTAGAATGAGATTAAATTAGTTTTCTCAATTGGTTTAATAAACTCAAATAATTATTAAATTCCATGTTAAAAAGCCATTATATTCTGCATTGCAGACCTTTAAATCACTTCTGGAATTAGCTTAAAAATGTAGCATCTGTCTACAGTGTGACAGTTCCTGTACAATTATTTACTAGAAGTGAAACTGAATTTATGTATTCCCTGTTGAACCAAATCCACAGAGAGTCCAATGAAACAATTTTCTCTCAGTTGCTACCTGGTTTTCCTTTATGGCTGTTAGTTGAAATATCTGAGTAAAATTGTGTGATATGTTCTCATTTTAGTGGATAGTTAGGTGTGTTTGAAGTCACAGTAAAATTCTTACTGGCTTCCTCATGGCAAGAATTCAACTCCAAGAGGCAGCATACAATACAGAACATAACATTTTGTTCTGTCTTACTGTTCTGCTGAACGTATTTGTGTGCAAGCCATTTATTTCTACAATGTCTGGAGGAACAAGAGGGGCCAGAGGGTCCCAGGGGTGTCAGAATGAATTGTTAAACTGAAGTATTAGTTGTAGTTGAAAACTAGGGAGTGAGAGGCTGGAGAGAGCTATTAAGAAGCATTTAGTGTTGTTTCCTGTTTAAATGAGGCTGTGTTTCTATCTTTGTATCAGCTTCTCTGACTCTACAGTAGTACCTTAACAGTAAACAAAAGATTTAACATAAACTAATCCTGGAAAAGTATGCAATGGAAGGTTCTTTAAAATGGCGTATACAGATCCATAGTAGTCTCTTTTGTTAGGAATGAAACTAATCTGTGTTGAATTTGAGATGTTTTCACTGTATCAGCTGGGCTGAAGAAACAGCTGTTCTAAGTCTGTGAGGATCAAAATATTGACATGTCATCATATGGTACTTCTGGAATCCCACTGTTCTGTTACATAAACATTAATCACTCCTACATATGCACTTATGAGTGTATCTATGTTTTATGGAAAACCTGACAAAGGGTAATTCCAAGCAGTTATATAATTCTTTATGTACAAATAATTCTTGTAATTTTTACCAGTGCAAAGAAACTGCAGCAAAGGATTCAGCCTTTATTGGATAAAGTGTCTTAAGAAGTAAGCTTAAGGTTTTATAGGCTAATTCTAAAAGAATTCAGATTAATTTTTATTGGCAGAGCTAATTGTATCTGACAACCTTATTAGATTTTAAGGTGGATTTAATGTGTAAGAGTGTATTTAGTGCTATTGGACCTAAAGAGATTTTAAGATATGATACATCTCAGCCTTAGTTTACACTAGGAAATATAATTAGCATGAAAGTGAATGAGTATATTTGCTTTAAATTTATTTATTTGTTTTTAAATTGGCAAGCACACACTAGCTGTTTTCTTCTGAATATCTTTTCAGCTTTCTTCAAACAAACCCTGAAATTGTAACCTATTTTATCTCTAGTTAGTGGATGTTCTTTCTTACTAAGATCTTTACCCAATTTTTGTACCTGGTGTGCTGTACTGTACATTGAAAACTTAGGCTTCATCATGATGTATGTTTAGAATTACTGCATTTGGTGGAGATGCAGTAAAATTCCAACTAAATTAATTATTTAGGGCTTTCAGAATTTGGGGAGAATGTTGAGTGAATCTGTATTTTTGATATTAGATTATGGGTATGGGACTGAGATAAAGACGATATAGTTTAAAAAAGACAGGTGGCCCTTAGACATGACCTAGCTGTGGCAATAGAGACTGAGGAGAAACAAGTAAGGGGATTGTAGCTGTTCTGAGGCACTTCACTTTTTAAAATAGTATTCTTAAGAACATTCTTGACTTGAGACAGATTGTATTTCCCACCCCTGCAAGAAACCTTTTGGTGTTCCAGTATTATTATTCTTCTTCATCCCCTTTCTCTATGGAATGTTTCTGCATAACTTCCATTAAATTGAAATTATTTGTATCTGTCTAGAATAGATGTGTACTTGCAAGGTGAGCTAAGCTGTTCTTTTCACATTCATAAATGATGTCTGTACACTGCTATTTAGATAAGTGCATTGTGCTTTTCATATAGTGGATGTATAATGGAATACTGAATTAATCTTAGTATTCTAGCAACAGTACTAAATCTAGTAGGTTCATGTCTTCTGCCCACAGACAAACTTATCCTTGGATCTGACAGCTTACTTTTGGTACAAGACCTGAAAGGGAAAGATGGTGGATGAGCACCTCAAATAATTTGTTTGTGGGTCAGTCTTCAGCCTCATAAAAATGGCTCAAGAGGATTATTTTAATAGGCCTGGAAACAGAACTAGTTCTTCTCTTGGAAGTATGTTGTTGTCTGACAAAAACATGCATTTGTGCATCAACCTTTGTCTTCCTCAGAAGTGATAGGGAGTTTTTTTGGCTATTTTTTTTTTTTTTTTTGCAAAGCAAGAGGCACTCTTGTCAGAATGTACTTTTGAAAAATAGCAACTCTTCTGAAGCCAGATGCTCTATGATACTGGATTGTCTATTGTTGCATTCAGTTATTTGAAATGTGTGATGTGGGATTATTGTTTTCCTTAAAATCTGTAATTAATCTGCTTGAGAGAATGGTAAGGTTTCCTTCTTAGATAGGAGTATTCAAGCATAATATTCCAAGAAACTCTTCTGGCAGATGCTGTTTAAGCGATACATGCCATGATACACAGATATAGACATATATTTCTCACATATTCTGTTATTCCAGTCATGGTGAATACAGATTATTAGCCCTACATGTATCAGCTGACTAGAAAAATAGTAACATGGCAAGTATGTGTTTTTAAAATGTGATATTTGTGTTAAGGTGATCCTCAGTGGTGTGGCGAGAATGCTGAAGCTGGCCATAGGAGGAGTTGTGTAAATAGAGATGCTGTCCTTTATTTAAGAGTGGTACACTTTCAGTGTTCTTGTTCTACATGCTCAGTATGGGATCTTTGAAAATTATCCAGTTATTGTTTTAGAGGAATGCTTAGTGTTGGCAGAGTCAGGCCCCAGAAGAACAAGTAATGCATGAAGGACACAGAAGTTTAGTGGCCTTCTAAATCAGGTCGCAGCCTATTTTTTTGCCTTTGATAACAAACTCTTGTAAACTTGATATTTGAACAACATGAGGAGGAAGTTATAAATTTAAATAAAGGTTAAAAAATAATGCCCTAGATTTGCATCTGGATTTTGTTACCAATCTTAGAATGCTGCCCAGAGCAACAGCATGCCGCATGGGAAATCTGATAATGCTGTGAATCTTTCAACCTTATGCATTCTAATCTGAGAGTGGTTTCCTGTAGTATTGCTGATATGCCAGATAAAACAAGCTTGGATCCAAAATCAACCACTGTTATAAATGGATGCTCTCTGTTACCCCATTTGTCCTGTAATCTGTGATTAGCTGTTCCCTATCACAAAAGGGAAAACATTATTATATTCAGTTTTGTGTGTAGACTTGCTTCCAAATGGTAAGCAATTGCTGTTTACATGACTGTTTAGTTCAAGTGCAGTTATGTTTTATTTAATGCTATGTTTACGTGCAGAAATACTTTTATTCTAAGCATCATCTTCAGGGTAACTAACTGCTTTCATGTTTCTTTAATGGCTATAAAACTTTTCACCATGGTGATGAAATTATAGTGATTTGGCTTCCTCAAAGTAAGCAAGCTTTTTTTTTTTTATTTAGTTGAAATTATATACAATAGATTACATACGAAGAATTAAACTCCAACAGCAAAATTTAGAGTGAACAAATAAAATTGATTATTTTGCTGCTTCTGAGTGCTAAGTAGAATTTATGAATAAAAGTACCAAGAGCTGGCCCCTTTCATTCCTTTTTCCCCATTTGAGCAGACTTCCATGAGATGTTTAGATATGAATTCCAAAATCCACATTTCATCATTACACTGAGAGAGTTTTGGTGTTTTTCTGCTCTAAAATATTTAGTATTACACAGTAGTCCCCCCATTTCACTTAAGGATTTTCATATATGTAAAGAAACAAAAGTTTTGAGAGGGGTGCTGTTCTCTTATGCTAGAACTTTTTTATCATTATATTTTTCTAACCCAATAAGGCATTTCAAAAACATAACCAAAAAAAAAAAAAAAAGAAGAAAGCTACCACAGAAAGCCACGCCACTGAGACATGAAATGCTGGGGGAAGCATCTGTACAAGTTAACATGAGGCATGTAGCTCGATTAGGGAGATGTTCTGTCAATCATTAACAGAGTTGTTTTACTTCATACAAAACTTCAGAGTACAAGTTTGAGGCATTCTTGATTTTTCTTCTGAAGGAGGTGTGCTCAAATCTAAATAGAGAGATTAACTGCCCCAAATTTAGGGGCTTAACTTTCTTGCCTTATACCCTGGTTATGTTAGGAAAAAGGCAGGTCATGAGGAAAGAACTGATAAAATTGAATAGTGGGGATTATATAATTATCAATTGAGACCAATACTGTTTAGATAGAAGGGCAAAGAAAGAATAGTAATGAGAAAAAATATTGGTGATGTTACAATATATTGAAAGACTAGACTAGACTAGTCTCCATGGCTGAGAAATCATGCTTCTTTTTGTTTTGTGGGTGAAATTAATATTCAAGAATTCAGGAGAACAGGTTGAATAAGAAGTGTGAAAATCACTACTCCTTCCCTCTCCTTTTCAAGTATTTTGGAATTTGGGCCAGTGTTCTAGGCGTTGAAAAGCATATATTTACATCCTTTTGGCAATTTTGGATCAGTCCTCTGTACTGAAGCTATTTGATTTGTTTCAAAAATATGTTTCTGAAGTCTTATTAGATGTGGAAGAGTGTCAAAATTCACAAATCATGTACTGCTTGGTGGAGGTGACAGTATCTGAAGTCTTAGAAAATGAGCAATACTTGTAGTGTTGCTAAGAGTGAAGTTGAAATAGCCAGAATTGGAACAACTCAGAAGCTGAGACCTACTCTGAAAAATTCAAAACTTGCTTTGTTTCTTTAGTGCTGTCATTTTTGAGTGCTATATGTTGACCATATTTTGTCTATATCTTGCTAAAAGTACTGTAGGCAAACAAGGTTTATACAATGATATAGAGCTAAAGTTTTCAGTGGCAAAACTGGTAATAGAAACCAACTACCAATGTGTTCTGTAACTATTTTATTACACAGCTATATTCAGTGAGAGTTAAAAAGATATGGTTTTAGTTTGCTTTATAGCTCAGCTTTTCTGTGAAAAAATTGCATCTGTAAAATATTACTTGTCGCTGTAGTTAAAGATTGCTATTATGAAAGGAGAGGGAAGCATATTTCCAGCTTTCATTTTGAAATGCATGTTGGCCAAATTCAAGAAATTAGTATGATTGAGACTTTTGTAAACCCAAGAGAAGGTAAGAGCAGGAAACCGTTGTTCCTCTCATAGTGGTACAGTGACAAAATGATAGTTTTCATCCTATAATAATTTACTTTGATTTGGTTAGATAGTGCAGAAGATTCTGCATGGCCATCAGGAAATTGAGGTCTGCAAAATATTCCATACATCAGGACTACAGTGTCGGGGAAGAAAGCATAAGAACATGGCAGATTTGATGTAGTGTGAGCCATATGCCTAGGAACTCACAATGGCAGAAAGACTTCCAATGTTATTGTGTGAAGTTCACTGATCAGTTTTTTTCCAACTAATTTAATTTCTATCTTTCTGAAAAATAAGTAGCCCAAGAAATCAGAATCATATCTGGAACTTGACTTCTGTATTTATAAGGCAAATATAGTACCTAATGCCAAGCAATGATGTCTTAAAATTGAGATTTTCTGTACTATGAGACCAGCCTTAAGGCACCCAAATTTGCAAGAACTGGGATATAAACCAAATCTACTAGAGTGCACATCGCCAGTACGCAACTTTTCATGGCTATTCCCATACTTTTCTGTCCTCTTCCAGTGGAATCTTCCCTTCATAGGTTTTTGGGGAGCAGGGAGGGTATGGAAGAGCTAATAGGTTACTTGTAAAGACTGATTTTTAACATGGAGTAGGTTGCCACATGTCATAAATCTTTCTGAGGGGAAAAGTAGTGAAGTTTCTTCAGTTCCTTTCTCGTATCTTCAAGGGCACGGGATGTGATCAGAATTTTTGAAAACATGAGTTTATATTGTAAAATGGAAATGTTATGTTTCATTTATGTGGCATGACAAACTCCAGATATTGTTGTGAAAGGAGCAGCTGTGTGTGATCTCCATTACCTTCAGAGAATAGGTGTGGTTCATGCTTACTGCCTCCCTAGATTTCTGTGCTTCTATGTGAAAAGAGCTTGGCAATCTTGTCAGTGAACTTCAATAAATCAAATATAATGTAGCTGTTTTCCTTTGAGATTTTCTTGTATTTTCTAACCTAAAGCTGAGCCAACAGAAGATTGTTTGCCTCAATAGCATCAGACATGACAAACAACTGCTGTTGGGAAGTCTGCTTATCCTCTTGAGTATATGGATTGCAATTACACATGACCCAGAAGTAAAGGCTGACATTTTATACACTGTATAGGGTTCTTTCAGTACATGTGGTAAGTGGGCTAGCACAATTTAAACACCTTTTCAGCATGCTTGAGTTTTTGGCTTGTAGAGGTTAGAGGAAGAGGTTGAAAATTGGGAAAGGCAGTGTTATGGTGGCCTTCCTTAAACTCTCTGCAGCATATGGAACATATATAAAGTTACCTGATGAGCAAGAGAACTCTGTGAACATTTTTATTTACTTTATTAAAGCTAGATGAATTCCAGATAATTGGTTTTTAAAGCCTTTTATTAGAATTGGATTGTTTTTAATTGGGTGAAAGAGATGTGGCTCTATTTAAAAAAAATCTAGGTCCTAGTGGGCATGATGAGCCATTGTGTACACTTGATTTATTCTTTGCAATCCTGAGAGCTTGGATACTGTTTCAAGATTTTGGGAGCCTGCTGGATTTCTGGATCTGACTTTCTGATTTGGTCTCTTTTCATGAATGAGGGGAGCCTTATCTTGCGTACGAATGTAGTTAGGCTTAGATTTTGAAACAGGTGTGATTTTCTTCTGCAACGAAAAAAAAATCGGGCTTGGATGGAACAGTAATGGTCTTGGAGTCCTTCAGGCACTGGTCCACTGTGGTTTTGCTGTGTTTGGCATGAAGGAAATAACAGGTGAAGACAGTCTGTCTGTTATGCTTGCATTGGAAATTAACCTCAAGAGGATTTTACCCTTAATCCTTTGACTTGTGTTGTACTTTTTTAAAAAGCTATTAGATTTTGGCCTTGCAACATATTTTCTTACACCAAAGCATGAAAAACTAATGCTGCTTACATATTTTTTGCATTGCTGTAATTTTCTCTTTTTTTTTTTTCTCCATGATAGTTTTTTCCCCATCTCTGCTATCTGAAATTGACTTGAAAATTATTTGTTATATAAATCCTATATTATATATTCAAAGATGAGTTCTGGGAAACCATAAATCTTACTTTTAAAGCCCAGAATATTCACTAGGCTAGATAATTAATTCCTTGAAAATGAGATTGTGAAACTGGGAGACAGTAGAAAGAACTAGAATGTTACACTGACTTCCCTGCGGATTAGATAGTGAACGAGGGAAGATTTATCAAGATATTGCTATAAGACAAATCTCTGTAACTATGGGTCTGGTTTCAAGCTTTCTATTCTGCTGGACTCTGTCAGATATAGAGGGATGAGATCATTTAGTAGACCAGCTAGTTTATGTAGGGAAAAATGAATGATTTTTATGTCTTTGTTTAGGTACTTTAATAATACCTTTATCTCATAGAAAGATCACGGAAAGACTTTTTAAGTTTCTGCACCCTATAACAAAAAATTTTTTGAAACCCTAGTAAATTCTCAGGAAATGACATTTGTGATCTGCTAGTAGCCACCTTCCCTTGGTACAGAACTTGCTAATAGCCACTTTCCTTTGATGCAGAACTCAGTTAAGGAAAACGTGAGAAATTTCTTGAAGCTTGGGGTTGTGAGGTGTATAGGGGAGGCAAGATCTTTAAAGAGATGAATGGCTGTAGTTTGGTGGAGAAGTAAAAATTTCATGAACATGAACTTAGAAATCTTCTTAAAGGCTTGTGAATAATGACACAGGTCCATTATGGACAGAAGTTACCTTTATTGCATGCTGTAGATCTATCTCAGCATTTAAGTATCAGGTATATGTGATTATTTTTCCTCTGGGTGCTATCTGGGATGTCCCATATATTTTGTCTGTATCTAAGGTACTCTTACAAGCTTTTTTAAAAATACAAGACACTCAACTCCATATTGAAAATCCAGGATAACTGTTTTTCTGTGGTCTCTGCAAAGACATATATATTCATAAAGTAAAAAATATTCAGGCTTTAAAACTCACATAATAATTTAGATGAGAATAGCTAGACTTTGTCATGGAGAATATTGAGCTACCTGTAATGTTACATAAACTGGCTTTTTGGGAGCATGGAATGACTGCAATTACAGTCAGTGAAGTATTGAACATTTTAGCTGAACTCTACTGAAGTTAAGCTGCATTTAACAAAGTCAACAATTCAATAAAGTACAGATAACTCTTTCCTTCCTTCCTGTGTTTGAGTGGTGGTAAGTGCAGGCATGTTGTGAAAGTACAGATAAAATGTATCTCTCTGCATGGGATCTCAGTGGTACCTCCTGTATGAAAGATAACTTGGCTGTAGTTCTGATACATGACAGCTCTGGTTTAAGCTAGGTGTGTTCATTTGTAACACGATGCATGCACAAGCAGTATTCCTGGATATATTGTCTTAAAAGTTGTGGTGTTTTATAAAAACATGTTATTTTTAAATAAATGTGTAAATGTATATTTATATAATTATGTATTATCTATAGTATAATTTAATAGTGTTAATCTCAAGTATAATTTCTCTGTTAAGCACTCTATTCAAGAAATAGTGGAGATATTTTCTATATGAAGCCAACTAAATTAAAATAGGATGTGTTAGTTAAAGCCTAATCTATTTCTTGAGCAGTTCCTGTAAGTGTCAAGTATTCAGAGAATTACTGGTAGTTTACATGAAGTAATAGTATCATTAGAATATTTTAAAGACTGACAATTGATTGCCAGTATAACATAGATTGTGAAGGTGTAGGGGAAGAAAAGCCAAACATGAGCAGTTAAAAGGCTGAAATCCAAGACCTTGGATTTTGTGTTTGTCTTGTTATGAAGTGCACTGAGGCTGTGTTACTCAGTCAATACCTAGCAGCCAGGTAACTAGCCCAAAGCAGGTACGCTTAAAATATCATACATTTTTCAGTTCTTTTTATGGTGCACTTTGGAATGCTGATTGCTTTGACCAGCAACTGGGAGCTTTCAGATCAGTGCCAAGGTGCCATTTTGCTGCTTTGCAGAATCAAAACTGATCATTCAACTATCTAAATCCCATTTAAGCACTACACAATTGTTTATTTTAATTAAATTGGAGGGACTTGCATATCAGCACATGGGTCTTCCTTAGTATGCTAGAACATTTTTATCTAGGCAAAAAAAAAAAAAAAAAAAAAGAAATCTGACTTGCTAAATATTGTATTCTTGGTGGAATGGAAATAGAGTCAGCAGAAGGGGTCTGCCATTCAGTCTTGAGAGAAACAGAGACACAAATGCTGGGTGGCTTGTCTCACTGTAACTCTTCACTGAATAAATGACCAAGTAAGAACAATTGTGTTTTAAATTTTGGGAACTGCTAGAAAAGGGGTAACTTGAATTTTTTTTAGTGCCTGAGGCAGAAGATGATGATAGGCACATACAGAATTAAAAAACACTTGCTCTCTTCTGACAAGTAGGACAAGATGAATGGAAGGACTCAAGAAACCTTTGCATGACCCGGTTCACAAACATATAAATTCCCTTTCTGCCAGTTTACAGTGTTTCTAGGACAGAGGTAAATTAGCATTTACTTGGAAGATATTTTGAATGACACTTAGTTTTTGCAAACATATGTCCTTGGCTTTTCTGTTCAGTTTTTAAAATATGTTTATATTTTAGTCTTGATTTTGAATAGCTTTAATCAAAAGGTTGTAATTTTGAAATTTGTGATTTGAACCTGTTTTCTCCTTAAAATCCTATTGCCTTGCAGCACATGATTCACACCTTGGAACAATACCATTGTTCTCTAATACTTGTATTTTGCTATGATGTATTGTACTTTATGTGTGAAATACAAAAATTCTGGAAGCTGCAGTGTTTCTGTGCACTGCCAGATTGTGGCTTTGGATGGTATAATCAGGAGGTACAGTTACTCTGAAATAGAATTCAAGTGAAGAAGTATATACATATTTTGAGGTTATGGTCAATTTATCAGGGCTAGTAGTCCATGTTATCATCCCCCTACCATCCAATCTATAACTTCACACCATTTATATTAAAATATGATCTATTTACACCATTTATATTAAAATATGATAGTTTTTAATTTCAGGTATTGTGAGTAATAAAATTTTTCCATATGTTTCTACAAGAAGTACATTGTGTCACTTCCTTTCAAAGATTTTTTAAAACACTGTAGTATATTTGCTGTTATAAGGAAAATGTGTTTAACAGCTATTCAATGTTATATAAGGTCTTTCAGTTCTGCAGTTGCAGAGTTTGTCACATCTTGTAGATAATGTAACTTACTTAAATGTGCAAGTGGAATGATTGAAACTTTGCAGCAAACATGCCAAGTATCTATATTTCACTTTCCTCACCTCCTGACTTCACCTTGACTCAAAAAGTCACTCCCATACTTATGCTGGAGGACTGATGTATTATTCATTTTAACTCCCATTTTTCTTTCTGTGTTCCCCAATCCCATGGGAGCTCCTGTGCATTATGGAATGTATGCATAAAGATTGTGCCATATCTGTATAGATTACAAGCTGTGGTTTTGCTTATCCAGTATAACTTACAGGCACAAATGAAGCATTGAAGGCATCAAATTATATTGTGATATCTGTAAGTGCAAATTTCAATCAAATGCCACCTGAGAAAAATATTTCATTTAGCGTTTGGAAGCATTTCAAATTATTTGTGCTTGGCATTTGCATATCACAGTCAGTGGCCTTGCTGTGAAAAAGTCTTCTAGTTTGAAGAGTTCTGAAATGTTAATTATTTGGCTTCATGCAATTACTGAGGGATCTGCTTCTGTTTAGAAATGTTACACAGAGAAAATCATTACTGTATGGATGATGAAATATTTAAGAGAAGAGATGGAAAATTACAAAAGAGTAGAAAACTAAATAATTCTCATTTTTCATGGTGAAGACCTGCATATATTACATCCTTGAGCAGACTGGCTGACAAACATAATNTCAGGTAATATTCATGGAAATATTCTTGCATCGGCATATTTTTTGATTCAGAAATTAATTGTGTCCAAACATTCTCTCAAAAGTCTTTGGTAAGAATCAAACCCCAAGAAATGTAGAAGTTTTTAAACAACCGTGCCAGGATGTGTCTTAGTTCTTTCTGAGCTTGAATTAAGCTAAAATCTACATATCGCTGTTCAAGGATGTTTTTAAGTTTAAGGTAAATGTCTCTTTGTGGTGCAGACAGCCATGAGTCTTCCCATCTCCATCGTTCAGAGATGGGACAGCAAAATGAAAGCAAGAAGAGATATCGAGAGTTTACTCATGAATCACCGAATTACCTTCTCCAGGGATCGTTTGCCAGCATTTCTCCACCATTTGTTGTAATGGGGAATTCTTACAGCAAGTATAAGACAGTGATGAACTTGGAGGGAAAGATGAAGTAATATTTTTTTAGATGTTCAGAGATGATTTATTCCTCCAGCCACATGGCTGGAGTTCCCAGGAAGACCCTTAGTCATGGGACCCTGCTCTCTTCCCGGGCCCAGACACCCCAAACCACTCAATCAGGAACAGGTATGGGGCACAGATGACATGGGAGCAGGGACAGGGACAGACTTGTACCCTGCAGGGTCCCTCCCCCCAGGATTTCAGGGGAGAGGCACCTCCACAGTGTCTGACAGCATCTGTTTTTTATGAAATAGGTCTCTCACTTGTCATGTGAAGACTGAACTTTTATCTCTGTTCAGTCAGAGATGTTTCATCTTGAAAGAGTTCTATGTTCTATGCATCAGTATACAAAGATGGTGGGGTTAAGTAACATCTTTCCTGTTAAAGCCAGATTACCAGTTAGGTAAAGAGTATAAGTTTTTTTTGGGAAAACTGGATGATGTATCTAGTGGTAAGGTACTTCATCTGGCAGACTATTCCTTGCTCATATTTATTCCTTGCTTGTACTTTTAAAGTACAGTTATATAT
Organism: Lanius collurio; assembly: GCA_020086605.1. Lineage (NCBI taxonomy): Eukaryota > Metazoa > Chordata > Aves > Passeriformes > Laniidae > Lanius > Lanius collurio. The sequence goes on from JACBWW010000002.1 coordinate 339,509, forward strand.
TTGATATATTTTATTTACTGATTCTGTACTGAAAAATGTAGGGATGCTCACTGAAATAAGAAGAGGAAGTTAGAATTTCCTTTGGACTGCCTTTGCCTTCCATTTTTACATCTTGTAGCACTCCATGTGCCTTTACAGAGAGTCAGACAGCAGAATTCACACAGATCATCCTGTTAGGCCTGATGAGCAGAACATGATGAAACATAGTTTTGAAAAATGGAAGATAGTTTTGGTTTACCTTTTCCTAAATTTCCAAGTCTTCAGACTTGCATTGTGGAATACAAAAGGTGGTCACCACAACTGTACCAATATTTTTGAGTGCAAAGTGCTGCCATTGTGCTGGTGCTGTGTATGTAGCAAGCTCACAGATGAAATGGCAAATGAGACCTCTCCTTTGGTCACAAAGAATGCCTACATGTGAACCCTGAACAGACCACAAAGGTATTCAATGTCTGCTGTATTACATACTGTATGTTTGTGTGTTGCAAAAGAAAGAAGAGCAGAGATAAAGCTTAGATCATAAAATAACTAATTTCTGTCTAATAAATCAAGAGTAATACTGATTACGAGAATGTTGACAAACTGTTGGCAAAGCTGCTGAAGCATGCAAAGCTCAAGTATTGCAAGTAGGTTCGAAAGATTTGTGTTCTACCATATGTCTAAATCTTTACTAAAACTTATTATAATTGCCAATATTGTTGGTCTGCTATTGAAAAGCAGGAATCAATTTCTAAGCAGCAGAAGAAAAATGCATAAATGAAGAACAACTTACTATCAGATTCCATCTAGTCATTTGGATGAGAGGAAAAAAAGTACTATTTAAGAATCAATGTAATGCAGAAAGAAAGTAGAACAATTATTGATTGGATTCTATCAAAGTATATTTAGGAAGATTATATTGACAAAAAGTCTCAAATTTGTCCAGATTTAACTGTAATAATTTGTGTTTCTTTTCAATTCTTATACTGGTTTTTTTCCATGCGATATTTTAGTGTGATCCATGGTAATGTAAACTTGAACAGTTCTAATGTGCCTTTCAAAGATCCTGGTCGTCCTACTATGAAGATTTGCATGGTTCCTGTATAGAATTTTTTCTTTTCTTATCCTTGGATCTTTGCCAGTGCATATAATCTTTGTCTCTCATTCAATGGATTTTATGTATACTGAAAAGGGCCAAGTCTGTGTTTTAAGGTGCTTCTTATCTGAATAGCAGTACCTCTTTTTGCTTCAAAATGACTAGAAGGGAGTCCTGATGGAAGATTGCAAATCCACTGTCTTTTTGTTGCACAACTCCACAGGCCAGCTTTCAAAAAAATAATGATTTTCTTCATTATGATCTCTAATGAGATACTCTTCTCATCTGATTTGTCTCAGAAATGAAGGTTTTCTTAGGCTTTATATTAAATGTTTTTTGGAACTGCCACCTTTAGGTGTGAGCTGCAAATTAAGAGAGGATGTAAAGCCTAAAAAAGACCATGAAAAGTGGACAGTACTGATTGAGCAATCTAGACAAATTGTCTGAAGTAGTTCCTGTCAGTAAAAATGTCATATGGAAGGTAGGCAAGGAAGAAGGAAAGGGGATGAATAAAAGGAAAATTAATTGAACCTGAAAAATGGAGGAATACACTGTTTGTACTTTGAGTGAAATGTGATAAATTAATTCTACATTTAAAAAAGTAAATTCTATACATTTCTTTAGGAACACAAACCAACAGCACCCATCTATAAGCTTATGGGGAAACCCTTTGTAATTGTAAATGTAAAGTGAGAAAAATAGACAGATGAGTGCACTATTTGCACAAGAAAGCAACAAAGTGCTTATCCTAGAAAGAAAAATTGATCTGTAAAGTGGCACAGTAAAAGTCAATACTCAGGTGCAGAAATTAATTTCTGACAATTGCAAGTTATCTACCCAGTTTGCAGCTAATGTCAGCCATTCTACCTTCAAGGAAGCTATCTTCTATAATTAATGGTTACTTAGAATTAGTAAATCTGTGGCTACGAAGTCCTCAAGTGTCATAAAATATCCTTTTGCAATAGAGCAAAAGTGTGGATTTTCACTTGTCTTAATATGTACATATTATACCAGTTACTGTTTATCTTTTTTTTTTTTTATTATTATATCCAATTTGTACAAATAATAAAGACTTAGGTTCTCACAAAAGTTGTTATCTTGTGAGGATGCAGAGATCCCAGGGGATCCCAGGCTACCCTATCACTTTGCAAACTCTCTGGAGAGCTTCATAAGTTTTATAACCAATCTTATCTACACCATTCATTTTTCATAGCAGTCTGGTTTTTCCCCTGTTTTTAAAGGGGTTTTTTTGTTTATTTTTTTTTCTTTTTCAGATACTCTTACATGCTTACAGAGGCTTGAATCAAAACAAATTGTTACATGGTTGTGTGGATTTTACTCTGTGTTACAATTACACTGACCGATACCAAAAAAGGATAGGGACTCAGAGAAGTGTTGTTACTTTTTGCATTGCCCATCTTTCACTTGTGCTAGGGTGTTTTTCCTGTTTTTCCTAAATTGTGAATTTGAGCCAAACTCAGCTGATTCAAGACTGTTTAGCTATGTGGATGATTGTGTCAGATTGTGTCAGTAGAGAAGATGCAATAAGATAAGCTTCTGATACTCAGTAATTCATCAGCAGTATTTCTGCAGCAGCACAGATTCAGAAGAGTTTTCAAAATTACAAAAGCTCTGTAATTGTAAGAGCCTTTACACCTGCCTTGAAAATAGTCTACATTCTAAGTTTTTGTCATCTGTTTTCCCTACTCTTCATCTATCCAACAGTTTATCTGAAATTCAGGAAATGTGTAAGTGTAGTCTATAAAGAAAATAAAATTTGAATTTGCAACTGAAAAATATAATGTGGAGTCGTGGGCTGCACTATGTTAACATAATTTTATATAACTGCTTCACCACCTTCTTGTGGCTCTGCCATGTTAGTATGAAATCATAAGTGTATTAGAAGTCTGTCATGGCGCTGGGCTTAAGAAGATTCCTTTAATAAAGAAAAAATTCAGTGCTCTGACTGTTCCACAGCAGAAATATAAATCAAAAAAAATTAAGGATTTCAGCAAGGGCTGTTAGAGTTTGGAAGGGGTTTGATAGGACTTCTAGAGGAAAAGGGAGTTGGAAGTTTGTTTGGGACTTGGAACTAGAAGGCAGAGGAAGGAAGCCATGTGACAGTCTATGGGCCAGTCTTATCAAGGGAAGTTTTTATTTTTCTTTTGTCTTTGAACTTGGCAACCTGAGAGTCACATTCTATTCTTAAACTAGATGTTATTTTTGATCACTATTGTGTGCTTCATGCAAATGAGCAGTGTGTTAAAATAAAATAGGGAGAAATATAATAACTGAGAAATTAAACAGTCTAGGTGCCATGTATGAATATTTGAATTCTCCCTTATTGCAGAGAAGCTGTACATGACTGCCTTCTTAAAGAGGCCTTTTGCATTTGGATGGCTTTCTTGTAATTGCATCTGGCTGGGCTAGTGAATGAGGCATATGAGGTATGCAGTAATGATCTGTAGTAGAGGTGAATTTCTCCTGCAACTACATTAAAAAATAACTCTTATTCAGTATGATTCTATGTCACTATCAATATTCAGAGCTAAACTGATTTAAGTTGGTTTTGGCAGAGTAAATAACACCCCTTTTTTAAATTCAGGTAATAATTTTTCCTCTAATGATTGTCACATTGAGCTGTTTAGGTTTTTATTCCACATGAAAACACAAAATCACATCTACCAACAAGCAACAATACAAAGTAATTATTTTCCAAAGAGGACATTATTTTTTATCACGTGGGAGCTTTTAAAAAGGCATTAAAAAGTCATTATCAGTTTTAGTTATCACTGGTCAACTTGTTTATGAAAAGGCTAGAATTAATATAGGTATGTGGGTTTTTCTGACTGTTCTTGTTTTCTCCAGCATACTGACTTCCTTTTGGGGACAATCTTGTATTACATGACTCTTTATTTATTTTTTTTTTAAAGTATCTGAGGCATTGCAGATTTTAAATAGCTTTTGTGGCTCTAAGTTGTAATTTGGGACAACTGAATTTGGAGAGGCAGAGCAGAAGACAGGATTCTGTGTAGCCACCATGAGGGTGATAACAATGAGTATAACTCCTGAAGAATGGATAGTGTGTATATAAATAAATGTGCAGACATACACTAGCATATACATGCAGCTTAACTCGCAGATCTAGGTTCTTGTCCAATCACTGTTTAGACAAAAAGAACTGTGCCTGTACATTTCGCTCAGGAGAGGTCAAAAGCCTAAATGAGAATGTTTGCAGTCACTTACCAATCATTTGAGGCAATGCTGTACTAAAGATTGAATATATTGTGGTATTTATTACATTTATTTACAGGCATTTATTCCTGCATTAGCTGTGCCTGGGAGGGAAGGGTTTTTTTTTTTTGTTTTTTGTTTATTAAATGGATGCAGAGAGTTTTCTTTCTGATGTCAGTAAAGTGAAGTACAATGTTAAGATTGCTCTTAACTAATTCTTATTTACTAACAAAAATCTGTAATTTGAATTAGGTGCTTTAAGGTAGAGCAAATCAGCTGGTTGGAATTTACCAGATGAAGTTCCATTTCTGCTTAGCCTGTTTAAAAATGCAGTGAAAATATATCTACAAGCCTGAATAAGCACACAAGCATTGATTGCTAATGAAATCGGTTTATTTATAAATTGGAAGTCTCTTTTTTAAGCTTGGCCTAGCTACTAGCTCTGGGCCATAGGGCTTTAATCCACTCAAATGGGTAAGTGTGGGTGGTAATTTACAGAATCAAATGTTTCTGGATGTCTTCAGGATGCTGCGAATGGATGCATTACAAATTAGATCTCTAAACACCCTAATTAGCCTGTAGGGTACTTTTTGCATCAAAGGATGAGATACAGAGCAACTAGTGTAGGGGAATGCTGAAGCAAGGTAAGCTTTCAGTTGCTTCATTTTCAGAATTTTCTGTGGAATAAACCATACCTTTGGATGCAATCAGTTCATGCTTTTGTAACGCATCCCACAGCAGCTCCTTCTACACTTCTCTGGGAGAGAAGGGATTCTAGACTCTGATTTAATATACTCATCTCCTTTTTGATTTCATACCTATGTAGGGTAGGGCTGTGGGAGGTGGGATTTCCTATCCCTCTTAACTCTTGATAGCAGAAGGCTTGCAGGGAAGGGCAGATTTTCAGGTCTCTTCATGCCTTTCTTATCTTTGGGAAGTGCTTTCACCATATGCAGTCACTTGTAGTCATTTCGTATACCTTGATGGCCACCCTTGCTTTAGCTTTTCCAGCTTTTCTAGGAGCAATGGAACCTTAGACAAAAAAGATAACACGATGCTGTGCTCCTCCCATTTGTGAGAGCTTCTAGCAGAAATGCAGATCTGTCAAAGTTTTGGCTGACACATTTTGCTAGTAAAAAAACCAAAAATGAAGCTGATAAAGATGACTTGTTGGGCCTGAGTTGCAATAAGCATCAGACGTTCGGCAGACTTCCACTTCGTGGGGGTCTGGAATTCAGTTCTTTACTTTATTATTATTTCATTGAATTGTGGGCTAGTACTTTGATCTGTTTTTCATTTGAGTGTCAGGTTTTTTCCCAAAAGATTTACCACGCTAAGTACCACTGCCATATACCCGTTAACATTTTGTTATGGTTTTAATTTTTAAAAACACTTCTATTAAACACATTCATCTAAGTTTCTTATTACATCTGTTTTAGCTATACTCTCTTTTCCGAGTATCCATCAAACTAATTTTTTTTTGCCTTGTAACTAATTTTTATAAAATTTCTTTTGTAGTGCAGAGTTCTTTTATTTACACCACTTTAAAAGCTTAATGGACACTCAGATTACATGTACTTCTTTTCAGTTATAGCTGGGTAGAAGTGCAAAACTATAACAGAGTAATGGAAGTCTCTTAAAACTTTAATAATTCAAAAGTTTGTAAGGTTTATTATCCATCCTTATTTTTATGTTTTCTTTCTTTAAGGCAGTATATTTACATTGAGTGGGCTCTTATCTTAAACTATGCAATTTCTTCAGGCTTATTTCCTAATTTTGTATTGCATTTGCTAATTTGAAGAGATCATTAATGCATAAAGTGGTGTTGTTACCACTCGAATTTAAGAATTTGACCCACTGTCCACCATAGTAATGTATTATAATTGCTCAAGAACACAGAATTGTGTTAAAGAAGTTCTTTTGAACCAATGGTATGTTGATAATAATAACCTTAGAAGACATCAAAAGCTTAATTTGGAAAGAAAACCTGTCCTTCGGAGTGACACTTTTTCCTAATTGTCACTGTGAAAAATGGCTGTCATTTTTACTGTTAGAAAATAAGGGTGCTGATGGACATCAAAATAATATCAGCACTTGTTCTGATACAGATCTAAGTGATGTAAAGACATGAAAATTAGTTTGTGATTGTGCATGTTTCCCTTGCACTTTGGAGTTCTTGTGTGTTGCACAACTTGGGAAAAAAATTGTAAATTATGTGCTAATTCTTTTTATCCAGAAGAAAGCAACTTTGGGACTTTATGGATAAATAATATTTCCATGTGCATCCAGCAAGACTCACCACAGCTGAATTTGCTGGGAATGTTTTGCTCAATCCATCTCAACAAAAAAGCAAAAGAACAAAATCTTGAAAACAAACATGGTATATGGAACTAATTCTAAGAGAGTAGGCAGCTCTCTCAGATACTCTTTTTTTTACTCTGATTTCAAGTTTAGGGTAGGAATCTAGTTACCCTGAATTGCCACTACTATGGTTGATATTCAGAGACCCCATTTTGCTGATAAACTTGCAAGTCGCAGGGTTATGTGATCTCCAGAAAGTGTTTGGGAATGCCTTCTATGGCTACTTCACTCCAAGTATTAGTTCCATTTAGAACACACTACATGCTTTATGATTAATATACACAAGTTGTATCACAGGACCACTTCAGAGCATGAAATTAGGATTTTTTGTTATTTTTCTTTTTGCTTTAAAAGATAAAGCAAATTTTCCACCTGATATATATAGTAATGGGGAGGATAAGAGACTGGGTAAATAATGAGGGAAAACATCTAGTAATGAGACTTCAGAATATTTGTCTCTGCCTTATTGTTGTCGCTTCTCAGATTTCCCTTTCTAAAACCACTTTTGTCTCCTTCTTACATTCTCCTATTATATGTTTATTTTCTCCTGGATTCAGAATCCAGTGAAAACAAAATCCCAAGATCGTATTTTCATGTAGAAACTTGTCTTCAGTTTAGTGATGCCAGAGTCTTAGTAACAGTTTGAAAAAAGCTTCACCTTGCCTGATTTGTCTAGAGCTACTTTACAAAGATATACTGCATTCAATATTTCTAATAGAAAAACACGCACTTCTCACTTCTAGTGTGTCGCAACCGTGAAACAGATCGTTTTAATGCATTCAGATTTTATCCTTGTGAAATTCTATGGGAAGACAATGTTAAAAAATCACCTCTGCAATCTATATGACTGGGTGTTATTTCAAAAAAAACCTCATTAGATACTTGAAAAGGCATAGTTCTCTAAATGCAAAAGTTAATCTTAATGTTTTTAAAAAACCTACTTAAGAGAAATTAAAATGGCAATATAAACAAAAGAATACATAATAAATAAAAAAAGAAGATAACTGGTAACAATTAACATTTATGAGTAGATATCCAAAAGCTAAATAAATCTGTGGAGAAACTAATAATCTTTTGATATTTTGGATAAGGACAATAAAAATTCTTTGAGACTGTAAAACATCCACACAACCATTGGATAGGAAATTATAAAATGATTTTTAGAACATTGCAGTATTAGCCAAACTTGAATGTCTTTAAAAGGGAAAAAGCACCATTTGGAAAGTAGAAGCAAAATGCTTCAGATACTGGTACACAGATTAACATTACACTAATCCAAAGAAAAATACTGGAGAAGAGTGATAACTACAGACAATCAAGATGCATGATGCAGGATTAGTTAGGAAAAAAATTAGCCAACAAGAAATCCAATGCTGGAAAATAGATTCATGAAACAACTGTAATAAAATGTTTGTTAGGTGATACCTTTTAAAAACGTTGACATTTTTAGTGCTCTAAATTATTTAGCTTTCTTTGATCAATCTAACCTCATTAAGACTAGTACTCTGTAAAGACCAGTGTATCACAATTTTGATGATAATGGATACCCCAAAGAGATGGTAAACAGAAAATCAGATAATGAGATTACAGGCAAGTCCATAAGATCTTTTCTTGTTCTGAGACTGTTTATCATCATTATAGCACATCTGCAGGAAAACCTAAATTTGTTTCAAGTAAACATTACAGATATCATAAACCCTGGTTAAGCAGTCATTAAAATAATCAAAATCAGACAGAGCTTTACAACACAGTACAGGTTGCAATATATCATAATCTCACTTGAATAGGGTGTACATTTATGACCAAATGGTATCAATCAAATATACATATGTGCTATACAGACCCCTTCAGAGAACTGAATCCATGCAGTGAAGAATTTAAGTGCTGTGTATGGCCAAGTGCAGCCACCAATGCACATTGGTGGCTCCAGGAACGGTAATGTTTCTTCAGGGAAAAACCAAAGGAAGAGTAGGCAGCTGTTAACTGCCCTGGTATTAGCATGTTTTCTTTGAAAAAGATGTTGTCTTATTCTAGTAATGATATCTTCAAAAGATTTTAGACTAAAATTGTGTGAATTGATTTTCAGTGACTTTTTTCCACATTAAAACATCATCCTTATATCTTTGACTAAAATAGTTTTACCAGTTTTTTTTTAAAGATTTTTAATTTCTTTGCATAATTTCAATATTTTCAATCCAGTATGTTGAAGTAAAAGAATGAATAAAATCTCAGAATTATTTAGATAAGAATTAGTTCAGCAGACGTAAGGTCCTAGTTTTGAAATATTTTAAGGCAAGGCAAGAGACTAGTCATGATCTAAGATTTTTCTTGGATACATTTTCCTAATTCAGGTAGGTAATGTAATACAGGAATCTCTTTGTGAATAGGCTGGGCACTGCATGTGACTGGACTAGATGGAAATGAGTTCTCTGTGCCTTAAGTTTTAGGACTTTGCATTTGTCTATCATCTAATTTTGGCATTGTCTAGAGCAATTAATGGAAATCACATTGCTTCTGAGGAGACAACTAAGAGATAATTCTGAAAGGTGCTTTTTTTTTTTTTTCCCCTGTAATTTAAATATTGATTTTTTTAGTCCATCTTTATAGGATTTAGTCTTCTTAAGTGTTTTTCACTCTGTGTATGTGTATATATATATATATATATATGCATTTGATTTACTTATGGAGGTACTATCACTGCCCTTTCTGACTTTATGGGAAAACGTTTTAAAGAATTCTTTGTATCTGTAACATGAGAACAGAATTTGCAAGGAATGTTCCATTCTGCTAAGTTTTCCCAATATTCTTGAGAAAAAAGAGTACTGAATAAATTTCAAGTCAGAAAAATTTCAGCCAGACTGGTTTTGTTCATGAAATTTGGATATACATTTAGGATTTGTTTTTCAAAGTCAAGCATGCACAAATTTGAAAGTGCTATCTTTAGAAAAATGTTAGAGATTTTGAAAAAGTATGGGTTTTTTTTTTTGTTTTCAAGCAAGCTGTCAAAATAATTTAAAATGAGTTGCATTTGCTTCTCATGAAATTTGTACAAAACAAAATTCCAGTGAGAGAGATGATCATGAGAGGAAAGTCCTGCCTTTTGTGATACGGTAAACCACCTAGGTGATTAAGGGTAGCCAGTTGTAATCTATTTGGATTTCAGCAAAGCTTTCAGTACTGTCTGTCACAGGATCCTTCTGGACAGAATGTCCAGCACTCAGCTGGATAAACACATCATGAGATGGGTGAGCAGCTGGCTCGTGCGTTGGGCATTAAGGGTTGTAGTGAATGGAGGGACACCAGAGTGGTGACCTGTCACTAGTGGGGTAACACAGGGCTCCATCCTCAGCCCTGTGCTCTTCAACATCTTCCTAAATGACTTGGACACAGGACTGGAAGGGATTCCAAGAAAGTTTGCTGATGATACTGGATTGTGAGGAGCTTTTGGCTTCCTTGAGGGCAGAGAGGCCCTGCCGAGAGGCCCAGACAAATTATAGGGCTGAGCAATCACCGACCAAATTAAGTTAGACAAAGGAAAGTGCTGGATTCTGCACCTGGGATGGGACAACCCTGGGCATATGTATAGACTGGGAAACTAGGAGCTGGAAAGCACTGCTGTGGAAAGGGACCAGAGGGTCCAAGTGGATTTCAGGTTGAACATGAATCAGCAGTGCCCTGGCAGCCAGGAGGGCCCAGTGTGTCCTGAGGGGCATCAGGCACACCATCGCCAGCCAGGCAAGGAAGGGGATTGTCCTGCTCTGCTCTGCACTGGGGCAGCCTCAGCTCGAGTGCTGTGTGCAGATTTGGGTGCCACAATGTAAGAAAGACATTAAACTATTGGAGAGTGTCCAGAGGAGGGCCACAGAGATGGTGAAGGGCCTTGAGGGAAGCTACATGATGAGTGACTGAAGTCACTTAGTCTGTTCAGCCTGGAGGAGACCAAGGGGAGACCTCATTGCAGTCTACACTTCCTTGTGAGAGGAAGAGGAGGGGCAGACACTGATCTCTCCGTTGTGCAGTGCCAGGACCTCAGGGAATGGCATGGAGTTGTGTCAGAGGAGGATTAGCTTGGGTATTAGAGAAAGGTTTTTCACTCACTGGGTGGTCAAGCAGTGGAAGAGGCTCCCCAGGGAAGCAGGCACAGCACCAAGCCTGCCAGAGTTCAGGAAGTGTTTGGACAATGCTCTCAGGAACATGGTGTGACTCTTGGGAGTGTCCTGTGCAGGGCCAGGAGTTGGACTCAAAGGTCCTGATGGGTCCCTTCCAACTCAGTGATTCTGTGATGACTGGTAAATGATAAGGGCCAAAGGAAGCTGAATTAAGCTGTCTGTTGTAGAGATCAGTTATGAGAGTGCCTTTATGGAATTGGATCTGCTGCTTGTCCTCCTGCAAAACAATCCTACTGTGCCAGAAATTCTTGTAAGCAGGAGCCTAAGTTGAGTTGAATCAAACTTAGAGCTTTTATACAAATACTAGTTATTTGTATTGCAGCTGAAAGATGGTGAATCTGTCATTCAGCTGTTGTTTAGCAATTTACTATGAATTATTTATTGTTCTGATATCTCTGTTCTTTTTCTGATATACGGGAAAATTGCTGGTGAAACGAAAGTGTATTTATGCAAATAGAAACTTGAGTTAGATTAACTCAGTGGGATATATATTCTGTAACAATAGCATGTTGTGTGGGGGTTTTTATTTTTTCTATGTCAGAATGGAATATATTTTTTCCCCCTGAATTCTCTTGTTTATGTTTGGTAAGGCAGATGGATGGTTACAGGAAGGATATCTGCTGTCTTCTATGAAGCATATGGTACAGTAAACTAGACATAGGGAGATTTCTGTGATCTTTCTATGTTCTTCTTAGGTATTTTTTTCTAACTCTAGAGAAAATGCTGTATTTTTTTAATCTGGTTCCTTAATTTTTCCCAATTAATTTTTTGAATCAGTTATACAAATCTTTCAAACTAAGCATATACTACTTACTTAAAATACTTGCAAAACTACCTATGCCTTTGATGTGGGACTACTCATTTGGTGTAAGAATGAGTGTCACTACCTTCTCTCTCAAATACACCCTGGAAAACTGCTCATTCTTTTAGTTAGGATGCAAGGGAATGGTTTGAGGCATAAAGAAATGGCTTTACACTGTGTCAGGGGATATTCTAATTGGATATTAGGAGAGTTCTTCACTGAGAGATTGGTCAAGCACTGGAACAAGCTCCCTAGGAAGTGGTCATTGTCCGAAGTCTGAGTGTTCAAGAAGTGTTTGGAAAATGCTCTTCAGTATGTGGTTTGACTTCTAGGTTACCCTGTGTGTAATGAGTTGGACCAGATAACCTTTGTGGGTTCCTTCCAATTTAGGATATTCTGTGATTCCATGATTTGGTTATAGATCCTTTTAACCTTTTAATTTGGACTCTTCTTAACCTATTTTCCTTTCAGTTGTTTTCTGTGGTTTTATAGGTATCACACTGAACCTATGCACAACCTCCCTCTCTCCTTTATTCTAATTGTCCTACTTAATTGATGAACTAGTGTATTGTTTAACTAGTTTTTGATTGATTGCATAATTTGACTGTTGGTTGTTTCTTATTAAAAAGGTGGAAGATAAGTGTCATTCACATAATTAATTTTTAAAGTTACTCCTCTCTCTGGCTCATACTTCAGTTGTTTTTTTTTTTTCCTTTGTTAGCCAGAATGTTACCATATTTCATAGGAGGCAAATAAAGGAAAAAATAATCACATATTCATCTACTAATGTTACAGTGCTATAGAAGTCATCTCATCCCCAGTGACTGCTGAAGTGCAAACAAAGCAAAAATACCTTAAAGAACTAAATAATGAATTTATATGTGCATGAAATGCCATGGTTAAATGCCATATGAAATTTGGATGATGTTATGAAAGTGCAGAGCACCATGTTCAGAATATCTACTGATTCTGTCAAACTTGGCCTAGAATGAAAAAATAAGGCTCTTCCAAAGAAGATAAGAGAAGAGTGGGGAGGAAGAGGCTCTGGTTTGAGCTTGATCATGCAGTACAAATGATATAGGGGACATAAGTTGCCCAAAATGACCTGGCACGCTTAATGCAGTTTTCCCATTCATCTCACTGTGGCTTCTGCTGAAGCAAAGCCAAACTTTCACCACTCAAAATTATGCTATTAAAGTGGGAGATCTGCTAATTATACTTTGAGAGTCTGGAGAAATCTTTTACTGAATGAGGAAGAACTCTGGCTTAATATCTGAACTCTTAAAAGTAACCTTACCTTAGAATTATTATATTAGAGTGTCTTGTTTCAAATGCATTTTACAGAAAGTCTAGACAGTGAGATACCCAGAGTATGTGAGTACATCCAGCTTCTCTATGCATAGTCTCAAAATGTTACATGTTTTAGAATTTTCAGAATCCATATGAATGATGAAATTATTATCTTTAGATAAGATAGCTAAATTTTGCAAGAGAAGTTAAATTACTTGGTCAGTTTTGAAGATCATACTTTGTCAGTTGTTCAAGGCCATGCAATGAATCACTGAAGATTAAAGGCTAAAACTGCTTAATCTTGAGTGTTTGTTGCTCACTCTGTCAACTGGATGGGATTTTCAAGGAGATACTGATAGAAATATTTTAATCTGTTTGTAGAGCATATCAAATAAGTCAAAGGATGGTGATGATGACAAAATAATATCTCTTCAAAGCATTAATAAAGCAGCAACTAATGTGCCACTTCCACAGTTCACTAGGGTCATAATGCTTGCCTGTTTAATCCAGGTATGCTTTCAGTGTTGCTGAGAAGTCTGCAAATTATTAGCAGCCATTGGCCTAAAGGCTAGAATAAAAATAATAGTTAAATGATTATATTTTGGTTTATGAAACAATTACTGAAATGCTATCAGTATGAGGCTTTGAAAAGTTCATTATTAGAATGTTGAATATATTGAGGTACAGAGCTGACAGGCCACAATCCACTGGGGTGGTTTAAGTTCAACATGCTATTAGCTTAATTTAGGTAAACCCTCGGTATTTTTAGTTTTTAGATGGGTGTCAGAAATAGGAATAAAGAAGTAATGTGTTCTTCAGTTTATTTTTTTGTGCGTGCAAGGATTTCAGATCACAAATAGCTAAATTCAGGATGGTTCAGTTCACGGCTGTTTTTAATATTTTTTGTTTTGTTCAGTTTGTTATAATTGACAATTAAAAGATCAATTAATTGTATGCAGATTAATATTTCCCTCTAATATAAAGAAATTCCCCTTGAAAATTACTTCTCTTCTAAATGTATGCCAAATCCAAGTTTTTACTGGAATCACTAAATTACATGTCTGTGTTATTATAGGAAATAAGCAAAAGGAAGTATAAACCTGAATCTTCAGAATACCTGCATCAGCCTAAACTGGTAAAGGCTTCCCAGTGAGCTCCTTTTAAGTATTTTAGAAGTATTCAAGTTGAGTTTTCATGTACAGCGTGACACATCAGTTGTATAATCATTCTGTAGTCTCTGTTGCCATTTTTGCCGCTATGGCTTTCTCCCTTCACAACCACCTCCCTTCCTCAGCATATAGAATGTGTAACACTGGAAATGAGCCTTTAAAAGCTGGAAACTAGACTTTAGATCTTCAGAAAAGAGTTATGAGTTAACCACATTCATCTGTTTGCAATACAATCTTCTGTTTCTTGGTCGCATCCTGTTTGTTTTTTATTACTGGGTGTTACGAAAGTGTAAGATTTTTCCAGACTTCTTTTACTCCTCAGATGTGGTCTTTTGTCATGTTGTTTTCCATTTGTACCCTGTCTTGAACACAAAAAGTGACTTTTTCTTCGTAATGATTTCATGTTCTCTTGATAATACTCTCTATAATAGTATTTAGTACTAAAGCATTACATAACTAAAGGAACTGAGAATCCTCTACCAACTCAGGCTGTGAAAGGTATTACCTCCAGCCAGTAAATGGAGTTACAAAGAAGTTTTAAGCAAAAATTTTCCATTCACATTCTGTGCCCATGAGACATTTGGAGTACAATCTTTTCTCCAAATACAGGAAACCACAGCTAGAATATTCAGAAATTTTTGCTGCAAAACTTTATCTGCCCTCGTTTGTGCTTATTAAAACATGCACACATAAAGAGGAAGTAGGCATGAACAAGATTATAGCTGGTTATCTTTTCAATCCGGCATCAAAGGCGTGCCCTTTATACATCTGCGTTAAGATGGAGCTATACTTTGGGAAAGTAATCACTAACACTAGCAAAACAATTTATCTTTTTCAAACTTGTTTTTGGTATCCACAGAAGTGTTCTGACGTGCAGAAATTTCTACTAAAATTTTAATCCAAAGCATAAAAATCTTCGTTTGTTTCAGAGATGAGTTTTAATTGCTTAAACATTTTCTAAAGTGACACAATAAGAAGTTTGTGGAATACTATCACTTAGCTTCTTAATGATGTATGTTTACTTTTGTTCTTTCATATATATAATTTTTGTTCTTTTATAGATTTTCTCAAGTCATTGTCCTAATGGAATGAAAGATGTAAAAAAGCTATTGCAAAATCCCACTCTTTTTATAGCTCCTTCACAGGCATCTGGAATCCTTTTGTCTGAACAGAACATCTTGATTTTTTCTATTCATCGTTATCTGGACTTCTAGTCATTTTGCTTATCTTCTAAAAATCAGTTCTTTTTTTAAAGTGCAGTGTCAAAATGAAACTGTTGCTTAGGTCTCATCTTGGACAATCTTTCATTGTTTTTACTGCTGTTTCTAACTTCCAGCTGTTATAAAACTTCTGATATGAATTATTGAGACCTTAAAGCTGGACATATTTTAACTCTGATTAGGTGTCATGGAATGAGGATCACCCTTTTAGTAACTACATTACATGGGGTCTCATGATCTGAGATCTGTTGCAGGTCCTATATGATTTCTGTGGAACTGCTACTCAGTAATTGTGCCCTTTCCTGTGTTTGTGGAGCTGCTTATTCCTCTGGTGTAAGTTTTGAATTTTCTGGATCTCAAGCTCTGCTTTTCAGACTTCTCTTGCTGCTGGAGAGCTTCTATACCTGTTTTCCAAACTGTGCTATGGTAATAAGCATACTATTTGTTCTATTTCTATCATTAATGAGCATATTAAATAGTATTGAAGGTGGAACAGAATTTTCATGCAGAATATTGCTTCTTGTATCCTTCTGTCTCCTAGAATTTAGCCACATATAAACTAATTTGAGTCTTTTCTGTACCATCACAATTTTTCTCTGAAATTTATTTTCTTCATTTCCCAAGAAATAAATGCAGATAAATAGCTTCTGAACTTCATCCACCTTCCTTTTCCCTCATGACCTTTAATTACAAGACATTAAATTACCGTTCTAAGGGGAGGAAGTGGGAAATAATTTAAGTCAGTCCATTGTAAGAAAAGGGCAAGACTGTATGCTGATGTGGAAGGACACTTCCCAAAAAGCTAGAGTGGTATTTGACTGTTGAGATGTTAGAGACATTATTTATAATCTTGAGTATGAGAAACAGAGAACCTTAGAGCTTGATGAAAGGCAAGAAGATTCTTTTTCTGATAAAATTGTAATGCTTATGAAGATTAGGCATGATTAAAGAAAGGATTCTGTTCCAACCTCCTAATATTTTGATAGCCTGCACTAGGGTCAGCAGGGATTCATTTAGTTAACATGGTGAAAAACGAAAAACATTTGCAAAAATTATTCTATGCTATTGATCATTTAAGAGGTGCTTACCTACCAAGCACAAAAGCAAATGCTGTTTCCAAATGAAATACTGTGATCCCAAATTTGTGATTCTTACACCAGATGATGTCAGCATACTTATTGATTTTTGGTTTTTTTAAGTATTTGCAGAATTTGGAGGTCTGTTGTCCTAGTGACATTTAAAAAAAAATAAACCCAAGTTGGGGCAAGAAACTTCTATGCAAATTCATATAGCTATATTAAAGTTTAAATGATCCTCACATTAGGTGACTACACCAAATAATTAAATTCAATATAAAAGTAAGACTTAGCATTTTTTTTAATTAGCTCTAAATATTAACAGCTGTTTTATTAGACCAGAATAGTTGACTTGGTTTGTTTGTTTTGATTTTTTAATATAGTATTTTTAGTAGATAGTTTGAGTTTATCCAGGTGAACAAACCAGTAAATATATATGTTCAAAAGCAGATGTTAAAAACCAGTGGTGACAGTCCAATCCTGTTACCACATTACTTATTTTGTCTGTACTTTTGTTTGTACTTTTGTTTGTACAGAGGACCCACAAACTGATGCTTTTATTCATAGGTGCAGTTTGAGACCTAGCATGAAATGGTAGGGGAACTACTCTGGAAGGGCTTTTTTTGGTGGCTAATGCATTTGATGTTGTCGTGCAATTGGAGGAACTGCACTTTTTTTTCTTTTTTGTACACATAGGAAATCAGATTTTATAAAAGTACTTAGATGTTCTCTTAGCCTGCTTATACTTCATACACATGTCACTTTTTAACCCTAAAATCTTTGCTTTTATTCTTGCTCTAAGGTCCGTTAATCCTGATCTTGCAAACTGACCACACCTCCAGTGAAGATGCAGAAATTGGGCATTTTTGCTTTCCTTTACAGGTACTCCAGAGTAACCTCAATGTGCACTTTCAGGAACTGTCTCATGCCAAAATGCAGTGGTGACTGCCATTTTATTTTACACAGAGCACCTTACACAAAGGCTTTTCTGGAGTGAGAGCCTCCAGCTGCTCTTATTGAGTGTATAAAGGAAGGACTCACTAGGATGTGAGGAAAGAAAGAACTATGATCATAGCTTGACATTAGTTGAAGACTTTTCAGATACTGATCCAATTAGTGGAGTAAAGTGATTTAGGTCACTTTTCATCCCTGTATCCAAGTGTACACTTTAAACATGGGCTTCATTTCATTGCCTTCAGTGGAACTGAAGGAAGCATTAAGTGTTCTTTGGATTTAAAGCCAATTCCTGTACACTGCTGTTTTTTACCAAAGTAAAAAACTTGCTGTGGCTGTGCAGCAATCCTGGTAGAACTAGGATGGTGACAGTCATGCTGCATCAGGAATTCATTTGGTTTGCAGTTTCACTGGCAATTACAGTTGTTTTCTTATTAATACTGTTAGTAGACGATAGTTAAATGTGTCTGATTGAAGACACTACTGCAATAACTTCGAGCTGTACCTGAGTCAGTGTCTGGCATCTTCCTTCCTATGTATAGGCTTCTTCCTCTTACTGAGCCCCAGAAACAAAAATATCCATAAGAAAGAAATTATCATTTCCAATGATGAATAGATGAATGCTGGCAAATGCCAGTCCTGTGAGTATTGTTACTATCCACTGGAACCTCTTTGTGTCTAGTAAATCTGAGTTAGGATCCTGTCATGTGGCATTCTTTGAGTTAGTAGTTTTTAATTACTCATTGAAAAAAGACATTAAAGGCTAAAACTGACACACTGTAGTGAAATTTGTTCTCTCTAATTCCCATAAAACAGTCACATGAAATTTATTTTTTCTACTTTTCATATCTGCAGTTGCTTTTTCTCAAGATCAAGTTCTACACAGTGTCCAATTGCACACAACTATGTTTCTATAAGCAGGCTTACACTTGTCTATTCTTGTTTTACACTAATCTCAAATCTTAAATTTAGCTTGAAGCTGACAGTTCCCAATCTTTTAAAAATCAATTCCAGTGTCAATTGTTTTATTACTATTATTTTTTTATCATTTTTTGATTCTCATAATACATCATATTATTTTAAATAAGATCTCATCTTACAGGAAACACTTCATGTAATTATAGGTCCATTTTTAGACATAGATAAGCTACCCTATGTTTAGAAGTAATATATGTGCTACATACACTCTATCTAGCTTTTACTAGTTTATTTTGGTCTAGTTGACTTCCAGATGTTTTCTAAATGTTCCTTTAAGGTCACAGTAGTACTAGGAGTGTGAATGAGATATAGACCCATTATGCCTGATGCCTGTACCAGAAGAAATTGCTATCAAATCTTTTAAGAATTCAGTCTCTTCGGAAATTTGGTTGTTTTCCCAAAAGCTATCCCTGGGATTCAATCATATATTTCTACATGTTTCTTTTAGGTTCATGGCTGCATAAATAAATAAAAATGTGCCATTAATTATGTATTAATGTTTCCTGGTTTACACTTATAAAAAATGTAAGGCATTACTGTTACCCAGATAAATTTTCCTTTCATTTGTGACAGGAACCTTACAGAAAAGAGGTTTTGGAAATCCCTGCTGGTAATTCTCTCAGCCTTTGTAGGATTAACCTTTTGTCTTTTCCACCTCCTACCTTGTCTCTTTTCTTAGACTTTGATTGATTCTGATGCTTGTAGTAGTTATTTATAATCTAAACCTATTGTCTCCATTTATTTGTTGGCACATTCTAGGGACAGTAAGTTAGTGTTTTATTTACTTTTCAGCAGTGAATTTCAGCCAAAGCCTTTGAGGAGCACAGGGATGTTTTCTTTAGCTGTTACAGGCTTGATAAAGTTCCGTGTTGTTGAAACAACTAAAGCGCTGTTTAATATAGAGAGAAACAACCAGCTCAGCTATTGGCAGCAGTGTTCCCAGATTATGAGACACCTCAGTGCAACTGCGCCACTACTGATAACTGAGGTAGTTTAAGCAGGGGTAGCTCTGGTAGTCCTCGGTGGCCTTGTGCATGCAGGCATACCATAAATTACCTTACACTCTGTTTTTATTTTCCTTGATTCAAATTCAAGAAATGAGATGCTGTTCCCTTATTGCATAGGAAATCATAAGTTAAGGCCATGAGCCTTACTGATATATGCAAAGTGTTTTGTGACTTTGAGCATGTAAATTATATGAAGGGCAAGCTATTCATCCTCACAATTTCTTTTGGCCTTGGAGTATTTATAGAGGCTCCCTGTGGAGCTGCACTGTCAAGCATCCTCCAGCTGGGGAACAGCTTATGAAAGGTTCTCTGAGGACTACGTATGAACACTGAAAACTCATTAATAGTCATATGCAGTCCTAGAAGCTAGATTATTCCTGTGTCCTTTCTTCATCTGGAAAAATCTTTGGGTTTATTTCTTTCATGGTGGCATCTCCTCCTTTGGAACATTTTTTTTTGTTAATGCTCAAGGTTGGCTTCAAAAGGACTAAATGCCATAGAGCTCATTATTTTAATGTCTAACAAAAGTATTGTCTCAAAATAGGTGTTCAGAGTCAATCCTCTGCTGGATACTCAGCTGTTTGTAAGTCCTGCAGTACAGAACATAAAAAAACACCTGAATGTGTGAAGAGCAAAGCCTCAACTAGGAAATGTGGAAGACTGAAATTTGAAATTTTATGGCAGGGGCAGGGTTTTATGCACAGACTAAATAATAGGTCAGAATAAAAACTCAGAATTATTATGTAAAGTTATAATGGTCCCTGTCTGGACTGATTCCATGCTGCTTCTGTAGGGCAGAATCTCCTCCTGGGTCTTTGAATTATAGTGCTGCAACAGTGCGGCCACCATGTTTGTCCTCTGGTCTTTGAATAATTCTGTGGAGTCTTTGAGTTGTTCTGTAGAGCTGAGCGGTGTAATTTCTTTGGGTCATCATTTTTCTTCAATATGCAGCATTTCATTTAGTGATCTATTCATGGTAAGTATTTACTCCTGTGTTTCTATTCCATATCCATTGCAAGGGTTTTTAAATCATAGCCAGCGATTCATAACTTAAGATGTAATTCTATGAAACCTTCCATTGTCATTTTATGAGTTAGAGATTTATATTTTCATCTGCCTGAGAACACAATTAAGACTTTTCTTTCCCCAGATTCATGGTTCAGTTCTGTATGCATTTGAGATCTGGCTGGGATTGTGTTTTGAGTGCACATCTCGATGGTGAATCGATGGTGAATATGGTGGTAGCGTTAGGTAGATGGTTGGACTTTGGTTTGCTGAGTTGGTTTTTTTTTAATAGGTACTGGTGGAGTGCTCTGTTTTATATCTGCCACTGATTAGGCATTTAGAAAGATCAGGTCTTGTAAGGTGTTTTGAACCATGACAGTGTGCCCCAGCCAAACCATCTGTAGTTATTCCTATTGGAGCCCTCAGAGTGAGACCAGGCTGGAATTACCCTCACCAGCTTCACCTGGCCTTCCACCTTCAGGTGCAGCAGATCAGCTCCTGGAGGGTTTTTAAGCCCAGTCAGAAGGCTCAGTGAAGAGGAGGAATAGAAGAGGGAAGTGGGATAGGTTTGTATTTGTGTTTTTTTTTTTTTTTTTTTTTTTTTTTTTTTTTTTTTTTTTTTTGTTGCCTGGTTGTTTGGCTTTCCTGGACTAAGTTGGCTGCATCAAGGACTGAAAGGTACTGAAAGATAAACTGTGCTAAATTGAAAAAGAATTGGGAAAGGAGAAGCTGAAAGGCTAAATACCATGACAGCAAAGAATAGATAAAGAGGACTGTGCTGCACTGAATTATGAGCCAATCTTATTATCTGAAAAGTGTGTGTGGAGCTCTTGGACAAAGTGAAGAGACCAATCAAGTAATGTGTAATCTCATGCACAGCAGTTGCAAAATGTATATGTACTCCATTATGGATAAGTTATTAAAATGTATAAGTACTGTGTTAAGTAAGCATAAGTAAGTAAAATGTGTATGTACTGTGTTAAGCAAAAATAGAGTAAGATGTATAAGTTGTAAGTTAAGTAAGTGAACTGTATAGGCTATGTGTAAGTATGTAAAAGTAGGTAGTAAGTAAGAAAAATGCACAAAAGAGTTGTTAAGTAGATATTATGATGTAAAAATTAGGAGATGTGTGAGTTCCTGCATGATGACCAGAGAGGTGATGAGTGTTTTAAAGCTTCTGTATAATCATAATGATTTGTTGTATAGAAGTGCTGAGTTCCTGCAATCAGGACTGCTGATAACATACAACATACCACTTCAGATCATTCAAGCTCTCAAAAAACTTCAGGAAAATTAGTAAGAATGGTCTAAGTAATTCTAGTATCTTGGTTAGGATGGCCTCTCAAGCAGCAAGGTGAGGAAACGAATTAGAGATTCATCTGGAATGGGGTCCTGGTGTTCACCTTCCATCCTAACATTTTGTTGTCTTCAATCTCCTGTCTCTAATACATAAAGACATAACATGATGCAGTAGATGTGAAATGTCTACTGTCATGAATGTCTGAGATAAATTCTATAATGCTCTAAGATGAGGAAAGTCTTTCTATTTTCCTGCTGAATTTACTTTAAATTTGAAGCAGTGTAATCATCTGACTTTCCCAGGTGAATTCATTTGAGAGTTCTTAAAATTTTGACTACCGGCATATAGTCATGAGCACCTCTTCATAATCTTAGAAGTAAGTGAAGTTGGTGTGGAGGCAAGTCAGGAATCTGCATGATGTTCTGAAGGATCATCCTGAAGAATTTTCCTGTAAGGGGAAATGAAATAATAAATCTGCAGATTACCAGGAGGTCTGAGTTCTAAAACAATTACTAAAAAGATCCCTCTAAAATCAGAGGTCTCAGGAGATTTATGCTTTTTTTTCAAAGAAGTCATTAACTTTATGTTAGAAGGTTGTTGTCTGGCTAGCTTGACAGACAACATCTGGGCTCTCTGGTGGGTGGCAAAACACACAAGTATTTTATTTTACTCTGTTTGTAGCTATGAATAGCCATGTGTTCTGTCTTGGTGCAGCCTATTCTGTTGCAGCCATGGAAGAAGTAGTGACACAAGAGAAAACTTTTTTATTTTACTTCACTTTTTATTGTTAGTGTCTTTTAATGATGTCCAGGGCCATGCAGTATGTGAGACATTGCCCTTATGCTGCCATTCTGCCTCATTGCAGAATAATGAATGGCCTATCTCAAGATTCAGTGCCTGCCTGCAGCAAATCTAGTCAAAGGCAAGATGCTCTAATAAAGCTTCAACCCTTGGTTTTAAGCTACAAACCCATGTATTTAGGAGCAGTACTGTCTGTCACTGGAATAAGCAAATTATTCCTGCTCCTCATGGTTCAAAATGGGGAATGCTGATTTGAGTATTTACACTCTCTATCCTGCAACTTATGTGGTGGTGTTTTTTCCCTGAGCTATAGACTTGGGTAAAAATTCTTGTTCTTCAACTTTTTAATTACTTTCTATGGTTCTGCCTTTTGACTCATTGTATGTTGATTCTTTAGACCAAGACTTTTTTTTCCATTTTCCAGTACAAACCTTAGAATATCAACAAGAAATAAAAATAACAAAAATGAAAAGCAACCTTCCAGATAATACTTTGTAATTTTTTTGAACAAAGAGTAAGCCTTACAAGAACTTATGAGCTCTAGTAGTTATTACCAGTCTAATTGAGCATATTGTAATTCATAAAATAGTTATTTAAAGCACCTAATAGAACTGTGTTTTTATGTTTTTTAAAAAATTAAAATCACTACATACTGTCATATTCCATTTTCTGGGAAAAGGTAACAAAGAACAGTAACAGAGTAGTTAACTTTACTACTCTCTGTCATAATGAATTAGTTTGGAAAAAATGAGGAATACAATTTCATTTTAGTCATAGCAAATGTTTGCCTAGAAATGCTGTTTCAGCTGATGTTGTCTTAATAACCCTCATAGTGTGCTGTGGTTTCTTTCTGAAGCCTGCAGACTGAAGGAGCATTGTTGCACCATTAGCACCTGTATTTTGGATGAGTTCCTCCATTTGAATGTTTCCTGACTTTTCATTTTCTAGTAGGACCTTTTCCCTAAGGGATAAGAGACAGTGGGTTGTGTTAGGTGAAGCATAGGAAGCATATGTTTGTTGAGCTCTTCAATGTATCTGGTAAAGGCATTACACATGTAGGGGAAAAATAAGCTTCTTTATACGCTGTGCCAAAAATCACAGAAGTAATCAGATTTCATGTAAACAGTGTCATGGCCATCTGCAATATCACTCTCTGGTTGTTGCACATGAGCTTTGCTTTAGACAGTCACTTCAGTCTTCCTGTTTAAAAAAAACCCCACATTTTCCTTGCATCCCCAATTATCTCTAAGGACATTAAACTGAGTTTTCATACACCTACAAGACCACAACTCTTCTATTTTCAGGGATGTTGTTTCTAGAGCTTCAAGAGTGCAAACGTGAAAGAAAATTCAGTCTTAAGCTATTTGGCAGGGTTTAATTTTTTTTTAATTAACATTAATGTAATATTAGTGAAAGATTTTAAACTGACAGGTCTGGTAATTAATTGCTGCTAACTAAGTCTGATCCAAGGGCTGTCACTACTTTAAAGGAGCTTTGGAATTAGGTTTTATGACTCCCATTGTGGTCATCCACTACACTGATCCGATCTCACTTAGTGCATTTTGGTTACAGTGATTATTTAAAACAACACTCATGACTTTTTTTTTAATTTTTTTAAATTTTTGGTGCATTTCACTCATGTTTTGCAAGTAGATTTAGCGATACCTTGAGAGTTAAGGTTCTGTGGATGAGAATCGAAATTCTGTGGTTAGCAGGGAAAAAAAAATTGAAAGTATGGGAGAGATAACCAAGTTCCCCTGTCAACAGGAGTAAATTCTTAAGTAATGAGTAATGGCTGTGCCTGAAATAACTACAAAGGTCCTGTCCAGACTGCATACTGCAGGCTTCTTGTATGGATACTGGATTGGGGGCTGGTTTTGTCCACTGGTTCTGAAGAACACTGGAACCTGAAATCTGTGGATGGAGTCACACATTGCTTCTTTGAATTCAAAGTACACAGTATATTTCAATTATTAAGTTACTAATTAAGTAAGGAAGTAAGTAAGCAACGTGAATAAATGCTTGTATCAAAAAAAATGGGTTAGCCTGAGGTAAAAGCAGAAGTGATTGGGATAATGTACGTCTAGGGCTCTGTCCATATCTCTCCTTTGTTCAATTTCTGTGTCCATTTTGGTGTTCTAGTGACTATTTGTAATCAAAGAACATCCTGCTTTTTGTTTTTTTCCTGGATGTGTAATATCATCCAATCTCAGCATGAAATTCTAAGTGTTTTCATGTACTTTCTGGAAAGAAAATTTTGTTACTTTTTTATACTGTTCTTCACATTCTAATTCAGAGCATTTGGTACTGGGGCATGTTGAGAATGTTCAGTTTGATTAGAAGCACAGCAAACTGTTGCAGGGGAGCAGGTAACTCCATGTTTCTTGAGGTTTCTCTGTCACTCACTGTGAAATATTTTGCCTTTGAAAAAGCTTTACGTTGTTCTTAATTTCATTTCTTCTGATGCTCTTAGTTTCAAGTAACTTCTCTATTTCAATAGCAATATTTTAAATAGTTGTCCTCAGCAAGATATAATGAATAGTACTTACTTTTGCTTAAAAAAATTCTCTTGTAAATTCAACGCATTTGAGTTGTTATTGATTTTGTAGGTTCTATGCACTACTGAAATACAGAAAATTTTCTTTTATTGCATTTTAGTTGATATTTGATTAGTACAGTTCTGTTCTTATTTACATACTAAAACTTCCTATTGACAAATCAGTGCTAGTGCAATGCAAAACCTTCTGAATATTGAAAGTAGTTTTGATTTCAGTAAATAATATTGTGGCCAAATTCTAGATTCATAACTTTACTGGAGTTAAGAATGACATTTGGATACTCGTAGCTGCCTAGTGAATAAATGATCAAACAGACATTTGATTGGCAAGATCAGTCTGAGTCTTCCAAGATCGTAATGTTCTCCTCTAGAAAGAAAATTAAGAGCTAGGTCCCCACATTAGGAATTCAGATGTTAAAGCAAAATTAACAAAATCTGCTTCAACTCTACTGGGAGACAGCTATGGTTTAAGGGGGGATAGGACCATTCATTCTTCAGTTTCTTGATTCATGTTACACGAAAATATACAAAATGGAATTTCAGGTGGCTCTGAATTGGTTTTGACTCCAAAATTTCTACAATCCTTACAGAAAGGAAAGGGAAAGTCTCTTGCATAAATCAGCTACAAAGGGGAAATATGCCAAATGCTCTTCTGTGTGCTAGACATCTGCAAACATACACATGAATTTCTAATTTCATAATCTCTCTAATCTGACATAATTTCTGCATTTCCTTATGCTCTGGGATTTTCCTCTTGTTCTATAGAGTTGTAGAGCGTAAGTCTTACAATTTGTTTTTTGGGTTCACCTGTTAAATCCGTGAAGAATCATTTTCAGCAGTGCTCTCTCCTTTCTTATTTGTTCAGTAGAAAGGACCGCTTCATAGACTGAACATGGGTTTATTTCTTGTAACTTTTTATTTTATACTGTTTGTCCAAAGGGAACCTATTCTGACATGAGAGCCCTTGGGATGTAAGTGTTAAAGCAGCTCCATGAGGAAAGACTTAAACAGATTTTTTTATTTCATGTCAATTAAAATGAAGCAGACTTGAGGTGGGGGCAAGATGTTATAACCTCAAGGTATTGGATTCCATTTCCAAATTACACTGTAGCTTAATCACAGGAACCAGGTGCTCGCTGCAGCGAGTCATGTTTTAGATGAGTTTTCTGTTGTGTTCTAGTTTTCTGCAGGGGTAGCTGGGGGTGCCCATGTTACTGTTACAGAACATAAATTGCTTTCCTGAACTTTCGGACTTGCTTTAGTAGAGTTTGAAGCACTACAGGATTTTAAATGTAGAAGTGTTAATATTTCACTGTTGTTGAAAAACCATCTCACTTCCCCATCTGTGTAGCATATTCTACAAATTAATTACTTGGCAGGTCTGAAATACTTGTTTTTATTAGGCATTCAAAGACAGACTATCACATTTTATTCTTTTGAAGTAAATCACAGAGCACTACCTGTAAGTATCTCACTGCTCGTTCCTCCCTCACTAACCCCATTTATTCATAACTTATTTCATCCTTTTTTGATTTATGTCTGTTACATGTGTATGGCCATGAATACAAAATGTATCCTTATGAATGTAAATAGGTCAATTGCTTGTGCAGATTTGGTTAAAAAAACTGATACCTTTTTAGATTCTTTTCTGTAGAAATCAGGTGTAAAATATAGACCCACCAAAAGTGACAGTATTGCTTTCAGGTGAAATGTCTTGGAAGGCTCTGCAGGTTCTCTAGTTTCATAGTCAGGACTAAGTCCTTTCTCCTGAGAATTACCTTTTAAAGACATTGGGAGTGGTGGGCAGACAATGTTGTGTTGTTTTTTTTTTTTTTAAGTACATTTTCACATAGTCAATATTCTTATTCAGAGGTGTTTTGAGCCTATGTAGCTGTTACTGTCCTTATCATTTTATATTTCCCTTTTGATTACTGAAACTAAACTAGCTTCCCTATAATCTGTTTGTATGCTATTAGTTAATGAATTTTTAGTTGTAGATGTCTCTTGCAAAGTAATATGCTGGTGTAACTCTATTATCAAGCAACACTAAAACCTAAAAATTGTGTGAAAAATAAACATAGAAATTGTTATGGTAGGCGGTCAGCTGAGAAATGTTCTGTCCTCTCAGGCATTCCTGAAAATACATGAGATATATGCAGTGGCAGAATCCCTTTGGTATTCAAGGATGCCTTCTTTTGGTGTTCACTGTTCTGTGTTCAAGGACTCAGGTGCTGTGTCATTTGTGTGTACAGTTTGCAGTTCTTGAGCAATGGAGCTCAGAAATGTGTCACTTTGGTCTGTCACAGATGACATGATCATGATTTTGGATAATAAGAAATAGCATTTTGAGAGGCTGTGCTTTAAGGAAGCCTTCCTCTAAAAAGGTTGCTGAAGTAAGGCAAGTCAAATTCATCTCTAGCTCAGAAGCGTGTTTGATGTTGGGTATCTATCCAGTAGTATTTGACTGTTTCTAGGTTTCTGACATTTGGAGGTAATTTCCAAGAGACACATGAACCTTATTAAAGGCCCTGGACTGGTTTATATCTGAGATGAATGGAAACCATATGTTTGGTAAGCAGATATTCCAATTTGGGGTTTTGTTTTTTTGCTTGCTTGTTGCTTTTCTTATTGTAGTATTGTATTAATACAGAAGGTGGGATTCACACTGTGGATTGACACCTGGGATGAGGTGTGTTAGTGTCTGTAAATACGCTTTGTAAACCTGCTGTAACCACTGAGCCTTCAAGGAACCCCTGCACACCTCAGGACTCAGACTGATAAATTACCTTTCCAGGAGCTGACTAAGCATCTGCTGTGATACTTCTGCACTAGCCATTTTGTTAGGAGAAACTGTGCTGTTTCAAAGTGCTGTCTCCAGTTACTGTGTTTTATTCTCAAACCAGTCTTTCTAAACCTTAAATTCTTCCCTAAGTCTGTTCCAGTCCCATTAAGACCTAAATCAATGAGTGGACAACTCAATTAAAAAGATTTTGTAGTACATACATCTAATGTGCTTGTGCTAACAGAGGGCTCTTAAATTCTTTTTCAGTACAGTGACCAGATCTGTGTGCCTCAGTGCCATTCATACTTTTCAGACCAGCAGCCTTCTGCTCCTGCTTATTCTTCATTCTTCCATCCTTCTGGTTGGAATATTCTTTCCTTCTTGGGAATCATACCATACCTTCTGTTGGCATGTTGAACTTTAATCCTATTATTTATTTCCTGGTTTTGATTACTTTGATTTCAGTCTCTTAAAAATAAATCAGGTGAAATGCAAACAGTGATCTCAAGGAAGTGACTGTTGATAAATCTGTGTCATTTCTCTAGCTGCAGAACAATCAGAATGTTTCTAAACTTTTAAAGCCCATTGAGAAGACTAACAAACAATGCTGTATAGCAAACAGTGCTGTATGGTGAAGAAAATAGTTACAGGAAGAATGTCACACAGCAGGCATAGACCAAGTAGGAAGAGTTTTAAGGGATCTTTGGATTGAAACACAGCTGTGAACTTGTTGCTTATTTGAAGTAACAGATAGTGGATATTGTGTGAGAATATGAAGATTTCTGGAGTTCTGCAGTGCTGCTCTGTGGTCCATATCCTTAGCTCTCACAGGATGCCACTGTGAGGGTATAGTATAAGATATATTTTTGACCTGCTATGCTTCCTGGCAGGTGTCACCTTTGCACCACCATTCCTTGATTCCAGCTTGGTAAGCATGCTGCTTCTCTGAATATGTCTTTTAACTAGGAGCAGGGCTGATGAATTAGGGCATTCAGCTACCAACTGTGAACTTAAAATGCAATCCTGGTCTAGCTGCAGGATCTGTTTTTTTCCTGTGGTGCTGTGAGCTGTGGAATATAACTTCTCCATAGTCACTAGCTGCATCAAAACCTGTTTGTTCCGAAAAAAGCGACTGAATGTTTAAGGCACACATGGCAATACAGCCCTTCTAGACTTTATAATGACCTTCTATGGACCCTTTTAGATGCCTTTCATTTTAACATCCTGTGGGAATATTTTGATAGAGAAGAATCTGTATGTTTTGGGATACACTGATGTGAAGAAGCTGGTGAGTCTGGGAGTTGTCAGTGTCCCCTGCTGCTTCTTTTAAATTTGGAAGAGAAGCTCCTTTTTGGTACCAATCTGAAGAAGAGGCCTGATGGAAATGCTACAGAGTGGTAATAGACCTTTCAGGAATGACTTAATTGAAAGAAGGGTTCATTATTTCCTGCTGGTTCGCTGAACTCTGGGGCCATGTGAACCAGGGCACTTGTATTTAAAATAATCCTGTGTTTCCTGAAATACACATATTTCTTTTCCTCTCAGCAGGGCAACACCAAACCCCTGATTTACTCCCAGAATTATTTCAGGAAATATTCTTTAACATAGTATGTATATTATGAAAGGCAAGTGAATGGGAAAAAGTCCTGGCATCTGTGAAGTTAGTGGGAGATTGATTTCAAAGGAATCAAAGTCCAGTACAGTTGCAATCCTAGGGTAAAGGAGGAGGTGAGTTCCTCAGTTTGCAATAATTTTCAATCGTTTTATCTGAATTTAATAATTGAAAAGTCACAACTGTTTTAAAAGATGCTGCCTCTCATCCAGAATAGTGTTTTCTGTTGACATGAGTAACAAAAAAATTGCTGCTGTTTGTTCCCTATTGCTTTTGAAACATTTTTTTCCCTTTCTTCCATGCACTTATTGTGGCTCAGATTCCCATGGTGCTGCCAGATCTGTTTGGAAATTGAGTCACAACTATCTCATGATTGACTTCTTTTGGTATTACAAGATAGATTGTTGGGGTTTCTTTTTTGTTGTTTTTTAGAATTCTTTGGCAAATACTGTTTTAGATTTCTTAAAAAGTGTTTTACAAACATAAGCAATGAATGTAAACATCTCTCTAAAACTGAAAATCTTGGCCACCTTAAGAAATAAATTTTTTATCTGCATCTCCCAAATGCTGTAAGCCTCTAAGCATAATCTTCATCATATATCAACTCTATCTGTGGTGCAGATATCTTTTATTACAGAAGTATTGGCATTTTTCCTTCAGGAAAAATCTAGAAAAATCATGGCAAAAAGTGCTGTATTAGTTTAGACATTTAGTTCAAATATTAATGGGATAACCTATAGTTAGGCTTATCCTGACTTCTTGCCTATTGGTGCAGAAGAACTTTCTGGCTGTCTTGATGAAACAGGACATACCTGTATTGAAAACAAAGCTCAATTCCTTTCAACAGCCCAGCAATTCAAAATTCTTTAGAGATACTAAAATAAAGTTTTATCTATTGTTTCTTCCTCATCTTAAAATTTATATGCTTACCATATGTTGAAAAAGTATTATTGCCCAGAAATTAATAGTAGTGAAAATATATGTACCTCTTATTATATTTCAAATTGGAGTCATGACAGTGGTTATCAGAATCAAAGAAGAGTAATTTCAAGTACTGATGCCCTTTTCTGGGGATGAACCGTATTTCTTGACTGTCTAACAGAAGTTGCCAAATGTGTTTGTAATGTAGGAGGTACTGTGTGAAATATCTAACACTATAATATCAAGATGGTTAGGTTAGGGTAACAATGCCCCGGCACTGACTGTTTCACATGAAGATAAATCTAGGGTGATAAAAGGAGAGCTAAAATACAGATAATTTCTCCTAATTAAAAAACTTTTGTTTCTTCTTTTGTTCTTTTACAGGTGAGAAGTTATGAGATTAGCAGCTCATTACTAACAAGGTAGATTTCTGAAAGATATATATATGAAAACCTTTTTTGTTTTTTTCTTTCCTGAGGATGAGGTATTACCTCAGCATTACAAATTAGAATTTTTTTCTTAGTATATTTGCGTTGAGGGGTTCATAAATAGCATGTAGTGTGTTGATAGTGGCAACCCTTGACAACTATCACAAATGGATGACTGAAAGGATAGATATTAGTCTTTCTAGGGTATATATGTGTCTGCAGTGGAAGAAACTGGTCTTTATAAAGAGTGGTATTCTCTCTAGGCTCTTCCCTGAGAATGACAGGCACAAACCCAGAGGTACCTTGTTACAGCTAACTGTGGAAATAATTGTGGAATCTGAGACAACAGTTCTTTCAATGTTAATATCTATTATTTACTTCTCATCTGCTGCAATGAAAGTAAAGGGCATGACATGAGATTTTTCCTTTTCCTCTAAGCTAAGAAGTAGGAAGTTTCCTAGTATCTGTGATCTGCTTTGAATATATAACATGTAACTGCACAAATAGAAGTTTTACATGTCTGTTACAGAGCTCAGTGTAATATGATCCGTTTACAAATACAAATCTGTGTAGTTTTGCCTTTGAATATCACTTATCTACAAAGCTATTACTTCAGCAGTATCCAGTCAGTTCCTTATTTTCTTTTAGCAAGAGCAGGTAAGATTGGCAGTGAAATTGTCTGTGATAATTAATTGATTTTTTTTTTTTGTCATCTAGAGGATAGGATGATGGAATTTAAGTGTCATGCATTACACTATGTGGGTTTTATTCACCTCTTAGCAGACAGCGATGATGTTGTCAGGTCTCATGGAAAATTCTGAAGCTCCTTAAAACAAATTTTCTAGAAACTTCTGTCAGGAATCCAAACTTCTGTTTAAAAGGGATGCGTCAGGCAAGAATATACAAGATGGCTGAAGATTAAAAGTAAAGCTGAATATTATTGCATACTTAGTTTTGTTACTTCCTGGATTGGGTAAGAAGCCTGTGTGTCACCTGAAATATTTGTATTGTGTTACTGGCATATCATCTGCTATGGAGCACTAATTACAGTCTGCTGCTGCAGTGACCACAAGCAAGTGGAGATGCTCAGGTACTGTCAACTTACATTATCAGTGTCACTTTGATTACTTCTGGTGAAGGATTTTGAAGATAGAAGACAAGCTGGTCAATTTTCTTGAAAGCTTTTACAGAAGTGATTGCATGTACTGTCAGTTTATTAATTATGTGTTTCATATAATCTAACCATTCCTGTATACTCTCCTCTGTTACTGTGCTAGAGCTGAGCTGTCTTTTTAGACTGCATACCCAGCCTGGGCCATGTATTTTGATCAAGTACTACACTTCCCCTCCCCATAAAATTTAGATACTCTACAGATCTGGTTGCCATTCCTGTGTTCAGGAGGCATGTGAAGGAGGATCTAGGAAGTTACAGGCTGTTGAGTCTCATGTGAATCCCTGGGAAGTTGAGGCATAAACCATTTCTGGGGGGAAGCCATTTACAAACATTTAAAGGTTGGAAAAGTACTTGGGAGAGGTCAGCTTGGATTTTTGAAGGAGAAATGCTTAACCAATCCGATAACTTCCTACAATAGGGATATCTGTGTCAGTGGATGAGAGGACAGCAGTTGATATTGTCTTAATTTAAACAAGAATTTTTTCAGTGTCTTCCTTAACATCCCATTTTATGAGCAGATGAAATACAGGCTTTCTAAGTGGTGGTGAGGTAGACTGAAGAGAGATTGAACTGTTGGGCTGAAAGGATGGCTGTAGGCAGGTTGTTAGTGAAGGGTCAGTATTGGAGCCAATACTGTGATCTCTTTGCTAATGACCTGGATGATGGGGTAGAGTTCAACCTCTTCAAGTTAGAGAATTGGATAAAGTGGTTGATACAGATGGTTGTGCAGCCATTCAGTAGGACAGGCTGACCTTGACAAGCTGGGAAAATGGGCTGACAAGAGCCTTATGAAGTCCAGGGAGACCTGGTGAACCAGAAGTTGCAAATGTGCCAGCCAAGTGTCCCTTGGTTCTGGCCAGGACAGGGAGGTTAATTTTTTTGCAGTATTAGGAGGGGATATGGCTAGACCCCAGAGGTTATTCTCTAACACCTCAAGGCATTGCTGGGGGTGGGAGAAAGGAACTCTTCCAGGGAGAAGGGTTTCCTGCTGGTTGAGAAAACATGGTGGGGGATGCCATCTGGTATTGTTTATTATTGATGGGATTTGTTTTTGTTTTTTATTCTCCAAGGAACTCCTTTCTTTTCTTGTACCTTCTGTCATTAGTATTGTCACTGCTATCATGTGTTTTCTTGTCTCATTCCTGGGTGAATTTTTCTTATCTCAACCTGTACTCTTTGCCTTCTGTGCCTCCAATTCTCTCCAGCCACCTACCAGAGGGAGGGGGAACGGGGAGTGAATGGCAGTGTAAAAGCACTAAGTTGGAAAATGCCATTCCTAAACCATGACAGCCTTATTTGGCACCCAGCATAGGGCTCGAAGGGTTGAGATAACAACTGATAACATGCCCAGAACATGTTGGAAACAACTTTGATCTAACCATTTTGGAAGTAGGTAGGAATCCACTGGTCACAATGTTGCTTGATCTGTTCCTGTGGATGAGGTACATAACCCTGTATACATTTCTGTATATGCACTCTGTCCATCACAGTGCTTTTTTTCGGAGCAGGGAGAGGGATCAAAGGCTTTTTGCTGTACTGTGAGATATCAATTTATGATATAGTAACATCAAGGTCAATGAGGATAATTTTGGATGTGTATTCAGTGTTGCTCTTGTACCTTTACCTCAAGTGCTATTGTTGGGACACTATTAATAATCAGTCTGAGGGAAGAGAATGGGAGAGGGTCATTTTCCCCAGCTTTTCACTCCCTCTTCCTCCTTCAGGCCCATTACAAAAACTTTTGGCAGATTATTTGAAGGACAATTGCTATGGCAGCTCCAGAGAGGAGCAGAGCTATGCAGTGTGCTGGGCCCTGGCTGCTGTTTATTGGACACCACTGGCCACTAGACAGCACCCTCAAGGCAGGAGGAGGAAAGTAGAACAGCGGGCACTGTGGCCATTCAAACTGCACCTGAACCAGGGGAACATCACATGCTGGTAGCAGTCGCCCCTACACAGAAGAAGAAATCCAAGACAAAATCAGGTCGCATAGTGAGGGATGAAAAGGAAGTAGGGCCCTCAGAACAGGAGGAAGAGGCAGGGACAGAGATAATCACAAATCCCTATCCCTGGGAGAACTGCAAGGTATGCAAAAATATTTCAGCCGCCAGTCAGGAGAGCCCCTGGTGACCTGCCTGCTCTGATGCTGGGATATTGTCGCCTAGGATATGAAATTTCAGATTTTTTTAAAAGTGAACCACACTTCACCAGTTTTCTTGAAATTCCGTGACTTCTTGAAGTAATTTGATATTTAAAATAAATATTCAAGCAGCATTGAATATAGTCTGCTTGTGTGTGTTGCAGTTTCACCCACTCTGGTTTTATTAGCATTAGCAATACACTTGTATGTAAATAGTGTGAGAATTGTTAGTGCAATTACTATTAAATCCCAGAAGAAGGAAATTCTCCTGTAAGTGTAATGGTAGTATTTTTCTAATCTAATTTAGGCAAGAATTAGGTATCTCCTTAGTATGATTCAGCCTGCTTGTATTAGCTACTTAGGAGGTATCTCTTGAGGGCCATAATTTAATTCTGCCTATTGACAGAGCTTAACTGAAAAAGACCTAATATTTGTGCAGATAACTCTACCTGTCTGTCTTCTGTGGAAATTCAGTTTTGAAAAGTTGATTTATACAGAAAACAAAGAATGAAAATTTGAAAATGGTGTCTTCTAGCATCATTCTGCATTTGGAGACAGGCTGTTTTAATTATATTTAGACACAGAGTGCTTGAAAATGGATATTTGCCTATGAAAATTACGCTAGAACTGAGAAATATAAAAATATTTATATACTTTGCTTTTTGAATATTTGGGGAAGTCACTTTGATGTTACTTTTTCAGCTGCACAACTGTGTTTGTGTGATGGAAAGTATCACATGGAACTTGCAAAATTGTGTTAGTAGACAAGTAGTATTGGGCCTATTGGAATATTGAAACAATTATAAGATAAATATTTATTTGATTATGTGGTTTTTAGTTCCAGTGAGAGAAGGGAGATCATGTCAGTTGAAAAGGTTGATTTCTAGTCTCCTTGGACTATGCCTTTTATCAAAATAATGCTAGAGCTTTAGGAAAAAAAAGGGTGAAAATTTGCGTGGGCTGTTGGTTTGTTTAGATTTACATATTTATAGCGCTGTCTTGACTGACTGGTTTCTGGGTCCCCACAGAGTGTATGCCTGACAAGCTGAACAATAAAGTCTGATTGCTAACAAGGTTGAAGACCTTTGAGAGAATGCCTGACTGGAAAGAGTGAAGATATAACAAGGCTGTGTAACACCCCATAACAACTCTGACCACATAATGTATTGCATATTAGCATTACAAATCAGGGTATTCTGTGAAAATCTTCAGAACCTTTTATTAATCATAGTATTTTATTGTCAGGAATATAACAATTACTTTCTTAATGTGTTTAATTTGCAAGATCAAAGCACCAGTTAAATAAATGAAGAGTTGTTTACACCTCATTTTGGTTTCATGAGAATAACTTTAAGAAATCAATTTTTTTCTCTCTTCTGTTATGGGAATTATGCATATCAGCAACTATAACAGGGTTCTACTCTAAGCTTCCACATGAAGCCAAAGATGGATTCCTCTATGAAAGTACTTTTTATTAATAGTGCTGGAGTTCCAGTTTTTGTTTGCATTTCTTATGGAATTAGAACAATTTTCAAGTGAAGTTCAGAGAATTTTACATCAGTCTTGCATTATTAGATATTTAATATTGAGAAAAACCCCTTTCTTAGGTACAGAATTGTTATTTACATGGGCTTAGATGTGTCAGTGCTATTCAAGGAAAGCCTTGAAGCACAAGTGTAAACTTCAAAAATAATTTTGATGGTAAGTTATGGGTCATTTTTAGCTGGCTTTGGATTGCAAGTGAGCATGATCTAGGACTTGACACCATTTTCAAGAACGTTTTGTGTGTTCTGTATTCGTCTCACTGCCTATCAGATGCTTTCAGCCTTCAGAGGAAGATCTTTGCTGTGGTTTCCCTACAAATCTCATAAATGTGTAGCTGTAATAACTGTAATTATGGTAGGATGTACTTTTTTAATTTTACAGTAAGATTTCATCTCCCAACTAAGTTTCTGTAGGATATTAAAAGTAATATTAAAAATGTTGCAGTTGTTCTGCCTGCCAGACTGTAATGGTGAAAGAGACAAAATTGATTCCAGTTCATGGCATGGTGTTCCAATGTTACTCGGCAGCACCTGCTGGCTGACAGCTGTTCAGGATTATTCCAGGTTTATTAGTCATGAACAAGAGAGCAATAGCAGCAAATAAGTTTTCAAGTAGCTACTCAGGAAGTTTGTCTGAAAGATGTTTTGTTATAGCTGGATAATTTTTAATGTTAAATTAGAAACATCATAGAGACATGGACCAAGGTATCTAGTAAATGTATGCAGTCTTCATACCCATACCAAAATCTCTTCCTTTGGGCTATATCACATGGGGGTGAGGAAAAATCAGAATTAACTATGGCAAAAAAACCCCAGAAGAAATACTTTTCTGACCTAGAAGTTAGCCTAGGTGGAAGTGAAACACAATTGCTTTGGGTAATTACTTACCATATCTATGCCTTGAACATGCAAGGATTTTATTTGGTCAGTAATTTGTGTATCAGGGTTAGTCTTTGTGATGCAGTTTCAGAGATGTTTTCAGCAGCTTGGAGAGTAACTAGGGGCCATATCTCTCTTTTCCATTTTGAATATGAGTGTTAACTGCTAGAAGGTCAAACAAAGTCAGAACGGTCTTGGTTCTGGTGGAGTCTGTTTGTTTGCAGGAACTGAAAGAGAGATCTTGCTGAGTAAGAGCTGGTTATGCTTCTTCATTTCAAGAAATGAAATCAAGCCTCCTTGCCCGGAGGAAACTCCAAAGCTGGATCTCATTCTATGCTTTCTGGACTGGTTAATAGTAATATGATCATAAAATGTGGAAAAAGCCCTGTATCTTGTGGCTTAATAAAATTGTACCAGGTTTTCTTTTTAATTAATTTTTTTTTGTATGAAGGTGATATTTTTGTACTGCTAGAAGTTAAGAAATGCCTATTTAGTTTTCTGCAAGACCACATCTGTTCTTGTTCATTTTACATCCTTCTTGAATAGCCTATTCTTCTGCCACTAAATTGTTCTCTTATTAGCCAAGTCTAGAAATCCTAAGACATAAAATGTCTGTTCCTTAAGAATAACTTTAACTTCATCCATCATTTTAATGACAAGCTACTCACTAAATCTGTTACTTATTTAAAGGTCTTTACCCTTGTCACTTGCCTGTGGGAATGTTTGAAAAGACCTCAAATATGAAAAATAATCTTTGAATTTTTTTATATTTCATATATTTCAGTTGCCTTCTATTCCCATGTCCCTTTTGTATTCCTCCAAAGTAATTTTATCTTTTTACTCCCTTGACTTAGCCAGCTTTTATATGATTAGTCTTTATCTGGTAGCTATTCTGTATGTAAATGAACAAAAGTCCTTTTGTGCTATGTCCAGTTCACCATTCAAGTCTCAAAACATTTTGCACTACCACCTTTGAGCAAGAAAAAAGTCTCAGTAGGAAACAAAATAATGTTCTGCAGTTTTTAGACCTCCAGTTTTAACAGAATTATTATTAATGTGATTGGGTATTGTAAAGATTACCAGAGCATGGAAGGAAGCTGGAGATTTTTGGGTAGAGGTGTTACAGACAGTCTACAGAGAGTACACTCACTATATTTGGAACCAGTAATTTTGCAGCAAAATAGAATTGCATCTCAACTTTAAGGGTGGTCTTTCCTTGCTCAATTTTTACAAAATACTTCATAGATTGAAGTCTGTGGTCACAGCAAGGAAGAGAAAAGAGTGCAAGGCTACACTACTTGGGTGGCAGTGCCAGCCACCCATCTGAGGTAAAAGACATGCCATTCCTGACAATGAATGTGTTTGTAAACTGCGAGGCTTCTGGCATGGATGAATTTCTGAAAAGAGTGTGCTTAAGCATAGATGGGAGTGTGCCAGTGCTGGCTGTGTTGAATTGTTGTCCTGGTGGAATTGTGCCTGAGGAAAACCAAATTTAATTCAGTTGTTCTTCAAGTTTTGGGTTTTAACCACCTGAAGATCTGGTGGTTCCATATTTTAGCAGCAAGTGCCCAGTCACAGTAGGTTTGTGACTTTATATGTGTTCATGACTATATAGATAAATAAATGGAGGTGGAAAATGTGTGTGGCTCCACTGTTGGCCTGATGTTCCTGTAACAGAATTGCAGAAAGGGGTGACCCTACCCTCTTCCCATGGATTTCCCACAAGAGTTTGTCCTCATTTCTTTCATATGGTTGTTACAGATTTTGTGGTCATGTTGTGGGTTAGGTCACTGTTCTTATCAGATACAAATTTTTTCTTCAGGTGTATATGCAATTCCAGCTTAATGTGCAGCCAAACAATTTTCACAGTTGACAAAAGCATGGTAAAAATGTGTGGGCAGAAGGGGAGTCTGCAATTTTCAGTGGCTGGACTTGCTCAAGATCAACTTAAGGCAGCTGTGAAACTGTACTAACCTGAGTAGAAACATGAAGTGTGCAAAATAAAAGATCACCAGGAGACAAAGCTGCCACTTTCCTTTTTCTCAGTTAAGTGAAACATTACTGATGTTGACATAAAGCTGACCATTTTGTTTATGCTGGATATAGGCTACATAATGAGGGAGAACCTTGGAAACCATGGAATAAAACAGTAATCC
Source organism: Lanius collurio (assembly GCA_020086605.1). Classification (NCBI taxonomy): domain Eukaryota; kingdom Metazoa; phylum Chordata; class Aves; order Passeriformes; family Laniidae; genus Lanius; species Lanius collurio. The sequence continues at coordinate 378,143 of JACBWW010000002.1, forward strand.
TAAAATAAAGTCCTTTGAAGCAAGGAAATACATTATTTGAACAAAGATATTTTTAAAAATCACTTCAATCAGTAAGTAGTTACTCTAGCATCTCATTCTGAGAAACGGCAGAAAGAATAGGTTTCCCTATTATTTTGTATCCTTTCTGATCATCACAGAAGGTCATCTGCTTAGAAGATATACTGGTGATTTCTCAAGCAAAAAAAATAACCCCCCAAAAAGCAGGAGAATTTCAAGTCCAAATGGTCCAAATATATGATCTAGATAAAATAGGTATGAATTGATGGGTCATCATGCATTTATGTAATCTTTACTAAAAAGAAGCCATTAAAAACCAGCTAAATAGAAGCTAAAAAATAGTAGGTGGATCTTGAAGGGTTTTTCTATTGGTTTTGGATTGTTGTTGGTTGGTTGTTTTTTTAACCTAAGCTTTTTATGAGTACTTCCCCTTTATTTTTCTGTTTTCTCCTTATATTAACCATAGAAATATTGGGAAAGGACCACAGGAGTCTAACATTCTGCAATTCAAAGCCATAATGTGACCTGCATATAACTAGTTTATTAGAATAGAATATTGTTAGAGTAATGCAATTTTAGCTGTGACTTTGTTTAGCCCAATCTTAAAAATAAGCTGGCACACAGATTTCACAGCCTTTGTAGAAACCTATTCCAGTGCTATACTACTCATCAAGAGCAGTTTTTCTTGGTCTCCAATTTGAACATCTCAAAATGGAACCTGTGGCTACTGCCCCTTCTTGTGTTCTTGTATCTTAATGTATTTGTGTCTCCTTGTTTATCTCGTAATCTTGTTTTCCTGATGTCTTCTGCTAAATAATTTTTTTTTGTTAATCAAGAGAGGATCTTTCTCTTCTAGCTTTAATGCAAATGTGTTTTTTTTTTTTACATTATTCAAATCATAAGGAGTTCACATTTAATTCATATAAGTACCACAGACTCTAATAAACTCTTATCTTAGGCTAGATTTGAATCTGGTTTATCAGATATGCTGGTTTACACTATTGTAAACCCTGTTGTGAATTATTAGTGTTATTTATAAATATGTATATTTGAATATTACTATATCTGTATTAACTACTCTGTTACTGTGTATTAACGATATTTTAACAAATTTCTAATACAAATGCTATATTGTTTTCCATAAACAGACATAGCATAGTATTCTAATTACATGTGATGAAGGTCTTGAAATTTTTTTCACATAGCTTTTCTGAAGTTCATTTTGAGAGGATTCTCTGTAGCTTCTGAAACTGTTTACATCACAGTGTTTTTTCCAGTGCCTTTCTGTAACTCATTATCTTAATATATCATCCATGCTTTGGCACTGATTTGATTTTTATTTCCATTCTTTACACATCCACATACTTGAAACAAAGCAGCAGCAAATCATGTCTTTAAGGAGAAGGCTGTGGGATTTACTACTTTGCCAAAAGGAAAAAATTGCTTCTATAGTCAGAAAGCATCCCAGGATTTTTTTTTACCTCTGTGACATAAATGCTTATGTCAGCAAAATGTACAGAACCACATAATATCGTTGTCAATAAAGAAGTCAGCAGAGCGATGAGGACTAACCAAGGCCATTACAAGAAGATTCACTAATTATGCCCTCAGTGTGTGCCTTGCAGAAGCAAACTTGCAGAAATAAACCACAGCATGAATGAGGATAGTAGTTGGAGCAGGCAGTTCTGATCAAATGAAGAAATTAATATGTTTCTTTGTCTGACTTCATCTGACTTCTGGTAGCTGGCATCAGAAGATTTTTGTCACCAAGAGACAAAGAATTCAGACTCTGCCTAAGAATTCTACCAGTTTTAAACAAGGCCCAGTTAAGACAGAGCACCTGAATTCTGACATGTAACACCTAACTTCTGACCCATTCTTCTGACTTAAATATGCGCTTCATAAGACTGCACAAAAATGAAAAATCATCAAAATGCATTATTTTCTTCACATTTTTGTTTAAGCTGAATTTGGTTTCACTTGCATGTCCTTCAGGTTCCTGGTTGTCCATATATACACTGTCTGAATTCCTTGTGGAATTTTTAACTCATGGTTAAAATGATTTACACAAAGGTGTTTTCATGTTTTAAGTTAGCCACTCACAGAGAGCATTGCTTCTCTGTCTCGTAAGAGATGTTTAGGAATGGACACTAGAACCTGCATATTCTTCGTGGATTTATGTTAGAATGTAGAATTAAATGTATATCTGCTACACCATATTGCTGTTTACCTGTGGTGAGTAAACTTGGGAGGCATCGGCGTTCTATTCTGTTGGTCTGTCAGCTTCTGCCATCTGATACTTGTAGTTACTAAGTTTATTGGATTGACTGTGTTAAGTAGCTGATGCTTTCCCCACCACCCACAGAGCATTAGTTATATCAGAATACGCTGTGGAACGATATACGTAGATTTAAGCTGGTTCTGTGATGGGTGGTGGAGAGACATTAGTTCCTGGTGCTTAACAGAAAAGAAGTGTGAAAGATTGCAGAACTATGCAAGAGCCTGTTACTGGTTTTCTTGCTGTCTTAATTTAACAGTTTTTGCTGAAATTGTCTACTAATTTTTTTTTCTGCACTCATTGCCATGATGTCTAAGTGTCTTTTAAACTGTAACTGCTAGAGTGGGAATTTCCCCATAAAGGGAATTCAAGAGAATTTTAAAATATCTAATAAATTATTCTGTAGATCTTAAAGTTCTTTTACAAATCAAAATCAGTATTATCTTTTTTTCAGTGTTAATGCTTGAGACACAGAGACAGGATTCCCTATGTTTAAAAGGAGATGAAAGACATTGTCAGATTTTAGTGTTTGAATGTTAGGTTTAAACAAATGGCTTATGAGAAGTGTCTTGGGGTGGCCTACCCTAGTTTACTTATGTGTGTATGTATATATGTGTGCTTGTTCTTCCCTGACCTCCCTTAATCTCCTATGTCAAAAAAGAAAGGAACATTTCTCTCCTGCAACCTCAGGATAAAAAAGTACATATGTAAATATATTTAATTTTTTTTTTTACCTCTAGCCTTTTTCTTCCAAGATAATTTCCATATCTTTTACATAACAGGGTAGGTATTATCTCCATTTTACAGATGTGGAAAAAGGTTTAATGTGGGTCTCAGAATAAATTAGTGGTAGAGTTTGAAGCAGAACTTTGATATTTTGCCTTCCAGACATTACTGTGATTGATTCATATGTGTATACTTCATGGCAGAGGAATTTTTAAAAGCTATTTCCATTTCTTTTAACTTAAACCTCACAAAAGTGACAGAAATGGAGGGAAGCAAATCCCATCCTTTACGGAGTGCCACATGAAAGAAATTCATGGGTTTTGTTTTGTCTTTGTTTACAAGCACAATGCTCTAATGGGGAAAAAAAAAGTTATACTCTTAAAAGCAGGCTTCTAGTAAAAATGGAAATGAATAAAACAGTAACGTGGAAATTTTCTAAGAAAAATATATATGAAGTTTTTGCTGTTACATTGCCAGTACCTTGTGTTATCTACATCAGGTGGAATATGACTTCTTCCAATTAAAACTAGTGGATCTTTTTGACCTGAAGGAACACCCCTCAGCTTCCCGATGTTCAGAGCCTCTTTCTCTATGTATTTGTGGATCAGAGGTTTATTTCACTGATTTTTGATCCATATGTATAATTTATATCTCTTTGTAATTGCATATTTACATTTTCATAAATAATTCTGCTTGCCAAAATTTCCTTTATCATATGTAAGGCTTTGGTAAATGGATACTTTATTTTATATTTTACACCTGTGTTATTTCAGTGTCTTGTCTATGGGAAAGCCATCTGGTCATTCAGATCTCAGTTCTTAGAACCAGAAAGACTGAGAGCATAGTAGTTTGTAGCATTAAAAGAAGAGAGAAGGTGCAATTTTAATGGGGAAAGAGTTCCCATGTTGGTATATAGTCTGGTAAGAACTGAACAAAAGCCTTAGGGAAGTGGTTCTTGAGACCTAAATGCCTGAGGAATTTTTTTTAAAACAGGCTGTTCCAATTTTACTTCCCATCCAATTGCAGAGTGGCTCTATTGTGAGAAGCTGCCCTCGGCCGCTGGAATCTCAGTAGGAGTGGCAACTGTGGGTCGTGGGGAAGACAGCTTCTGTGGCCAGGAGCTAAGCCTGATGTGCACTGACTAGGTTGTAGGGGTAGTCAGGGACAGATTACAGTCTTCATGGTAAGATTTTCAAAACATACTGCTAAGAAGTTGTATGATTGTTAACTTCTTTAGTGTAACACTGCTTTGGAAGCTACTTTATGCATAGTCCCATCAGTTTAACAATCACCTAAAATCAAAGCATTTAAGATAAATTGTAAGGGTATTTAGTGTACACAGTCATTGTCATGAATGTGCTTGTAATGTGGGAATTCTGGTGCCCTTCCTTGTGTATTTCAAGAGTATTATAAAAAAAATCTCATAGAGATGCCTGAGGAGATGGAGCCTTGGCTTTTTAATACCAGGTCTCCCTTAAATGAGTGGCTTAGGTTCTTGTAGGACTGTCTTTGGAGTTTGGTCTCTCTGCAGGAGCTACATTGTTTTTCCTTCAGATTGCTCTGTTAGGTTTCTTTCAGATGAGAGCACAAGAACTCAAGTCTAGTCTATGTATAGTTATTATAATCCCATATGGTGCAGTGCAATTGCTTGCTCAGGATCAACTGTGTGATAAAAATAGTCAATAGAATCCAATTAAAATAGGGAAGAAGGATTAGAATGCATATAGATTAAAAGAACAGAAAACTCTAAGATGAAATGGTAACACATTACATTTATGTTAGTTTTTTCAAGGCTTGGAGCAAGATGAATCAAATATGAGCATCCCACAAGAATCAGCAGAAAATGGAATTATGATACATGACAGCAGGAGTACTTTTATTTGGTCTCAACTGCATTGACAGTACAAATGAGCCGTTATTTAAGAAAGGAATAAGACCAGCAATATCATTTTACAGAGAGAAACTACCACCACAGAAAACCTGTCTACCAACCCATGTGCACTATGTCTCTCAGATACTGAATATATGAGAGGTGGGCATGCAGTTGAGTAGAAATCTGTGGGGAATATTCATGAATAGTTCTAATTTGAGCTGAGTAATTGGCTAAAGATGACTCTAGGTGTTCTTTCGTAATATGAAGAATTAATTGAAATGTGTATTTCTGTTATCTTTCCAATAATTGGATAGCTTCTCTATTTCTAATGAAAGAAAATTTCCTGTCACAGGATAGTAAACTGATCTCCGCTGTCTTACAAATTTAATTTTTTCAACAAATGGATAAAAACTTACCAATAAGGACACATTTAGGCATGCTGTAATATTTAAAGGGTAGAAAACATGGTGCTTCTCCCTACTGTTATTCAAAGCCTCCCTGGTTCCTGTTGGTGTGCTGCCTGAGAACTGTAGTAAATTTCAAGTGGCTTTGCCTTGTCCTAGTCTAGGGACAGCTGAATGCGCTGCAAAGATGCCAAGATTACTCTTAATATATTTGCAGTAGAAAAAGATATATTTTATGCTGGGTAATGCAGAATGGAATTGCCTGCTGCGTTAAAGTAATAGCTGCTTGGAGAGACACTAAGCAGATAAAAGGATCAGTGTTTGAAGTTTATGGAGCTAGGACTGTGTGAAAAGGGCTACTTCTACCCAACCCAACTTTTTAGATTCCCTATGTAAAACAAACATGGGAAACATGTAAAGTATAGGTTAAACTAAGAGTATACTTAATAGTTCTCCTATTTAATTACCTTCTGATAGTCCTATTTTTGTGATAAGGGTCCCATACTGAAAATATTTCAAACATGAATCTTTAAGAGGGAATTAATTTGTATATTCTTTTCAGAATCTTCTTTCAGCTCCTTTATGTGACACTCAAAGAATGCAGAGTATAATTAATAATTGTGTAGTGTTAGATTTCATGAAGGTTCAAAGACAGTACTTCTATTATTAGGTTATCCTAGAAGAATGAAGAGACCTGGTACTGATTGCTAACTTTTTTAGGAATTTCACTCTGAGCATTCATGATAGAAATGTAAAAGAAGTTCTCTTAGACTCAAAATTAGGCAAGGGATTTTAAGGAGAGGTTACGCTATTTGTGTGTAACAAAAGCTGAGGTATGTTTTTAGATACAAGTCTGCACTAGTTAGAGAAAGAATTTAAAAAGAATCAATGTTCTTTAGTAGAAAATACAAACAAAACTTTGGAAGTAAAACTTTCAAATGGAGAGATGTGGCATCAGGCATTTTGTTCTTTGCTGGTTCTACAGTGGCCATTGCACAGTTGGAAGCCTTTTCCACAGAAAATTACTCTGAAGAAAACTCTATCCCACTGTGCCCATAGAAAAGATACCAGGTCTACCTTGCAATTTTGTTTTTTGACATTGGAGTGATGGCTTTTGTTGTCCTTCATAAAAGGTGTTTTTTTATTTTTTCCCCCAGGGTGTAAGGAGAAGATTACAGTCTTTGTATTCTTAGTAACCAGAGTTATATGTCCCCACCCAAATTTGTTGTGTAAAAGTTTCCAATCATCTTTCCTCACTTTGGGAACAGCCTTTGACTTGTTTCTTAGGAGTTTTCTCTGTTACACAACTTTTTGTCTCGCTGCTAAGTGTACTTATTACTGTTCCATTTTCAGTCCATATCCCTCTGTGTTCTACTGCTCTCACATCACCTATTGCCTTTCTTACTTGTGCCCTGAGGAGAGGGATACAGTGCATCTTCATGTGTCACTGCCCATGCCCTTGTATGTGTAGTGCTCCTTGTCTTCCTGCTTTCTCTCCTCAGTTGTGGGTTTCAAAAGCAGAAGGGCTGCCAAAACTCAGGTTGTCTTGGTCACCCTTTCCTCTGCATTTAGGATTCAGATACACCTGCTGAGTGTTCATTTATCTGTTTGCCTTATAAGAGTGTCTCTCTCTTACTTCTTCCTTTCAGGAGCTTCCTGATTTTAACCCTTTCTCTCTTGGCAGTGTCTTTGTCTATCTCCTTGTTCTCTTTGTCCCTAAAAGGAACTTCTCCTGCTCCACCATCTGCTCCATCTCATGTATCAAAATCCCCCCAGTTCTGCATAAAAGGACCACTGCATTTCATTGCTACCTATCTCCAGTATTTGGTTTCCTGCCTATTTCAGCTCTCAGTGCCTATTCTAAATTCCTCCCCTTTTCCAGATTTTCACTGATCAAGAAATCTTTCTCTTCAATTTTATGTCTCAGTAACTAGACTCCATGGAATAGATAGTCAAGTGTATCACTATTACTTGGAAAGCATTAGTAGGTGCCTTTATCATCCAGCTCTGTTGGTTGTGAATTTAGACAATTACACGCAGTTAAACCTGTCACTCTTCTAACATATCTAGCTCTGATTTTTTGGGCCTCCCCTTCCTCTTTCCCAGGCCAACTGATTCAGAGAACACTTAAGTTTTAGAATTAGTTTTAAATATTGCAGCTAATTACTACAGCTGTGCTTGTGAATGTTACCGACTTGGTAAGTCTGCAAAGACCTTGCATTTCAAATGTATTTTTTTTTGTACGGATGCCAATCAGCTATGTCTTACCAATATTGTTGCTAGAAGTCTCATTGTGTAAGATGGAACTGTGGGTTTCGGGGGAGAGTGGTTGCAGAATCAGAAAGTGTCGAAGGTCTCCATGAATGGAGCAGTCTGTTGCCTGAATGACTGAAAGCAACTTCTGTTAATCGGAAAAAGCTGCATAAAAAGCTGTTGCTATGCATAAATGTGGGGGACATAAAAACTGTGAGGGGAGGGGGTAATTTTGCTAACTTTCTGTACAGGGAGAACAACCAAAGGAAAACCCAAGAGATGTCCATTTGATTTGTATTTCTGAAAAACAAACAGTTTGTTTCTAGCTGAGAGTCCATTGCAAAAGCCTTTAATCATGCAAATAAATGTCATATTATTGACAGTCATACCACTGAAGCTTGTTAAAATCCTATTGGAAGACCTGAAGAATTCCTTTCCTTGATGTGTCATCCCATGTATTTTTAAAGCGAAGTGCGGGGATTCATCTGCGTGCAGTTCTGACTGATTTTAATGGAATATAAAGATGTGACATCTGTGATGGCTCCAAGTGTACTTTTATAAAGAAGAAAAAGAGGGTTTCCACTAATAGAGACAGGCACAGCTTTAACAGAGAAGTATTAAGAGATACTGCTATAATTTAATTTTCGTAAATGATAAAGTATGTATAGGGATGTTCAAGCTGGCTTACGTTCTAAGCCAGATGTCTTTGGCAGTTACAAGCAGAAATTGTATACCAGGTTGCACATTTTCTGTCTAATTCTAAAGCATGGTATGTTGTCACTGGTTTGTTGACAGCCATCTGCTCAGACCTCATTTGATCTTTCCATTCAGTCACAGTTCAAGTAATGGGACAAAATATATGGAAGGCAGGGAAATTATTTGTCTGTTTTTCTCAAGGAGAAAGTAACTGTTCTTGAACATTCTTTTTCACAAAATATATTATAAAATATCTTGGAATCATGCACATATTCTATTCTCTTCATGGAACGGGAAGAATTTTAAACATACTACTGTGACTACAGATACACAGACACTGTCTGTTGTATTTGCATATATGTATATATTACATATATATAATTTACAAATATATGAATACAGTACTACAGCTCTTACATGAATTTAGGAGCCCTTTTGTAGCAAAGTCTCTGAACAAATTTAGGTGGCACACAAGAACTATTTCAGTGTACTAGAACAAATGAATACAGTAAACTGACAAAGAATGTTCACAATGTTCTTTCATATTCTCATATGTAACTGGACAGTTTCTTGTTTCAGTGCATAGTAGTAGTGTTACTACACAAATACATAATTTAAGTTTTCAATTTATTGGCTTTTTTTGTTATTTGCAGTATTTCTCAATACAGCTTCTTAATGAATTAGTTATTCAGCTTAGTCATGCTCAGAACACTGTCTGTATGGAAATGAAACAGATAATCTGTCCTGTTCTGTGGAAAGCTGGGAGTCTAAGATGTTAAAAATATATTTGCATTCTGTAATCACTGAAGGCCTTGATCTTGCTAATTGTGCTTTACATGCATTAAAATTGAACAGATCAAAGGTGTGTGGCCTTACAGTATAATCTGAGAAGGGAAAAATAGTTCTTATTTTCATAGGACATTGTGTAGCATGGGTTTAAGTAACACATAGACGTAAAATGGTAAATCTGAATGGTACATGTAGCTAAAATGATGCTTATAGGACCACATGAATTTTTGGAGGACAGTTGTCATTAGCCAACCTGATAGCCTTCTATGATGAGGTAACAACTTGGTGGAGGAAAGGAGAAGAGTTGATGTTAGCTTTATTAAGGCTTTTGATGCTGTCTTGGTAACATCCTCAGAGAAAAGCTGATGAAATACAGGTCAGATAAGTGGACAGCAAGGTAGATTAAAAACTGAATGGATAGATCTGAATGGTTGTGGCACAAAGTCCACCTGAATGGCAGGTCCTTAGTGCTCACTGGGCAGGCATTAGTGGCCATTACTGGGGCCAGTAGTGTGTAACATCTTTGTTAATGGCCAGGGTGATGGGGTAGAGTGCACCCTTGCAGACAGAGGTTTGCAGACAATATAGAATTGGACAGAGTGGTTGATATGCCAGAAGGCTGTGCCAGAAGAGCATTGGCAGGCTGGAGAAACAGACTGACCTTATGAAGTTCAGCAAAAGGAAGTGCAAAGTCTGGCATGTGGGGAGGGACAGACCCATGCAGCAGTACAAACTGGGGCCAGATGGCTGGAAAACAGCTTTGCAGGGGAGGACCTGGGTGTCCTGGTGGACAAGCTGAGCATGAGCCAGCAATGTGGCAACAAAGCAAATGGGGTGCATTACTTAGTGTCCACAGCAGATTGAGGGAGGTGATCATTTCCTGTCAGCTCAGCAGTAATAAGAGCACACCTGCAGAATGGAGTCCTGCTCTGGCCTCCTCAGTTCAAGAGAAATATGGGCATGTTGGAGCAAGTCCAGGAAATGGCTAGAAAGTTGGTTAAGGAATTGTCTGTCTTATAAATTTGGGCTGAGAGGGCTGGGATTGCTTTGTTTTGAGACATGCCAAGGAGATTTTATCAGCATGTGTAAGTATGTGTCAAGGGGTGATACAGAATGCATATCCAAACTTTTTTTCAGTACTACCCAATGACAGGACAAAAGCTAAGGAGCACAAATCAGTATACAGGAAATTCCATTTAAACAGAAGAGAACACTAATTTTACTGTGAGTGTAGTCAAACAGTGGAATATATTGCCCAGAGGGGCTGTGGAGCCTGCATCCTTAGGGATACTAAAAGCTCAGCTCCACAGTCTTGGGCCACGTGCTCTTCCATGACCCTATTTGAGCAGGGTTTTGGGCTTGATATGAGGCCCATTTCAGCCTCAGTGATTCTCTAATCCTCTGAAGACAGTTCTTAAGAAGTCTGCATAGAAATTGCTAATTGGTGATCTCACATTTTACCAGGATATGTTGAAAATTTATAATCCTTATCAATATGTGTTTGTAAAGCATTACAGCAGAATAGTGAGAAGTAAATCAGTTCAAAGAATGAAAATTGAGCTTCATGTTTATTCAAGCTCATCAGTTGAAACACTTTAAACTATTTTAATCTGAATCCTCAGAGTAAGTGTAAGTGCACAGAATTTGTTACATATGGTAAGATCAGTTTTTCCATTTGCTCCTTGGTTTCATGAAGTTAGACTCAATTTTGATTTTTTTTTTCTCAGTTAGATTATGATGAATAGATGGAGGAGTTTTATTAGCCTCCATAAGATGCCTTATTTTTGCCTCTTGTAGCACATCATACATTTCCATCTTTCTGTGACACTGTTGAAGACTCAAGGGCACAGTAACTAATTCTGACTTTTCTGTGTGGTTTCAATGACCATTGATTTTGAAGTTATTGCTTCATTTTCTTTTCTATGCAAGATAATGCATAGCAGAGCTGTTTTTCATAAAGTAAAAACTTCATCAAGACAAAAAAGTCATCAGTAAATTGCATCTGGAGGCTCTATCCTACCTTTAAGAAATTATGATTTAGTTTCTTTTCCATTTTTCATGTTTTTTTTTTTTTTCCTTTTCTCCTTCAGTGATGGGATAGATAAATCGTACAGGTCTGTGTCTCCTCCTGTGTTTGCAAATGAGGGAAGTGCATGAGTGTGTGTGTGTCTTCTTAATATGGACACCCTGGTATTCAGTCATGGGAACAGAATAAAAATGGACATTTTTATCCATGACCTGCAGTCTGGGGAAATTGTAAATGGATATGTGCTATCTAAGAACAGAAGATGTGATTTGGGAGAATTCCTGTTTGCAGAGCACTGTTGTCTCTGAGGTTGTTTCACTTTTTCTTGTTAGGCCTGCTTGGCTGCCCAGGACCCTATTATTGCATTGCAAAGGTTTTAATGAAGATCATGTGGTTAAAAAAATAAAAGGAAATAACTGTAAAGAGTGCACTGCTGCTTGCTTCTTCATGCATAGTGTACCCTTTCTACAGATAAGGTATTTGTACAACTGCGATTTTGCCCTTCAAAATTTTTGCCAGAATACAGATGGGGAACACATTTGAAAATCAATGGGTGTCTGACTCAGGCTGGGCATGTAAATACCTTTGAAAATGAGATGTCCATTAAGTCTTTGTGCTTTGGATTTTTGATTCAGTGGGAGTTCTGCCATGGATGTCAAAGAGATGGGATTTCATCTTCACCTGTGTTTTTCCTGTTCTGGTTTGCAAAACAACCTTTTTGACAGCTCTGGGAAAGAAAGGAAATTCATTACAAAGCAAGGAGGATGCTTATATATTGCATACAATAGAATATTTGGGTAAGCCAGTAGCAATGTTTTCACTCAGTCTTCAATCTGTAAAACTGACCAAGTTTTGCTGTTAAAATCAGCGAAGTCCCTACAGGTTTTCAATGCTCTGAGGTGTGGAGAGGCAAAGTAATATTACTTAAATAATTGATATGCCCTCCTTCAGATGTGTCTGTTACTTTGTAAGTATTATAGTTAGCTTGGCTATCAAGCTTCTTCAGCTCAGTGTTTCATATGCTGTCTTTTGTTTTGAAGATAAATATGCAGAAGGGTGTATAATGCATAGAGAAAATCACCTCTAAGTAAAAGTAAGCCATCTCTACCACCACACATCAAAAACTACTTTTCTACTTCCTTTAAAAGGAAAAAAGGCTGACTACTGAACAGTACTGTGCACCATGATTTGGGGCAACTGACATAAATGGGTACTGAAACATTTGTTTTCCGTTTTGTTTTCCTCTGGACAGATGGTTCTAGTGTCAATTTTTTTTCAGTCTGTGTGCTCTGTTGTGTCTGGGCAGCTATTTCTTCAAATTGGGTTTATTTTCTAGTTGTATAAAAGTATTCATCTACATTGTGGATAGAGTGCATTAAGTTACTCCCTGTCGTGCACAGCTGGAAGCAATTCAGTGCTGCAACATTTTGTTTTGTTTTGTCCCAGTTTTTTCTCTCCCCACTGTGTTCCCACAGCCTAGCAGAGCTCTGCGCTGCAGCAGACAAGTCTCTCTTTTTCCAGTGACACTTCTTAGAACATCGGAAATTGACATATTCTCTTTTGTCTTTTTAGTACAAATTCAGTGGCAAACAGCTCTGCTTGACTGCACGAACATTTCAAAGTGCTCCATAGACTAGGAAGATTGGCTTGAAAAGTTAGACATATTTAGGCAGGCTGTTTTATTTGCTTCTTTGAAGAGACTAGGGATATTTTGAGAAGATTGAAGGAAGTATGCGGTGCCAAATACTGGTCTGTTTAGAAGGGAGAAGAGGAATATTCAGGTCTTAACAGAGCTTTCTTTGAAGGAGAAAAACATTTTCTCAGTTCTAATGCTTTAATAATACACAAAGAAATCCCAGAGCTAGTAAAGCAAAGTTTATCTTCTATTTTGGAAGTACTTAAAAAAAGCTATTAAAAATCAATACTGATTTTTTTAAAGTTAACATTTTGTTTGTTTGTGCAGGCACTGCAATTATTTATATTAGTTTTACATTCGGTAAAATGAGATGCTGATCTTATCGCTGTGTAATCAAATCACAGCATAGACTTTAAATAATACTGAATGTAAATTTTAGTGTGCCAATAATTTTCTGTCAAAAAGAAGGGTTACAGGCTCTGAGTATCTATGCGGTGGTCTTTCCTCCAATTTTCTTTTCTCGTCCCAGTCTCTCCTACTCAGAGTTCCTTCCTTCATCTCCATGCAAAGATCTCTGCTACTCTCTTCTATCTCCCATCAACCACCTATGGTGGTTTCTTCTTTCTCATTTAAGATGTCTTCTGTTTCCTCTGTGAAGTAACACAAGTCTAACAGATCTTATAGTCTTGGTTCCTTGCTTGTGTTTCCATTGTAGTGCTGGAGTGTAATTCTAGTGAGACTTTTCCCACCAGTTGCTCTGTAGGTGTGGAATAGTGATGTGATTGTAACAGGATTTACAGTTCTCCATGGGTTATATGAAGGGAAGGAAAGAAAAATGTGTCAGAACTGGTGAATGGTAGGAACACTGCTGTAAAGGTAATTATTTTGTTTGCATTCAAATCTGTCTCCTTTGCTGTAGCTGCTTCTAGACACATTTTAAAAGTATGTTACTTTAGTGACTATCCCCACTTCATAATGAACCTGTAATCGCCATTCGGTGACTGGAGATGCAGTTAATACCTTTGATTTCCCTCCATCCTCTCTCAGCTAGGGAAATCAACTCAGTGGGCTCTGAAGGTCAATCAAACAGTGCTTTTTCAAAGGGGAGTGAGAATGAGACTGAATTCAGCAGCTGACAGGCTTTATGAAAATGTCTTGTACCTACTACTTATGTAGCTCATCTGCTTCTGCTGATCTCCACTATTGCAGTAAAGCATGTGGAAAATCTGTCAGTTTGGCAGGGAAGTAGGTAATAGGGCATGACAAAAGAGGGCAGGGTGCCAGGCATCAGATTGGTAGGTTTTATTCCACTGATACTCATGGAGCTTATATGAGCGGAAGGTTGGTGGGAAGTCATGAAAAGTAGATAAAAGAAAATACACGAAGCTGGTCTGGTTTTTTCCTTTATGCAGTGAAATAAGGAAAATGTAAGAAAATGAATTGGGTAACGCTGCTTTGCAGAAAACTGCGAAGAAATTGCCAGGCTCAAGAGAATGTTCTATAGCGATTCTATAGAATAAGATCTAGTCTATAGAATAAATAGCCATTGAGGGGGCCTCTATGGGTGCAAGATAATAATGGGAAATAGTATAGAGGAAAATGACTGGTGAAAGAATTGAATATTGGCAAAAATGTTGCAGTTTCATTAGCAACGCCATGCAAAATTATGGTTATGATTCCTGTTCCATTTTGGATCAACCTTGATGTTGGGATGTATATGCTACCAGCCTTAGGAAGAAAAAAACTAAAGATATCAATCAGTGGCAATATTGAGGAAAAATGTGAAAGAGTACAGTGAAGTCTCCCTGGCTAAAGCCTTGCAACAGCTAGTGATTCAGGGATGTCTGAACTGACAACTGAACACAATCCGTTCATGTTTAACAGCTCCAGATGAACTCTTGTTCTGTGTATTAATTGGATTTTAATCCATTCTTGCCTTTGGAATAAAATTATTGTATAATTCATTCATCTATTCTAGAATTTAATTGCTGTCATACTGAAAGGCAGTTCCCTTTATAAACAGGAAAAAGTCCCAATCAGTGAAGAAAACTCCTGTCTGATAAACTGATTCTGCACCTTCAATTTGTGGTAGAAGAATAACTAAACTTATCATTTTCACTCCAAAGATTTACTCACTAAAGCTCTTTATGATTTTGTATGTAGTTATATAATTTTATACATTCCCCCATCAGTTTTTATTCCAGTAGAAAACTCATAGCCTATTTATGTCCACATTCTGAAGCTGTTCCCACAGCTGTGATCTTGTCACTTTTTTATTTTTTTAATTTTTAGCTCCACCATATCCTTTCAGAGATGAGAGGTTAGGAAAACTATACAGTATTTAAGTTATCAGTACAGATGGATTTATGCAATAATGTAATTACATTTTGTTTCTATTCTTTGACTTAATATTTTCATCGAAATATCAATAATAACTCTTTCAGGACTGCTAATAGCTAGTACAGAGGCGATCATATTTTCTCTGTGTGTATTAATTTCCATTCCTTGATTTCAGATACCGTTTTACTGCCTAAGCAAACCATTCTGGGACATTTTTCTACCACTCTGTGTTCTATACTTATTTTAATTTTCCTGTATAATTTTTTGTTATCATTAAGCAGTCATCTTACTTTTTATCCTCTTCTCTTAAGTTACTTGTGTAGCTGTTGGAACAAAATAGGATTCAACAAAGATTGCTGTGGTTTTCCACTGCTATTGTCCATTTTCCATTCTGACTTCATGAGAGGTCATTTCTTCCTATGTTACAATGGCTTACATCCTTTAATGGCCTTTGTGGAATCTTGTGAAAGTCTGTTTGCTAGTCTGGATATGTTAAACTCAGTGAATCACTGATGTGCTTATGAGTGTCTCCAGAGAATTTTAGTATTGATGAGGGATGACTTATGAGGCATCTGCAAAAAACCACAGGTCCCAAGCAGGCACTATTTTTATCTTTAAGATGGATATGTCCAGGACCCATTATAAAAAATGATAATGTAGTTACTACCTTGATATACTACACGTTACAGTGGCTGTGTAGAACTTTAGTACATAGGAGCCTGTAGATAAGAGAATTCTGCTGATTTGCTGCTTTTCCTTTTTTCTGTTTAAAATACATGCTAAACTTAGCATCACTAATTCTCTAGTGGCTTGAGCAGCATGCTTGATTACCTGTGAATTGTACACAACTTTAAATAATTTGATTAATTTCTGTGTTATTTGCCTTTCATAGTTTAATCACCTGTCAACGCTAAATAAACTTACTATTGGATTTCTATGCACTAAAATCTTCATGTAATATATTCCATGCTTAAAAACCTATGTGTAAAGCAGAAAGATGACCATGCCCATTTCACAGGGGAGAATATGATACTCTTCACACAGCAGCAGTCCTTTGAAAACCAGAAATGGAACCCAAGTTGCTAAAAGCACTACTTTATTAAAAGCCAATCTTTTCTACCTATTTTGTCTATGTAATTGTTAGAATTTTGGTTTTTTTTAACAGATCTAAATGAATGCTAATCTGTTTCTTGCCAGTGACACAAAGGAGGGAAAAGATTGATGTAGCTGGCAGTTGAAGGGAATATAATTTTTCTGCTTGCACTTGAGTTACACTAAATAGTGATAATGTGTTTGTGACTCAGAGGCATTTTATCCAGTCTTTGCACTGGAGCAAATGTTTACAAAAGGCATTTGGCAATGACGAAGAACAACTCTTTGTAATTTTAGCAGATCATATTTTTGGAAGTGTTTGATAGGAAGATGCCCACAGAATTCAAGGTGGGATTGATAACAGCAAACTTCAAAAATAATTGGGAAATTGAATTGATGATGTGCAAAAGTAGTACATCAGTTTTTAAGTATTTCTTTTGTATGGTTATTGTTATGAAAACAAGGCAAAAAAATTACCTAATTACCTGTGGTATCTAGAGATCTCTTGCCTTTTTTCCTGGGGATTTATGATTGGAAGATGAATTTCTAAGATGTGAATCTCAGAAAATGTGACTATATGTTAGCATCATAAACATATGCATTTTTATTTCATATTCAAAAGGCCTAGCTAAAAGGTTCAAGGCAATGGTTTCATCTTCTGTATTGTTAGAATGTCATGCCTCTGTTGTGAATATATATATGTAGCTGCTAGAAATCAATATGAATAATATTGCTTTCTCCATTCTATCAGGCTTGCACATCAAGTGTTCTTTTAAAGCAAAGACTTATTTTGGGCTGCACGAAGAAATATTATAGAATACCTTGAGTTGGAAGAGGCCTATTGAGCCTAACCCCCTGCTCCTTGGAAATATGGATTATTCCAAAAAGTAGTTGTTAATTATAACTTGTTAAAACCCTGGGGCTCAGGAATTAATCAATAGCAAAGGTGAAGAGCTGGCTGTAATGTGCATCTTCTGCTCTCTGCCTGCCACTCTGAGCCTGTAGGGAATTCAGTGTGGAGCACCTCTGTGAGGTAATGGCATCTTGGTGTGAGCTCTTCAGTGAAACACCCAATACTTGTTTTGTTGTCTGTGTTTGTACTGGTTATAGGCAAGGCTCTTTTGGTAGCTTTACCCTAAGCAGCTCTGCACATTAAAGGGGTGACCCAAGGGTGAAGTTACATTCTGATAAATAATTTTCTTAAGTACTCTTCATTTATTTTCCTATCTTATGTTTAAAGTTTGTGTTAAAACTTAGAACAAGGTATGATTTGTGATAGACATAGAACCAGTAATATTTGTATAGCTGTGTGAATCTGGAGGCTTTTTGGTTGCTCTCTTACAGCTCATTTTTGTAGGATTTATTCTCCTGATGCCATGTACTGCAATTCTTTGCATGTAGGATCATTCTGTTCTTTGTACGAGGTTCACTTTTGAGGGCTTGAAATACTTAGCTCCAAACCAAATGCCAGATTCTTTGTTAACACTAAATGATTAGTGGCTTCTACACTATTAACTTTGTACAGCCTAAAAAGAGAATAATGAGGCTGTCAGTCAACATAGGAAGTTCCACAGTTATTAATTCATCTACTCTGCTAATGCTTATACAGGTTTTTACCATGTGATCCCATCACAGAAGGCAGAAAATATCGCTGAGTGCAGTAAATAAAAATACGTCAACAACTGTATAGATTTTAAAATGTGATGAAAATGAGCTTTAATCTATACAGAAGGAGCAATCTACATGATCAATAAAGTCTCAAGTATTGATTGACTGTACAAATTAGACGGGCTAGTAACTAATTGGCTCTCTTTCTCAAGCAGTGTATTTACACATGGTTTTAAAGTAAGCATGAGAGTCACTAACTCACAGTATCAAAGGACAGCTGTACCATGACCAGGCAAGCTGAGTAATTAAATGGCACACAGGTTAATTGCAGAGACAAGCAGGAGACTGCTATTAAAGGACTGAAAGGAATCAGTTAAAGAGTGTTATCCATTTGTGGAGGACAAAAAGAAATGCCATTATGAAGGGAGCTTTATCAGAGTACAGTAATGATCAATTCAGTTTTTATTAAAGCCTTATTTCAAGGTTATAATAGTATAATAGGGTTGGAAGTTGAATGAATTGCAAGAGCGAGTTTTGGGCCTGTTGAAATGGTCATAAAATGAGTTTAAAAATGATGCCATGTGTCCATACATCAGCGCTTATTTTTTTTTTTTAAATTTATTTGATTGGTTTAGGGTGGGTTTTTTTGTCTAAACTGTAGCCATGGCAAATTTGCTTTTGAAGATACAAACCAGATTGATTTCATGCGAAGGGTAGTAATGTATGCATTCAACACATTCTATCGGTTTGTCTCCATGGATCAATTTTATTACAGCGCAAAGGTTTTGATCAGTACTTAGTGGGAAGGAAAGTAACCCACCTTAATGAATGTTCTTCATATGGTTTATAATCTTTATAGCTTACTGCTACATACAACTTGGCTCAGCAGAGCACTCAGACATGCTTAAATGCTGTACTGAATGAGAATTGTAATACATCACTCAGCAGGTGCACCTGGAAAAATAACAACAGTACTACCATAAAAGATATGATGTCGTATATATGATTTTGTTCTTGAGGAAAGGGAAGCATGACATATGCTATTCATGTGTCTGGATGAATTACCCAGCTGCTCTGATGACAAAGGTGTCTGTGAGGTCCTGAGCAGAACAGTAATACAGTGTAATGCAAGCGCTGCAGTCTGTGAGGGAAAAGCTTATCCAGAAAAGAAGAATGATGAAGAGTTTTCATGGGTACTTTATGTACAATGTTGCTGTGGCCAACTGGGTAGGAACACATGGTTTGATTGTGAAAAATAAAATTTTATGATGTTTTGTATGTTTCTGTTCTTTCTTGTTTGGCATCCTGCTGTTGTTCATGATATAACCAGAAGGTACCAATTTGAATTTTGGAAGAATGGGGAGAAACCCATTAGTATATAATGGCTTTATTCTGATGTCTAAATTCTGGATGCACATCCAGAGTTTTTCTTTAGTATTTCCATAGCTATTGTAAATGAAGGCTTTTGTTTTAGTGTTGTAACAGGTGTTACATTAATTCATGATTATTCTGTTAAATTCACCTTGGTTTTGCCTCTGTCGCTTTTGTTTATGATTTTATTTTATCTTGTTTTCAGGACTGTTTCCTGCAGTGCTGAACCTGGCTAGTAATGCTCTCATCACAACCAATGCTACCTGTGGTGAAAAGGGGCGGGAAATGTACTGCAAACTCGTTGAACATGTACCTGGGCAGCCTGCAAGGAACCCTCAGTGCCGCATTTGTGACCAAAGGAGCAGGCTCCAACATCGTATGTGTGCCATTTTCATTTTGTGCCTTTGAAAAGGTTTTTTTCTGAAGGCTTTAGGTACTCAGGGAACGAAACAGTAGATCACCAGCCCGATTCCTGTGAAATGTGGGTCTCTTTTTAAATCAGGTTAACCATCTCTTCCAAAGGTATTTCAAAATCTGTATCTGATATGGATATTCCTCCCATAGAACTTTGTGATTCAGGTACTGAAAAGCAGTGCACCTGAATTCAGATTTTGAAATGTTAAGTATCTACAGCTGTTGCTGTATTATTTTGATGTACACTAACCGTGAATAAAAAAAAAAAGATAACTGACTTTTACCTGCATACCTACATGTGGAATTTGAACATTTTGGCCAATCTAAGCAATATCTGAAATTCCAGTAAATTCAGTTTCACCAAGCCAGAAAAAATAAGATAAAGTAATGGAGCACTGCTTGGTTTAATGCTTAGTTTTTCATATTAAAATTGATTTTTGCTAACACCACTTTCTTAAAGATTACCTGGAAGCAAAATCAGTTTTCAAATAGGAATTTGTTATCATCTACTTCAGAAATTCCTATTTCTGGTAATTGGGAAGATGAGAACTAAGAAAATTTCTTAGTCAAGTTGTACAAGTTTAACTTTGTGTAGCCTTGAAAGACATGAACAATTTTAACATTATTAGATCTTCATGGATATATTGACACTGTACATAGTAGAGGGTGTAGGGATACTTAAGACAGCTTTTAATGGAATAGATAAAATGTTGGAAGAAGCATAGACACAGAAGTGTGAAGACAATTTTTTTTTCAGTTGTGTCCTTGTAAAACTTTCCTCAGATACATTTAAGCATGTGCTTAAAACCACAGAATAAAAGAAAAACAAAAAGGGTAACATTTAATCTATCTGCTAGTTCTGGACAGGATGAGCTGTGTGTGGCTATAGCTTTCCAGACAGAAGCTTGGTGGGATTCTCCTTAGAAATGTCCTCCCAGGGCCACACTTTCTTGTGTGGCTCACTCATTACATCACTCAAAATATTTTTCTAGTAGCTAATCTGCATCTCCTTGTAGAAATTTGTTATCTATTTCCTGAGATCAGTCAATACAAGAAATAGATTCTTCTCTTTTCCTTAAAAAAAAAAAATTTACTTAATTGAGTGTTGATGGTATTTCTGTCTAGTCTCTACACGAAGCTACTCTTTTCTTTCATTCTCCTCATAGGTTTTTATCTTCTAGAACTTTAACTGCATGTGTTGCAGTTCTGAGTTCTCTTTAGAGGCTTTCATATTTATAAAAATTCACCTGACCTCTTACTAGCCCTACACAGAGATCCAGGTTTGCTTCAGAATAAGCATATGTTCCTGTTCACATGTTTTACTTTGGTATTTCCACTTTCTAATGGTGAAACACCACTGAGAGGACAGCTAGTTGTCACTTGCAAACCTCAGATACTTTCTTTTCCTGCTGAATTGCTCCTCATATTTGTGAACCTATTTATAATTGTCCCAGTGTAGACTACTTAATTTATATGAAGACAGTTACAACCAATTTTTTTCCAGATTGTTTTCCAAGTTTCAGTGTCTTTTTTAACTGCAGAAAATGCCTCCTTCTGAGGGAAGGTCATATGATTCTTCAGCAACAGATACATCCAATTATGTTATAGCAGTGTATTTCACTCAGAGAAGAATTCAGTTTTTGGAATCATGCTGAGTGGCAGAGAGACTGTGCAAAAGACTTTCCTGTTTTATAGATGGGAGTTTAGAGACACATGCACATTACACTTTTTTTTTCCTATATGAAATTAGCTGAATTCAAAAATCAAACCTAAACCAGAGATACTGCTTTGTCTATGATGTCCGACAATGTACACTAATGGGTAGGTAGATACACAGACACATGAGTGTATATAAAAAAGCCATCAGAATGATTTATATCTATGTTTCTCCTTGTTTCTACACTCTTCTAAACTTGCATCTGCCCAGCTTCATAATATCTGGTCTTTAGTTGTCAATCATACCTCATTTTAAGGTCTTTAAATGTTCATTTGGCAAAGGCAAGTGCCTTATTTAAACAGAGATGGCTGTTTAATAGGAGAGCCATGTAATATAACCAGACTTGAAATGATCCCCCTGGAATGTGTCAGTCTGGAGTGCCTCCCCTTAATTACTGTAGTAGGAAATGAACACAAATTCCCTGGTTAATCAGATGTGAGTCCAAATTAAAGTGCACAGTTTGATGGGCTCACTCTCTAAGTTCTCCCTCTTACCATCCATCAGGGAGATTGGTCCTTGAACTGCAATCCAGTCCTTTTTACAAATATTGTATTTTCCCCCCTTACCTTTTAAATAAGCAAAACATGCCAGCAATTAATCAATTTTCAAATTAATTATGATTAAGCTTTCATAATGGTGATTACATTTAATTGTTGATTCATCTCCCAATCCTCCTTCTGATGACTTACCTTTATATCAGTTTCATCTGAAGAGACTTAGATCAAAATTTCCAATTAGCTTCTGTCACAATCACCAAGGAGGCCTAGATTTGATTTACAGCTGATTTTTGCTAACACTCAGATAAAGCCAGAATTTGAGAAAATGATTGGAGCTGTGGGAACTGACAGCATGCAAAGCATAGGGTGTGCTTTGCTTTTCTCTTCAACATAAAGCTACTAATAGCTTTATCAGTTGTAGTACCAGAATTCTAACTTGCAAATGTTGCTGCCCATTAATGCTATTGAATAATTCAGTATTTAAATGAAATTTTTAGCATTTTCAATATTGAGGGTTTATGCCTTCTCTCACTCCCACAAAGCACTTTAATTGTATCTTTAAATATGTTCAGGCATTCTGACTTCCCTTTATGAGCTATGATTCCTGTCCTCCACAGGTTGTTGATAGATAAAAAACCTAGAGATACAAAGACTATCAATCTGGCTGGTTGATTAAAGTAATAATTAAAACAATAAGCAAACAAATCAGTTCATAAATTAATTATTTGCAATTCTAGGCTCAGCCAGTAATGAAGTTTTATACCAAGAAAACCTGACAGTTTAGAAAGTCATCCTTAATAAGAGGGATAAGTTTTTCTCCTAATTCATGTTTTTGAAAACAGAACTTGCATTGAAGAAACTTACTGTATTTGGATTTTCTTTGGGTTGCTTCCTTCATAATGTACAGGCTTGCTGTAGAAAAGTAAGGAGTTCAAAATATAGATCCTTGTGACTTTTAAAAATGTGGTTTTGTTATTCTCAATTTTATACAAGAGAGAAACACAAATTGACCACAAAAAATAACCTGGAAATGTTGAGAGTGATTTTTCTCAGTCTAAATAACATTAAAATACTAACTAAGCGAACTTTGATGTAGAAGATCTTGAAATTCAGGAAAAATACCATTCTGTAAATAAATTAATATCCCTCTTATTTAGAATTCACTTGGGACACTGCAGCAGAGAAAATATAGACATGAAAAATAATGCATCT
This sequence comes from Lanius collurio, assembly GCA_020086605.1. NCBI lineage: Eukaryota > Metazoa > Chordata > Aves > Passeriformes > Laniidae > Lanius > Lanius collurio. The sequence continues at coordinate 401,093 of JACBWW010000002.1, forward strand.
TGAACTGTGATATGGATTATAACCAAACAAACCTCCTTTATATACATGTATGTGAGTCAAAGTTTTCCAGTTGAGGAATATATTCTGTAATGACTTCTGAATCATTTCCTCTGTAATGATTTGTGCATTATTTCCAGAATTATTTCCATGTGTGCTTAGAAACATCTTAGAAATGCCAGTACCAGTATTGCTTTAATCTCTGCTTTCCTTGCACACCCTATTTCAGGTTTCTGATTTGTTGTTTCTGTTGCAATATTCAGTGACTTTGCAATACTTGAAACTTTGCAAGAGTGTCAGAGGAGTTTGCTTGATTTAAATGCCCCCATTTTCTGTGGCATTGGAAGAGCCTTCTGCAGTTAGATGTTCTGAATGATCTTCTTGTGATCCCAACCAAAGTTAAAGAATTGACATTAGATCAGTATTCCAGTAATAAGCATGACTGATGCCCCTAGAGTACAAGAAAAATTAATTTCTTTTTTCTTTTAGAAGTCCTGCCTCATTAGTTCTTTAATTGTCTTAAAATCTACATTTTAGATCTAAAAATAATTAAATCTTTTATTAGTTTTGAAATTTATTTGTTCCTGCTCTTCTAACAGAACGACACCCGATAACAAATGCAATTGATGGCAAGAACAGTTGGTGGCAAAGCCCTAGTATCCAGAATGGAATTGAGTATCATTATGTGACCATTACATTGGACCTCCAACAGGTACACTTCTGGTTTTTTGTTTCTGGGCTTGCTTTCTTGTGTGATTGATCACCTGGATTATCTTAAATTTTGCTCTGTGTTGCTTTCCTATATGAAGACATGACCAGTTTCTGCTGCAGTTTTCTGTTGTTTGTATGGATATGACTGACCTATTCATTGTAACATAATGTGCCAAATTATAAATTGTTATTTCATACATATTTTTATGAGGTTGTGCAGTTGTAAGTACCTTTTATTTGTGAAGCTGAAGTCACTTGGAGGGCAGTGATTTTTATACCTGGAACAGCCTTTGAGTCCTGGACGTGTTGTTCGCATTCTGGCTTTGGAGCCCTCATTGTTAATGGCAGAAACAATCCTACATCTGTGGTTTTGGCCTTATATATGTGAAAGTATTCAATGTGCATTTCTCTTTCAAACAGGAGAGCTAAAGTTTTTTATAGAAATTTGAGAGTAGACTGCTGTGCAATAAAGAGGTTGGGGGGGGCGGTGTTTAACACTTCTTTTGAATTTTCAGAGATATTAACTGGTTTGCTTCTACAGCAAGGAATTCTGCCTCTTGTTGGTTGTGGTCTGTTAATATGCGAGTAGCTCTTAGGCATTAGAACTAAATTCCCATCCTTGTTTTTCATCACCCTAGTGATTTTAGTTGTGTGGTTCTTTAGGTCAGATTTTCTAAACTCTCTTTTTTTCCCCTGCTATTTCATTATCTAGATTATCATAAGAAATAAACAGATTTGTGAAGTTCTGGAAGTTTCAAGTTTTGTTATGTGCTAAAAGCTAGCACCTAAAGGGTCAGTGAGGATACTGGAGAAAAAGTATGGATTGTTCTAATGTATTTAAAAGGCCTTTGCATGTGCCAGCTGACAGCAGTCTGAGAATGCTGCACTGTGTGTGGTGTGGGTTTGAGGGGTTTTTGTTTCTACTTTTTTTAAATGAGACAAGGATCAAGTCTGACCCTGTTTCTTTCCTGTGTTCTATTACTAATTGTTCAAAGGAAACTTGGCAGTCCTTCTGCAGCTCTAAAGCTGATACTTTCTCTTAAGCCCATTCATTTCTTATTGGCTGGAATAGAAGAAGTGTTGAGGCTTCTGTGGATGTCAGGGAGGTGGGCTCGGACCCTGTGTCACTAATGCTACTTGGCACACCCTTTATGATCTGAGTAACCCATGTAGTTAGGAATGCATACAATTTTTCTCACCACCATACGTGAATAGAACAAGTATGTTCCCCAACATGTAGTAAACTACAGTGGTTTGCATGGCTTTAAGACTGCTCAGTAAGCAGTGAGAATTGTTTGGGTCTTGAGAAGTATTAGGAGTTCTTGTTTGCTTATCCAGGAATTTTATAGTCAGAGCATTATAGACTATTAAAGTAACCAGTAGAATATGAAATTTGTCTTTCAGCTATTGTTTTGTGTAGTAGTCACTATGAGTGGTGAAGGTCACCAGATACCTCTGCGACCTCACTTAAAAGAAATTCCATTCTTTGCCTTTTAGGAGATTTGGTAATTGCTATGGTTGTGTTGATGAATTCTTGCTGTAAGTACAAAAATGCTCAACTTCCTTTTGTGAGATAGAAATAACAAATGGGAAATCCACAAGTAATGGACTGAAAATTGCAGGAATGCATTAGTTTTTTGTGTTATTACTGGTAATTATGATAGTACATGGAATGCTTTTAGCAATCCTAATTTCATGAAAAAATCAGGAAAATAATTACAATTTCCTCATTTATATAATGCTCGGCCTTTTGGGGCAGAGACTTTTTTCTTTACTTTGTTTTGCAGGGAAGCCTGCCATACTTCATAAAAGTGATGTATACTATTTAGCCATGGCTAATAAACTAGAAGAAGTAGAATATACTTAATGCTTTTAATTATGTTTATACTTAAATTTATTAGAACAAGCTAAAATATTATCAGTCCTGTTGGGGAAAAATGTGGTATTTTTTCTTGTTTTCTCTCAACACTTGAGGTTTCCCTTAATACTTATAAAGAGCTTTTATCTATTGTGGAGGCTAAGTTTCTAATTCACTGAAGTACACTTGAAATTTGTACCCCATATATTATTAAAATATGAGTTGAAAACTGGAGCTATTTGGTTGTGAACATCTTTGGTAATTTCCTCTTAACCCTTCACTTTTTCCCACTTTTTAGCCACTATAAAAATCCTCATCTATATCACAAAAAGTATGGGACTCCATTCATACTGGTAAATGTGAGATAATTTTTTACAGTGCTTTTCATACAGCAAGTGCATAGGAGGTAAAAAAATACAGATTTATTTGGTAATTTCTTGCTCAAGTTTAAATGGAGTTTAGAGTGACAGGTTGAGTTGCCTTGGTAGGAGTTTGGAAGGGGGATGGTTCACAGATGTGCGAGGTACCAAGAGAAAAGCTGTCTGCTGTTCTGTAGTTCTTAGTCCTGCTGGTTGGGGAGGGTCTACTCTACCTGAAGAGTGTTGGGAAGCTAAAGTGCAACAGAAGTATTTCAGGTCCAGTGAGTGCAATGTTTAGCAGGACTGAAAATAGGCCTTCTCTTCAAGGATTTCAGAGCAGGGAGTTGTCAAAACAGAAACGCTTAGACTTCAGGGGAGAACATACTCCCTGTACTCATGCTATTCCCAAATCCTTGGTTGGTCTAATTTCACAGTGATGTGGAAGATTGGTAGAAAACTGGTAAAGAAAATTGGCAAATTGACAGGAAAACCAATTGGAAGTTTGAGGTAAAGTGGCCAGCCCATCTATTTCTGATTTCTGCACACATCAGGACACTTTTATTAACAAATTCCCAGCTGCTCTAGGGAACAAGGACATTGGCTATATCCTTGATACTTCTCACATACTTGTGCCAGGAGCATATTTATGTGGGTTTAGACTTTTTTTGCTATGCACTTCTTATTTTTTAGATGATGCTGGAATATTTTATGTGAATTGTAGATATGTGTAACTCAGGTGAACCCAGAGTTAATGTTCTGGCAGAAATTTCTGGATTTAATAACTATGTCTTAATTGCCTGAGACTGGAGGATCAGTTCAGTGTCCAGGTGATGCCTTCCAGGTGTACATATCTGAAGAAATAGTAATGGACATTCCTCAGAGCCTTGTAAGCAGCAAGAGAGAATAACTGATTAGGCTATGTAGCTATTTCTCTCTTCATCAGTTTTAAGTTCCCTAAGCTTTGATAGCATCCAGCTCTTCCACCTTATCTTTTCATCCTGTCCCCTATCCTTCTCCTGTAAGAAGGGAGTTTAAAAGATGGCTGTACTGAGTCTATGTAGAAATCACTGCAGTCACCATCCCTTCCGAAGGCAGTCTAAAAACACCTATTACAGGAATGATGTCATACAGCAAATTGTTGGCAGACACCCATGAATTCACTAAGTCTGCATCCCTGTCTAATTAATTTTTTTTTCTTAAAGACAAAGTAACCAGGCTTTTGAGTCTTGACCATTTCAAAGTTGTTGCATGATTTTTGGATTCTGGAACAATCTCCCTGTTGTCTGGTTTCAAATAAATGGTGGAACCCATTGTTTGGATGTTTATCTATATGGTTGAATTAGATCTAGTTCAACTAACCCTTTAAGGATTGACTGAAGGTAATCTTACAGCCGTAATGAAATAGGAGGTAAATTGGATGATAAGGTATTGCACAACATTGCGTCTTTTAATACACAATTGTAGTTTTTTATTTTATGATGGTTGACCAGACAGTGGCTAAGGAATCAGAATGTATTGAGCAACAAAGCCATTTTAAATAGTCTTTACACATTAGCTGCATAGTCATATAGGGATATGCGTATCACTAGGAGATACTTGGTTTTAATGTTATATTTTCTCTTCTCTGGAATATCAAATACATTTTCCTTCAAGAAAAAAAAATACAGCTAGCTTTCTGTTGAATAAGTTTTGATATCAAATATCAGAAGTGCTAAAGGAATGAAGAAGAAATTAATGATATGGTTTAGTCTTAAGATATAAGAACCAGCTTAGTAAAATGAAGTGCCATTTGGTCTTCATGTTTGTGCAACCATTTTGTTTAGGTGTTCAATTAGTATTTTCCTTCTGTCTTTTACCTACCAATAATTATGGGCTTAAAATGTTTTCTAAATTGCTTTTATAGAGGTAATGCTTAAAGCTTCTCTTCATCCTCAAACCAGAAAGTAGTTTAGCAGAAATTACGTTTAGTCCAAACTTGGACTTTTCTCCAAAAGATGACAGTCAGTTTTGTCCATCTTCAAAAATGTTTGTGTACAGAGAAAAAAGTGAACAAGCCTAAAGTCTGTTGAGACTATCACACTGCAATTCCCTGATTGCTGCTCCTCCCTGCACTGGTGAGAGGGTGATCTTTCTGTACTTCTTGTTCTGGCACTGGCACTTGTGTTGTCATGCAGGAAACCAGATGCACCTTGATACCGAAAACTATGTCTTGCCTTGTTTTTTGGGGTTCTGTTTCTGCCAGATCAATTTTCTGATTTGGCTTGGCTGTGTGAGGTTTTAATGCCAGCATGGGGGACGGGGCAGGAATGTACTTCTGGAGGCAGTGGGAGAAATAGTTCCACCCCTCTGGAATAGCTGGCACTCTGTGTTGGTTTCAACATTGTAAAACCTCAAAGTGTACAGTACTGGTCTGTGAGCCAACAGTCCAAGCCTGCAACATAGAGTTGTCATCCTCAATATTTTTTTTTTTACTATTTTTTGCACAAGAATCATTCTGTTTTGAAGTTATGTAAACATTTGAGAATTCAGAAAACAAATAATTTAAAAAAAAGGTTGTAAGTCCAGTTTTCTGGCTCAGCTATACCTAAGTGATAAGGAACTGTTGAAATGACAGCCCAAAAGAGATGCAACTAAAACCATGAACATGACTGCTGAATCAATTAAAAAAAAAAGAATGAGATGTTCTGTTATTATGAAGTCCACAGCCAACTTTTAGACAAGTATGTTAGTTGTATTACTCATTTTTTTATTTCTTATTTTCATTACCTTCACAGGCTTGAATCTTAGCATTTTAGTGGTTCTCTTAAGTTCTTTAGTTTTAAAATTTGCTGGTAGTGAACTAACTAGATATTTATAGGATGAAAAAGAGTAATTTATCTTTCTGATATTCTTTTAAATTAATATTATTGACTTTGAATTATTTTACCTGATTAATTAATATTTCATTTTAAAATCTTTTTAAAGCAAAACTATTGGACTTGAAGTTAGCTTATAATGAAAGCATTTAAAAGACTCAGAAAAAGAAAAGAAATTGCATATAAATATACCAGTGAGGATGTATAGCAAACATACCCAGAAAACAATTATTTGTTATCATGAAAAAAACCAGAATATTAGTAAATATTTTGACATTGCAGTAAACATTTTTAAGAACTAGCTGTTTTACATACTATTAGCAAATTTACTTTAGATTATGTAGCTTTCCACCTGGATTTCCATTTGTAAGAAAGAGAGAATATGTACCCACTAGCAAGTAACAGATGTTATCCAGGGCTCCTTTCTTGTCTCAGAATAAAGTTTTCCCCGTTGAGATAATTCAGACAAATGCATAAGGAAAATCAAATGTTATTTTTCCACATTAAGGGTCAAGAGTGCATGTGTATGCCAGCCATAATTCCAGAAGAGGCTACTGCATTAAGCTTTGAAGTGTTCTAACAAACAAATGTTAGTGAAGATGCTCAAGCTGACTTTCCCACAGCATTAAAATAAGAGTTTTTCATGAGTGGTTTAATAGTACATGAGGGGACTAGCATTCTGAAATGTGGAGAAGCCATTATAGTACTGAAAGATGACTTGTAATACCTGTCATATGAAGTGCTAGGTAGAGGGTTATATTAAAAACAAATATCCACAGGATTATTTTTGCCCAAATTTTTATGCCCCCCACTAAATCAGACCATAAATTTACTGCTTTGTGGTTAGTCAGAAAGATTTCTAAGTGAGCAAATCCTTTCAGCTTCAGTTCATAATACGCACTAACGCTGATTTTGTTTGATTTTGTTGAGAATTTGTTTTCTTTCTGGTTACTTGCCTTATATCTTCCCTGGATGACTGTAATACATATACATACCACTTTTCTAATTTTCACTTTAAGCAAGAGAGCTATTCACCTTTTAATCCCGTGACTTATTCGTTCTGACATGCCTGCGAGGTTGTCTTCTGATTTTTGTACTGTTAGAAGTTTTGCTTCTAAAGAAAATTGTGGCGCCTGGGAGAATGGTGGTGTGATGAGAAAAGGGTTCATAGGATTCTCAGTCTTGATCAGATTTTGTTACTGATATTGAAGAAATTTTCTCTTTAAATCTTTTATGATTAATAAGAATCTTACTTGAAAAAATGAGTTTTGCAGGTGATGATGGTTGTGAAATAGTGCTTCTGTTGTGATAGACCCATTAAAATGTACGACTTGGTACATGAGTGCTGGTGAGAGGACACTGCATGGAAACATTGCTGAAAGAAATAAGAATGCTTCACTCTGAGTAGTCTCAATGCTACTGGATCAAGGCTGAGCATCAGTTCTTGGATCTAGAAAACAAAAAAAAAAAGGAATTTTGTTTTGTGTTTTAAATACCAAAACAGAGGCACAACCATTCCTGTCCTCCCCTCTTGTCTAGGTTTTAAGAAGAAGGGTTTGAATATTGGCATTTTCAATTTCCCTTTTCTCAAAATAGTCTTTATCCATTGAAAGAAGTGATTAGCTTTAGGAAATAAAGAGAAATTGCCTTCTGCTGTTATTTGAAAATACTGTGAAAAGAGATTATTAACTTCAGTCCTCAGTTCTCATATATAGCAGGCTAATGATGAGCAGCAAAAATAGTCAATAGAAAGCAGCTATTCTTTTTGAGGCCTTCACAGACAGCTGAACAGTTGATAATGGAGAAAACCAACAGAGAAAATTACAAAGAAAAAAGTTGACATTGATAGAAGCTTTGCTGGTTCTGACTCCTTCCATTTGGCTTAATGTCTCATATTCCACAGCTGGACAACTTGAGTACTTTACAGTTTGTGATTTTATAAAGTGCACTATTTAATAGACTTTCCTTTTTTTTTTTTTTTAATGACATCTTTTACTTATAACATGAGTAAAAGTTGAGAAGTATTAGTATAATGTATTTTTTGTCATGGCGAAGAAATTGTTCTTAAAAGAACGTGCTCCTCTCCAGCAGTTACATACAGGGAAGGGAGAGGGCTGAGCTTTTTCTATATTCCAATATTTTTATAGTTTTTTTAAAATGCATGTTCTGCGTTAACTGAATGGGACTGAGCATTGAATAAAAGTGAATTTTTGCCTAATTAGAAAAGATTTATTTCTAACTGAAATGGTTTGGTTTGGAGACACCCACCTTAGAGCTTTTCAAGGTTTGCTATGATAAAATCTTTCTCAGTTTTTCCCATGAAGCACTGTGGACATCTTACTTTGCATGACATTTCTAGCTGCAACTTTTTGTAGTTACAGTTTTCCTGGACAAATGATGCCCTGCTAGAATTGCTTGCAACACTGGGAAAAAAATCTGTGTTGAAATCAAATCTATGTTTCTTTCAGCCCAAATTCCCCATCTGGTAGCAGCATTTCAGTTGGAAGCAGCTCAGATGAACAGGAACAACATTGTCATTAAAGGCAAACTGCAGCATGGTGGGGAGGTGTTCATCTCTCTAAGCTGATATTAGTGGAATCCTGCTAAGCACATTTCTTTTTTTCCACCCATGCCAGCCTTTTCAATTACTGAATTTCTAACTATGAGCAGAATATTTGAAACCATGGCCACTGTCTCTTAGGACAGTGATCGAAAAAAATGCATTCTAGATGGCCATTGAGGAATCTGGAAAGCCATGCCATTTCTAAATAAGACTTATTCTCCATCTGAGTTGGATGTGAGACTAAAATGTGAAGGTTAGTTGTTCTTAAATAGCCAATTGTATAAAAATCTTTGCATCAAAACTGTCTACTCTCTTTCATATGTAATAGTCCCAAACAATTATCCATAACAGTATCTGTGTATTGAAATTTTACTGATGTGATAAATTGGCCTCTGAGAACACAAGGAGCTGTTTCTCAAAACTCATACAATCTCTGTTTCAATTCATGAGTAGTTGGATTTGGTAACCTTTGAGAGGCTAATCCAAAATGAAAAACAGTGCAAATGTATTTAAGATGTGTGATATCCTGCATACATAGAGTTGTTTTCATATGTGAGTATCAAGATAGAATTTAATGATTGAGGAACACTTTTGCATTGAGAATGTTTATATCTGTGATTTCTGATTCTTGGTCACCTGTGGTATTAGAACTTCAGGCTCCTATGTCTGTCTTCACATTCATATTTTGATGTCTTCTACTTACTGAGCTTGAAGTTAACTCTTATTCACCCATACCCCCTGAAAAGAGAGAGCACACCTATAGAAGATATTTAGAAACAGGATTTACTGAGAAAATAGGATTGACTTCAGTGATTGAGGTCAGGACTAACGTGCTGATCAGCCACCTAGTTGTAGCCAGCTGGTTCCTTTTGTCTCCTTTTCCCTCTATCTTAGTTCTTCCTTCCTGATCCACCTTGATCCCTCCCTTTCTCTACCTATATTACTTCCCCTCAAAGTTCCATTAAAAGTCTCATCCATTTATACAATCCCCTTAACACATCCCATAATGAATTCTGCATAGACTTTCCCCTTCTTCTCTTAATGAGGGGGACTCCCCTGTAACCAATAACCCCCTTTAGCCTCAGGGTGTTCTGAGATAGCCTCGACTCATCTGTGTCAGACTGGCACAAGGGTTATCTGCAGTGCTTTTTCTACCGCTAACAGCATTTTCAAATAACTGCTTAGATAAATCTGTGTCATGGTAAAGGTCCTACGGTGTGACAGAATTTATGCCAACCTGTAAAGAAACAAGTGCTTGCCAAAGTTCTGCACTCTTCTTAGTGAAAGAATACCATGTTTACTTAGCTACTGAACTGCAGTAATAATCAGCAGTGTAATATAAGTACGGTAAATACATAGATACAGAGTTTACACCAGATTGTTGATGGAAGTCTCCATTAGAGCTAATAAATTTTTCTATTGAGAAAATGAAATAGAAATACTTCTGTAGAATTGTGTGGTACTATTTTTTTTCTCTGCTGATATTCTGATTTACATGAGTGCTTTCTAACCGAAGGATTTATTTTTTAAATAGAAGCACTAGTGGGAGTCGGACACAATGAGATTTCCTGCTTCAGTAGCTAACCCTATGTAGATTAATGATTCACTTCAGCTCTATCTGAATAATATTAGTGTAGCAAATTATCCTGTGTAGTAGGATGCACTTTTCTATGTCTTATGAGGCATTCACAAGAAGCTACACTGCTATAACTTATGGAAGTGTTCCTACCATATTTGCTTCATAGTTCTCACTGCTGAGACAATTACCAGTGAAAATGAGACCCAAGACTCATTTTGTTTCTTATCTTGAGGATTATATTTCCTATAATTTGGGAAAGGTTTAAAGGACTATTTAGACTATTTCCCTCCCACTCCCATAATTATACTGCTGTGGTCACATGAGCAGAACAACTAGAAAAAAGCACCAGCTGTGCTTTGGCAGCTGTGTTAATGGTCTTTTGCATGTTACCAGGCAGCTTGGTATTGCTCTATTTTCACATTTATGTAAGCAAACTTGTGTCTCTAGGTTACATTCTATTGCACTTGTACAAATCCAGATGCTGGATCCAGTGCTCTAAGATTGTGCAGTTACTCTGTCAATTGACGTGTGTTAGTTTATTGATGCTATCTGAAATGTGAATCAGGCATGCTCCATCCCAATGGGAGTAGAAGCTCAGTGTTACGATGTACTGGGAAGGTTGGCTTCAGAATACTGACCTATGTCACTTTTTTTGATTATGAAAACAAATGCAGCAGAACTCAATGATACATTAGACTTTTTTAGTTTTCTTATGCCACCAAGTGCTTGCTGGTTTTGTATTTGCTAATCAACTCCACAATAAAAGAAGAGTTACTCTTTTATCTGGAGAAGGATAGTTTTCCAGCTGAGTGGAAAGTCAATGTTGCTTCCATTACATCGATTTGCTTTGAGAATAATCATGCAACTGCCATTAATTTTAAACTGTTTGTTGTCATTGCCAACATGTGGAGAAAGCACAGTAAAACATGGCATGCTTCATGTCTGCCTTGTAGAACTGTGGTGCGCTGGTAGTGCCTGGTATAGCTGATTGAGCTGGGGAACTGTCTTCTTGATCCATGCTAAAGTTCTCCATGTCTAGCTTTTCCTTAAAGGAGAGGTATTTTTAAGAAGCTTAGATGAGTGTCCTGTACTGTCTTCAGCCTAGCCTTAGAAAGATCAGGAGTATATCACCCAGGCCATGTTTTGGATGTGTGATGGTTTTGATGCATCTTTGTCTGCAGTTAGCATTAACAGTCTACTAATATTTAAAAATACTGGTCCTTAGTTCCAGCTCTGTTTCTCTATCCAAGAAATAATTCTGTTAGTGGTTTGCAGATAGCTTGGTGCTGTTGTAGAAGGAACTCTCAGAGGCTGGAATAGTAGTAGTCTGGATCGGGTTGAAATTGTAGCTGAATAGTAGTTAAAACCAGCTCTTCATATGTATTCTTTAATTTACATTAAGAAGCTTTTTTCTTGTCAGATTTAGATTAAGAGAAATTATATCCACTCCCCTGTGATGTGCAATATGCTGTTTAGTCTCCACTGCCTTTTATTTTTCTTCTTTTTTTGTTGCAGTTTCATTTACAGAGCATGCTAAAAATAATGGAAGTCAAAGGTATATAATAAATTGCAGTCAAGCAGCGTACTATCTGAAGGCAAGAAACAAGACTTCAAGCAAATCCTCAGCAAAATGTGCAGGAAATGTTATTGGAAGAGGGTTTCAATTTGAAAAGTAACTGTAGAAAGTTTCATTCTCCCACACAGCCTAGTGTTTCAAAGCAAGCAAACAGAAAAACACTTCCTGTTGATTCCAACTCTTGGCCCCACAAAGCCAATGTATCCAAGATGTTTGCAGAGCTAAATGTTTTTTTTAGCAGTATTTAACAGTGAATCTTTCATGAAGTTTTGCAAATTGTAGGACTTCCAAAAAGGAACTTGTGATTATGAGTTTGTTAGATATTTCTTAAACCACAGATCTTCCACTCTAGGAGCCCTAGCAAAAAAAATCAACATATAAGGAACAGTCTTATTATGAGAACTTGAAGTAAATTACTTACGTAAAATTTTTTTTAAAGTATTTATAAGTACTCTGGAATGAGTTCTCTATTCTGTATTTCTTACATTTCGAAGAGCTTTACTGGGGAGCAGGGGGGAAGTTTGGAGTGGTTTGTTAATGTTTTGTCTCTGTTTATTGTCAAGTGGCATGTAACACTGAACCAGGATAGTTAAAACTATAGTTGTTTGTGGCCACAGTGGAATATAGCTGTAAATGAGTTGGAGAGAGGAAAGGGGATTTGTGAAAGGGGACAAATGATTGTATGATTCCTGTTGAAACAATGGAATGAAACACAGGGGTTTTTTTCATTCTCTGGAGTGTTTATTTTATGCTATTGAAGAAAAATACCGAGATAATCATGCATGGATGTACAATTACAGACATGTTCTTCAGGCTGAAATAAATACAGCCTCACCTACTTCTTAATCCACTGAAAAACTTCAGCTACTAGTGGTTTATTTTTCTGACTGAAGCAATTGTGAATCTTACCACATCCTCAGCGTCTGTACAGAAGGCAGGAATGATAGTTGCAGATAAACATTTTCTTTGTCTCCATCATCAAGTGTTTGGGAATACTTGCAGTACTCCACCACTTAACACATTTTCTATTTTACAGTAATACTGGTGGGCAGTAAAAGCCAGTTCAAATGTTTTCACTGTTTCTTTAATTGTTTACTGTTGAATATTCCTTAAGTAGTTTTACTGATTGTCTAAGCATTCACAAGAAATTTTGTGTGGCCTAAGTCTGAATCTTACAGCTTCTTTACAGTGACTATCTTGTATAGAAATCATAAAGTATTAAATCAACATTGCCATGATATCCTCTGGCATCCTCATGTGCAGACTCGCAGCACTGCATCTTAAAAATATTAACTTGATATATGTCCTGCTTTTATAATGGAAATAGCTCCTTGTTTTCCTTGGCCTTAGTTCTACCTCTGTAGCATATAGCTGTTGGTAGGTTAAAACCCAAACCAAATCAGACCTGCGTCACTAATGTGTGTCATTCTGCAATGGCAAATGCATTTGTGGCTTGCATTCTAGCAAGCGTGTACACAGAAATAAACCTTGATAAATCAATTGAATAGGCGGGTAAAATGGACTATAATGAGCATTGATTATATGCTTGCATTCTGTTTGTAGTGATATTTGATGTGTTTCTGTCCCGTAAAGCTTATTCATGGTCACAGTGCTGAGTTGTGTGATTGAAACAGGAATGTTTTATAGAATGATTTCAGCATTATGTGATTACCTTTCAATAGCTTAAAACTGTTTTCTTTAACAGAGATGGAGTTGCAAGAATTTGGCAAGTCTTAAACACTGTGGAAAGCTTATGTCTATAAATACACATAAAGAAAAAAATCCCACTCCTACAAATTGAAAATACTTGAAAACAAACTTTGCAAACATTTGGCTGAAATGGCAGCTTAGCAATTACCTACTAAGCTATGTGGAAGTGCTTTGTAATTCTATTTTCAAAGTCTCTATTGGCCTAATTTTTTTTTTTTTTTTCCAGAAATGTTAATGGAGAACTTGTTTCTACAGTTTTAGAGTTTCAATGTAATATGAGGCCAAATGGCATTTTTAGGGAAAAAAGCCAATCAAGCATTATGGTATATACTGTTCTTACTTTGGTAGCCATGAAGAAATTGGAATGAATTTGTAATAGTGTATTTACATGTATCTTAACAGTTATTCTATTTTTCAGATTTTCCAGATTGCATATGTTATTGTGAAAGCAGCGAACTCCCCTCGTCCTGGGAACTGGATATTAGAGCGTTCACTGGATGGTGTAGACTATCAACCATGGCAGTACTATGCTATCACAGACAGCGAGTGCCTGACACGCTACAACATTCATCCCCGGCCTGGAACCCCGTCCTACATAAAAGATGATGAAGTCATATGCACTTCTTATTATTCCAAAATCCATCCTCTGGAAAATGGAGAGGTAAGATCAGATGGTGTTCCATGTGTAACTTGGCAGGAAAAAAAACCCTTTGGTTAATTGGCAAATCTGCCTTCAGTTGACTGAAAAATGGGGAGAGAATCTATTTGCAATTTTTAAAAGCTCATCTTACATGGTGCTATATAAATGCATACAAGGTTTGTTCTAATAAGAATATTCTACCAAGTAAACCAAGAGATAAAAAAGTTTATTAGGGAGGCAGGCACTAGTACTTTTAGACAACTTCATGTGCTTGAAATATGTTCCCATGTCACTTGTGAACAAAGGTGAGAACACTTGGAAAAATCACGGACCCAGTGAAGTCATTAAAACACTTTTCTTTTAGATGCATTTTCAGTCCCTGTGTATTAGCCATGATGTCAAATAGTAATGATAGTCAGAATTTAATTTATTACCTTAAGAGCTGGCTCTCTGTGCCCCTATTTATGCCTATTCCTTCTTCTTTCAGAGGCCTCTACTATTTTAGCCCAAGTCTAGGCACATGAATCATGGGCCAGTCATTTGTTCTAACTGAGGGTGTGGAAAAGATATCGTGGACCTGAGAATGAGAATCTGTGGTTGCAAGAGCAAGGTCAATGTAACCTGTAGCTGAAAATGTAGCATTTTCAGTTGCTTAAAATGATGAGAGAGAAAGCCATGTGTACCACATTGCAACCACATATTTTTTTCACAATTTTTTTTCAACACTTGCTCTGCAAATGAAATTTTAGCCTCAGTATTTATCCTTTAGGGGTTTTTTTTCTGTTCTGCTTTTAATGGTTTATTTCCATATAAAGAGGTGCAAAATTACTTTCTTCTGTTCCCCTACATGCAAAGCAATGTTCACATGCAAAATCATTAATACAGTTATTTTTGAGTCCAGGATATAAATATGTACAGTTTTTTTTTATGTTCACAGAAAATTTCCAATGCCAGTTGCAAAAACTGAAAAATTCAGCTTTCAGTGAATATACCCTGTTGATACACTTTAAAAAGATGTAAGCTTGAATCTAAGAAAGTCTCGGATTATCAAGAGTTATCAGATGGGAAATAAATTTCAGTTCTAGGAAATATAACTGCAAATATTTTGTGTTTGTAGTTGTATCATTAGTGCTTTTATCAATTGCATGGGTATTTGTTCTTGTAAAATCTAGCAGGCACACATAAAATGATATTAAAAGACACAGTGCATATCCATGTGCTATATTTTTAACTGGCTTCAACTGGGTGCTTTTTGAGGGGTGAACAGAACATGAGTTGGCAATTTATCTCTTGAAAAGAAATTCATGCAGTTTCTTTGGGAGAACATATCTGCACTGAAAATATAATGCAAAACTCATTATTCCAATAATTAATTTAATTTATATTGTTCCATTTATTTTGTTATCCAGTTCTCTCACAGACAGATAGTGATTCCAATAGTCTGCTGTCCTCTTGGTTAAACCAGTGAGTCTATGTTCTTCATTGAGCTAAACAGCAAAGAAATTTATTCCACATGCTGCTATGTATGACTGAAACATTGGCTTAAAGCCTGCTGAATTGAGTGGAACTTCTGATCTTAAGTGTGCAATTAATAATTTTTAACTGGCTCTGATGTGCTGTAATTGATGCTTTATCCTTAACCTAATAAATGACCAGCAACTGATACATGGTTTCTTTGAACACAAAGATGACTTTGAAGGGAGGAATGCATCTGTTCCATTCCACTTGGCAAAGGGGAGTTGTTAGGTACAGGCATAGTCTGTGAAAGGCATGATAAACCCTAAGGTAATCTTACCTCCCACAGGTAGTTATTAATCTGAGATGTGGCTGTAATAGAGAGAACAGCTTGAAATTAAAAGCCTAAAGATTAACCTTTATAGTGGTTGGAAGGGTATCATTCCACGTGAACTAATTATCTTACATTTTTAACAATACTCTTTTCATAAGTAAACCACTAGTTTCAGCTGTCCAAGTAGCTAAAGGCTGCATTATGAAGTATGTAGCATTTACAGAGAATTAACCCAGCTTAGTTCATTTTCATATTTCATCAAACACGTAACATAAAAAACATTTCTACCAATTTGCAGTTGTGTTGCTGGTGGTATTTTGTTGTAATGGGGAATCCTTACAACGTGAATAAGACAGCAATGAACGTTGGAAGGAAAGATGAAGCGATATTTCTTTAGATGTTCAGAGATGATTTATTCCTCCAGCCACATGACTGGAGTTCCCAGGCAGACCCCAGTCATGGGACCCTGCTCTCTTCCTGGGCCCTGGGCACCCAAACCACCCAATCAGGAACAGGTATGGGGCACACGGGACATGGGAGCAGGGACAGAGTCAGACCCGTACCCTGCAGGGTCTCTCCCCCCAGGACTTCAGGGGAGAGGCACCTCCACAGTATTTGGCTCCTGGTCTTCCAGTGGAACTACATCTGCATATAATTTATCTTTGTTCCAGGATAGCAGTTTTGCCATGTGAATCAGATATTGCAGTCATCTTGTAAAACTGAAGGAGTTGTGAAATGTAAATAAAGTGCCTTTGTCTCATGAGTAGCTTAGGCACACCATTCTGGTGTACACATAGGAAACCTGAGGAAGTGCATAGGGAACATGGCTGGCAAGCCAGTGCCAATGTCAAGTGTATGTCTGCTGTACTCCCTGAAGTTAAAACCTGTCATCTTAGAAAAAACAGATTATGTTCTCTTCATGTATACTTTCAATGAATGTTTTAGTCAATGACTTCATTCATTATTTCCAGAAATGTTCATTTGAAGCCAAATATTTTTTGTCATTTAATACTATTCCTATTTGTACCAGTAATATTATCTTGGTCAGTCACAGAAGTAGAAACAACAACAGCTAGAAAAACAAAAACAACAACAAATAAACAGCCTCTCCCTTGCAATTTATCTTCAGAGCTATGTAAGTAGCACAAGTTTGTTTGTGCAGTCAAATATGAGCAAATAATCTGTAGACCAGGAAATATTTGCAAAATGTCATTTTATTGATTATCATCACAAATTAAAGGAAAATTGCATAACAGCTTCTGAATGAACAAAAGTGAGAAACTCTCAACAAAATTTCTCTGAAAGTGAAGACTTGAATGCAGAAAGATTCCTAGCATTCTGGTTTCCATCCTATCAGGTTTCCATCTATCATACTATCTGGTTTCCATCATATCAGTGATAGCTAGAAAACAGTGTGTCTCAATATCATACTGGCTAAGGAAGACTTCTAGCATAGCTGTTTCACAGAAGCAGCATTGAATGGGTAAGAATGGAAGGGACCACAGTGGATCATCTGTTGCTTAAGCAAGGTCATCCCAGAGCACGTGGTGCAGGATTGTGACCAGAGAGTTTTTTAGTAGGTCCAGTGGGGGAGACACTGCAACTTCTCTGGGCAATTTGTTCCAGTGCACAGTCACTGCACAGTAACAAAGTTCTTCGTTGTGCTTAGGTAGAACCTCCTGTGCATCGGTTTCTGCCTGTTGTCTCTGAGAAGACCCTGGTTCATTCTCTTGGCACCTCCCCTTCAGATACCTACACACATCAGTGAGGTCCCCTCTCAGTCATCTCTTCTTGAGGCTGAACAGGCCCAGCTCCTTCAGCTTATCCTTATAAGAGAATTGGTTCCATCCCCAAATATAAATGCTAAAGCTTCCCAAAACAGTATTTCAAAACAAAAATGAATCTTCCTCTGTCTCAGTATCCCCACGCCAGAAAGATAAAGGAAAGAAATTAGTTCACTTAATGAGTAACTCATTACCTTTTACTGAACTGATGTTTTTTGCTTTAATAGTAATTTAAATTTTTTACACTAAGAAAGACCTGTTTATGTACGGATGAATAGATGGTGGGATGAGTCTGGTATTTGCAATTGAGTAAGAGTGATAATTTCATTTTTTTTTTTTACTTAAACACTGTATGCAAATGGCATTTCTGTGTTTCCTCAGATGATCATTAGTTTGAGAACTAAAAGTTAGTGGGTTACCATAGTGATTTTTGCTTCACTTTCCTGAGTCTCTAATGTTTACATCCAGTTTGTACCTTTTTTACTGAAATATTTTTTCTGCTAGACTGCAATTTGTTTCACAGCCTCTTTACCTGGATGACTAGGTGAATGTAAAGCTCTGAACATCAGCTTTCAATGTTGTAATTTTATCTTCTGTGAGATGCTGAAAGATTTTTCTTAGCAAATGCTTGTTTGAATTCACACATACAGTATTTGTATTTTGATACATGGGAATTTTCCCTCTTGCTTGCAGTTGTCTTAAAGCTGCAAACTTTGAAAACCTTTGAAAACTTCAGGTGCAACAGATGATCACTATAACATGTTAAGAAAATATGTATCTTTTCATAGAAAAAGGACACAGTTTTATAGGAAGTAAAATTGGAGGTTACATTTGGAAAAAGCTTTCTTTAAACATTCATGGATTTAGAGTGTTTTGTATAGGCTAGGACAAAATAAATATTTAGGTTAAAAAGGAATTGTTTTGTTTTTTTCTTCAGTATCAAGTAATTCTTTGTGCAAGCAGATGTTGAAAGTCACATGCAATGAAGACAGTGGAAGAAAAAGTTTAATTAATCTGATAGGAAAGCACTTCCTTTTACTAGAAAGGCAAAAAGAACACCCCCCCCCCCCCCCCCCATATTCTGGGAAACATTGAGTTTCTCTAAAATGAGGCTTTCTGAAAGTTTAAAAATGGGGAGGAAGGTGGTGAATTTAATTCCTTTTAAAAGGATAATTGGAATACCTAGTTTACTCCCTGGTCTTTCACCATATAGAGGTGTTCTGACAAAGTTGGTTAAAAAAAATAATAAAAAATAGTTATTTCTGGTGATGTGGAAGGTATGTAAACTTTCAAGAAAAAGAAATCCTTCTCTGTGGGCAAAATCTGTTGTCAGAAAGTACTGTCTCAAAGGATATTTTTTGCAGTTGGTTAGAGTTATACAGTGACAGTGGAAAGGCGAAATCTCAGGAGTCCTTGTATTCCTAACATTTTCTTGTACTGAGTAAGAGAAACAATCTCTGATCATTCTGTGTGAGATGCCTTTCATAGGTTATTTTCAGTTGCTGAGAATGGTCTACTTTGACATTTCAATATAAAAAAATTGAAGGGTATTAGCCCTATATTTAAAGGAAAGCAACCTGAGCATAGAAAGGAGAATGACACCTAATTGCAGTATACCAAGCACATCAAATTTCCAAAATGTTTATCTAGATGCCTCATATCAAACTCAGCCCTTGGTGTTGCTTGATTCTTCTCAGCAAGGAGCATTTGTGAAGCAGTAGGTGTGACCAGATGGTTGCTATAACAATATTGGTAATGACTATTGGTTTATTATTAAGGAGGTAATATAATTTCATATCTGCTATGTTCCATTGCAAACTGTGTGGTACTTTCATGTTCAAAAGTGAAAATTGGGGACTGAAAGACTATGGCAAGAGCTGTCTGTGTGAATGATGGAATTGAGGTTCTCTCAGTCCTGCTGTTCTTATAAAGAAAATTCTTCCTGCCTCCTCTGTGACTAAGGCTGAAGCAGAGGACTGACAGGGAGGGGAGTTATGGTGGAATTAAGTAACCTGTCTCCTTCCTATTCCACAGTGAGTCTTTCCATCACTGCTATTATAGTGGTGAGAATTATATAGCAATGAAGGTGATGCTTCAGTTCTGCTCCCTTAAATGCTTAATCTTGTTGTGTGGTAGTAAAGACTAGCCTTGTATGATCATGTTCATTATTCTTTATTTTCTTCAGTCAAGTGGAAGTTCAAAGTGTGTACTAACCATGCTAAGAAGAAAAATAAACAGAAACAAGTGCCTTGACAGTAATGTTTTTTTATTTTGTTCACTTGTTGCCATGGCACTTGTATGCTTGTATTACGTGCCTTCTAAAATGTGCGCCTCAGGTCCCTTGGAAGATCCCTCCATGTTCCAGTACTTTGCTGAGCTTGCCTCAGGCCAGTGATGCCATGAACACTGAACTGGATTATTTCCAGTATTTGCATGCTAGTTTTCTCCTCTTCGTACCATAGTGCTTGTCCTATTTGGTGTAGTCTCGGTGGTTTACACAGAAGGAAGGGAAAATAAAGAGACTTAGAAATGGACTCTGAAGTCTGTTCTTCTTACACTTAGATTTAGAACTTGAGAATGGCAGGGCTAAGAGGACAGAGAGTTTGAATTTTGTAAGTACTCAAAATTGAAATGTATTAGGTTGCAGACTGAAAAATTTATGTTGACTTTTTTTTATTTTTTAATGATACAGATGCTTCACAGTTTCTAAAAAAATTGTGCAAGAGTTTGTGAATTACAGTATTGATGCTGCCTTTATGATTTCTAATTTTAGATTGATCTTCTCAGCTCTGAACATGTATTCAGTATCTTGTATTTATTGCAAAATAATTTTCTGAAGTCTGAATTCTTATTTCCCCTTGAATAACAGTGATAAGTTTCTTTTCAAATGCATAAGACATTGAAAAGGTATTAACAGTAAAAAGTAATGCCAATAATACTTTTGTCCATGGCCTCGGCTGCAATCCCCCTAGGTATTTCTCATGAGTATGCTAGATTTCCATATATTTGACTTGCATTTCTGCATACTTTAGTAGAGTACTTGTGATTATGGCATATGTTGTCTTGTATCAGTATTTTGCTGCTATATTTCCATTGCAAAAAAAAAAAAAATGCACGATACAAAAAAAAAAGGTGATGATCTATTATTAATGGTTTACACTGTTCAGAAATTTAAGGGGATTCTGCTTCCAGCATCACAATTTAGATGAAGACATTAGACAAAAACTAATGAATGCAGACTCAGAAATTACAAAATAGGGATTTGTGAAGAGCTTTTTTCAGCTTGACATTTGAAGAGGGAGAATAACAGTGTATTTAAGTAATTCAGATTAAACAGTAAAAGGGAAATTTTAATTTTGATTGACATGAATTGTTCCATGTGATGCAAAATGAAAACATTTTCTTTGGTCATTTAACTTTTTTTTTCAACACAAAGACAATGAAAACAAATTTCACAAAACTGTGAATGGAGGACATGTGACAGTCTTTTGCCTAGGATGCAAAAGCAAACTTCAGCAAGTAGAGATCAGATGCAATCCTTGTTTCCAAGATGTTCTGCTTCCTATGTTTTTAGCATACTTTGAGTCAGGCTGTCTAGCCAAGTGGCACATCTTCATTTTCTAAGAAGTAATGAGTTAGATTTCCTCTGGACTGAAATCCAAGTGTCCCATCAGTTTAGGATCTTTCTCATCCTGCTTTTCCATATTACAATGCACAGTTAATTTTCTGTAGTGATTAGTAATAGAGACAGATCAGTAGATAAATGGTGCTTATAATTAAAGATTTCCACTGAAGTCAATGATAACCTTCGGATCAGGTCTTCCATGAAGACTGTTAATCTCATTTTATTTAGTGTTGCACCACTTCAGAGGTTGAATAGTCCCTGCTTAATGCTCTTGGATTTCTCTTATTTTGTTCTTTGTGTTGGTTTTGCTTTATATTTTCTTTGCTTTCCCTCTCACCCCTACCTTCTGGCTGCAGCAGCTTCAGGAAGACTCATGCTCAAACCATTATTTTGGGTATCATTTTTTCTGTATATGATTGATCTCAGTGAAATGATTGTGATAACTTGTACTTGTGAGTCTTTTATTTCAACTGCTTTGAAAGGATGTAGCAACCTAGAAGGTTACTTGTGTCTACCAAAAGGGGATGGAGTAATGATTTTCTTCAAGAATTTTGGCGCATAAGATTTCAGCTGCTCCAAAATTTCCAGTTAGAATAATTTTTAAAGAAATGGTTTACAAAAAGAAATAAAACAGATTAGAGGTTTAGACAAAGATTTGGCTCTAGTTCATTTTGTTACTTTTGGTTTGTTTTCTTTTTTTTTTTAATTTGGTTATTTGGCTTAGTACAACTAAACTTGAGAATCTAATCTTAGAAAAAAAAAAAAGACATTTAACAAATGACTGCCAAATAAACTAATACATTTTATATACTCTGTTTACACAATGGTATATTGCCTCACTAATATAAAGTTAACATTTCCTGTTTTTCTAATAGACATTGAAAGGCATAGACAGTGAAAGGGAAAGACAAAGTAAGCATTCAACATATGTGCTTAGTATCATAGGAAAGTTTTGAAAATGTAGAATTTAATTTAAGATAGTTTTAAATGATTTTATTATGCATGGTGAAAATTATCTTTGTAATAATTTATTCAGAACTTCTACAACCAATTTTGCAAGTCAGTGTTTTCATAATTATGTTATAGCAATGTTCTCTGCTAATTTTTGCCTAAGAAAAGGGAAACAAGTAATATTTTCAAGTTGATAGTTCATACTGAACTTGAGCTTCTGATATTTAATACTACACAAAAAAATGGATATAAAATATGTAACATACTTCTAAATTATGCTGTAGAGATAAAACAACTGTGGAAAACTGTATAGGTAGAATTGTGGTCTTCCATTATTGTGAAAACAAGGGACAGGATATCTACTGGTACATCTGTATGGGCCAAGTTGGAATGAAAGTTTCTTCTGTGCAGTTAGACAGCCCACTTTTCTATCTTGGAACCTCTTCTCTCTCTCTGAGCAGAAACTCATGTTGTAATTTCTACCATTTCTTGGAAAAAAAAAAGAAAAACTGAGTAATCATATGCATCATAATACTTAAAAAGTAATGGAGTTGCAATATGCAAAAAACATACTATATAGAGCAGTCTTTCAGTTTGAAATCAAATTGATTATTTACATTTTTCATTAGCATCCATCATTTATTGACCACAATGCTTACTGAAAAGAGATGTTACATGCCTTTCTATAGATCTATGACAGATTTTCTAAATTGTGAAAGGAGGATTCATGCCTGTAAATGTAATTCATAACTCAACATACTCTTTAAGTATTCCAAAGGAAGATGGTACACTTAAGTGTAGTAATTACTTGAAAAGACCCTAATTTCTCTTGTTGGGTTTGGCCATAGATTTCTGGACAGTAATAGATTTCATTCTGACAGCAAAACAAGAGTAAGTGGGTATTTTGTGCAGTTTCTCTGTCTTCTGTTTGGTTAGAGGAACTGAAGATCTATTGTGGGTGGGTTTTGTTTTGGGGGTGGGGGAGCTGATACCTGAAAACCCTTTCTTCCTTTCTTTTTTTTTTCGTTCTTTTTTTTCTTTTTTTTTTTTTTTGTTCATTATTACAATGGAAAATTACTGGGAGAAAGAATAGCTTAATTATCAAAAAAACAATTTTTTTTTTTTTTTAAGGAAGGATTTGTTAAAATGCCAGTGGATACGTGAAGAAGTAACTTTAATCACTAAAATCTCATTGAAGCAGGGAGGTATGAATATATAAGCCTGAGGTCAAATGTAGGTATGCTTTCATGTCAGTGCAAAGGAATTGTATATTAAAGAAAATAAAAACCAAACAGCATGTTTACCTGGAATTTTCAGTTTAAATGGTAAATGTCACAGAAATTCAATAGAAGGAAAGTTGGTCAATTAAACGCTGTGGGCCAATGGACAAATTGCTCAAAATTCAACTTGTTCAAAAATCAAATTATTTGATTGAAGTCTGGAGTCAAGAATATTTGAATGAAGAAAACACAGACACAAGCTAGGTAAGAATGCATATTGTCTCAGCTAACAAATCTCTGTCAGAGAAAATTGGTATATCATGCCTGAGGAAGAGTAGGAAAAGTTAGGGCTGCAGTACTACTTAATCAAGGTGGTGGGACTTAGTAAGGAGGCTGTGAAACAAAAAATGAAGGCAAAAAAACTACTATAGTGAAAAAGTAAACTGTTAACTTCCCATAGTCTGGGTAGCTGTCACAAAGGCTGATTTTTAAATCCCCTTAAATGTTCTTTCAAGAAGCAGTTTAATGGTACAAGTAAGAATGTGGGATGCAAATCAAAATGTTGTGAGAAGAATGCAAGTCAGGATGGCTCAAAATACTGTTATTTAAAGACTGTTTAATAAAACAGCAATAATATTCTCATTATTTAATGTTAAGAAAAATTTGAAAGTTAGTAAAAAAGAGAAATCTGAAGGTAGAAGTATATTTTTGTATGTTTTTTTTAAATATGTAGGAGTTTATGCATGCCATTTACAAAAAAATTATAGATCTTAGAGTATCCAAAAAGGTAGCAGCATATAATGCCTGAGTATTAAAAGGCATTAAAAAGTGAAAGACATCATATAAAAGCAAGGAAAATAGGAATTTTGCAAACTAATGTAAAATTGCAGTAAGGCAAAAGAGACAAGAACCAAACTGCTGCCCTTTCCTTCCAAAAAAATTATTGTGCTGGAGGCCTAAAAAGTCCAAATAGAAGCATTTTCACGCAGATCAGAATAATAAAGCTGTTAAACAAGTGAGATATAATAGGAGTGCCAAGGACAGCAAATCCATAGCAGATGAATTCTGTGGCTTGAGCTTCCTAGGGAGGCACGTAAAGAAGTAGCTACAGTAGAGCTTTTCTTTGTTTTGGTTAGTTGGGGGATCTTCTGAAGGAAGAACAGTTTAAAGGCCTTGGCAGATTTGTTCCTCAGCTTTTATGGCTGATCACGTTGTCCTATGGTGGGGAATATCCCTGTGGTCAGTTGGGGTCAGCTGTCCCAGCTGTGTCCCTTCCTGACCCCTCAAGCACCCCCATGCTCCTCACAGAGGGAGGCAGGGTGAGAAGCTAAAAAGGCCTTGATGCTGTGCAAGCGCTGCTCAGCAGTAGCTGGAATATCTTGCTGTTAACAGCACTGTTTTCATCACAGATCCAAAGCACAGCCCCACACAAGATTCTGTGAATAAAATAACACTGTCCAGCCAAAATCAGCACACTAGTTGACTATATAAGTCATATTATTTTATATCATGTATCATAAATGAAATCTGAAAAATTCAAACAATTGAGAGTTTGACAAACCCTGCCAAGTGTAGTTTTTGCAATTAAATAAGCACTATTATTTTTGTAACTTTGCAACAATTAATCACGATGGGAGCAAAGAACAAAAACCATGTTTCATGCACATAATTCTTTAATCTCCTGTGTTTTACATGAGATTTCTGATGACATTCCTGGTCTGGACTGTTCATTCTGTGCTGCTTAGAAACAGATTTTTTCTCTGCCCTGACATTTCTTCTAGTAGCTGCTGTAAAATATCTCCTAAGTCTGAACAGGTCAGGTTCACAGTTGGAGAGGTATCAAAGTGTGTTGTATTCTACACCTGAATGTCCTATTTATTCTTTCTTTATAAATCATTATAAATGGTTTTAAAGAAAATGAATGCTTACCATTCACAGGGATCCCATCTGGTTTTCAAAAGCATTCATCTGTTTATGTTCCAAATGACGTGATACAGGTTTTGCTAGAACTTAGACTCCAACACTATACAGTTATTGTAATGGACTTTTCCATACATGGATTTCCATCACAAAAGAAACCCCAAAAATTTTGTTAAAATTGCTCCCGTACAAAATTCTTCAGAGTTGTGGTTCAAAACAAGAATGCTGCATCAATGTAAAGCATATTACCACAGTTTATTTAATGATAACATTCAGGAGCAGATGTACTTGTTTACTGTTTGAACAGCTTAAATCCTCACATTCTCTCTCTTTTACATCAGCAGTTGTTTTTGGCAGCCATTTCCAACTGCTTACAGCTGTTAAACGTTCCTGTGGATTTTCTTTCTACTGGTCACAATTCTGTACTAGCAGTAATTTGTCTGTAATTCCACGGTGAACTCCACTGTGCATCTCATTCAGGAGGAAAAATATAGCTGGAAGTGCCATGAATTTTTAGGATAATCGTACAATGAATAAGGGAGATCATAAAATCTTGGTAGGAAAGTGGGGATGCGTGTTGTTTGGCTGAGACTTTTTTACTATTGTTTGGTTTGGCATACTTAGAAGCCTTTTAGTTAAATCTGAGGGTCAGAATGCTTTTTAATATAATGTCCAAGAAAACATAACTTTCCTTTTTTGTCATTTATTTGAAATTGCTTGTCTCTTGTATGATCATTGTCCAAAAAGAGGAGTACTACTTTGAAAAGTAGTAAATCAAAAATACACTTTTCGGGTAACGTCATCTCATTCAAATGCTTTCTTAAAAAATAGCATAACTTGGATTTTAATGTTGTGCTTTTTGAGTAATTTTGAAGAATGTGTTCAACAGACTACGCTATTTCAACCTTTAAGCAGAGAAAGTGATTATTTTTTAACTCAGTAATGCCTAGGTATTTCACTTTTGCTTGATCAGAACTCAGACTAACATAATTTTCATAACTGATTTGCAGCTAGAATTGCCATTGGCATCAGCACAAAATACCTTTTCACTGTTTTAAGAGATGGAGTCCATGCATCTTGTCTGAGTCCCTCATAGACCGTGGTGTGCATAACTGTTGCTGAAGCTACAGCCTGGTGCAATATTTCCAGTTACATAAGACAGTTACAAAAAAAAAATTAAAACTTGAAATCATGCAAATACATTTCAAGGTAATCAAATTTCTTATTATTCTGTGATCTACTAATAGCTATTGCTCTGACAATGAGCAGTCTGTTTACAAGTGTGCAAGGTGGTGTCTTTGACAAATTGTTTCTTGTCCAAAAATGACAAGCATGAGAATTACAGGAGCCATAAAAAAGCAGTGGCTTGAATAGGCAAGTGAAATAGGAAAGAGAAAAATGACAAAAGCAAGTTAATCAAAACTGAAGAGATGAAGCCCTATTTAGCTTAAGCTGTAGGGTATAGTTGTCAATGACACAATAGTATTTGCTAAACAGTTTGTTAAACTGACATTTGCCTGTATTCTTAGGGGGAATGAATTAGTTGAGATACAATTTGACGTGCATAGCCCTTGACATTTTAATGCAAGTTTAAGCATTGCATTTCAAGCAGCTCTTGTACTCATTAGTGAGGCACAGAAGGCAGTTGTGCTTTCACTTACTAAACCACTAATTTATTAAGATAGTGAGATGTTTATAAGAAATATAGCAAAATTTGCCAAAAATAAAATTTCTCATATACAATTATTATAAATATGTATGGAGAAAAAATGGATGCTGAGTTCTGGCATATGTTTCCATCTACTATTCTAGTTGTGAAATCAACTCTAATGATAGAGTAGGTCTTGCACTAAGAAAACTCACAGAAATTTTGTCTTTAGGGATTAAATCTAAGATACCAAGAGATTAATTAATCAGCAGTAATTTTCTGTCTACTGCAAATGAGCTATTTGCAACAGATAATTAAAGCTGCTGTTGGATGGGAGAATTATGAGAGCTACTGAATCACCTGTTGAAAAATTTATTTTCAGCATTGTTCATTTTCATATCGATGTGCTTGCATAACCTGAGAATGTAAATCATGGAGTACTTTTCCCATTAGATCATTTAAAGGCTGACATTTTTGTCTTCTTTCCTGATTATGAATTTGCAAGACTTTTTGTACAGGACAGAAACTTTTCTTTCTGCTGCTGAGATTAGATTTTAGTGAGGATCTGACCTTTCTTGACAATAGTTTAGGGTCAGACCACCACCTTACACAGAGTGCCACGGTTGAAGCCCAGAGTCTTGATATGATGTACAAAATAAACTATTGAGAACTTGAACAAAGTGAGTTCTTTACCACTACTAGCCAAAAAGTATTGTAGGATGATGTTTCCACTCCACCCTTGTAACAAATTACACTAAGTAGCTTTCTCTTTTTATGAAAGAATTAAGTCTTCCAGTTTATCATGAGTGAAAAGCATACTGGTTAGTGATGCTGTTTTCTGGAAAAGAAAGTGAGCATAAAAACTCTGTGCCACACACACAGCCACACAGCTGGGGTTTTTTATATCCTACAAACAGCTTGAGATTGATTGCACTCAAATTGCTTGGCAAAGTAGTGGGCTTCAAATACCAAAGTTCTAAGTAGAAAAATACACCACTTGGATTCATACATGGGTATTTTAAATTTGTATGAGAGCATAGTACATACTTAAAATTCTTAAAAACTTTGTTATATTGTGTTAGTTTTAAGTAACTCAGCAGTTGATAATATACATTATTGCCAAGTGGCAGCATTTCTACTGTTGCATTAACAACAGAGGCAGCTAACATGATGCATTTTGTTTGCATATCAGTTCCTGCTAGAAACATGCACAGAAGGAGGGATGGAAAGAGTGGTTTTAGGTGCTCAGCTGTGGTGGTGAGGCACAGTCTGGGCACACTCCTCAGCACTGGCTGCTACGACTGCCCCACTATAGCAGTGCCCTCAGCTTGGGCTGAATTCCAGAGCCAGGAATCAGATTTTAACCTCTGAGACTGCAAGAACTCTCTGGGACCTTGCTGAGGTTGAGGGAGAAAGAGAGAGTGTCCTTGCATGCGGGATGGTTTGGGTCTTTGTGTCACCAAGGACTGCAGGAGGATGTTAGTAGACTTCCCAGTAGACTGCACAGCATCAGAGGTGACAACAAAGTGAGTAACTTAAGTTTTACCTGGGACTGTGCAGCCTGAAGCCACAACTTCACAACTGTGCAGAGAAAAGAGTCAGCCAGAGTCTGTGCCTGTTGGTTCAGAAATGGAGACTCCCATGATGGTAAAGACTGCAAACTGGTGACTGATGCTGTGAGCAGGGCTCCTTTGCCTGCAGATGGGCAGCTACATGACAATTCAGCCTGTGGTAGCAGGTAATGGGCTGGGAGTTCTGTTCAGTGAGGTGGGAGCCAGCTGTGCCTACCACTACAATAACCCAGCAGAATTGGGAGGAAACTCAGTGACAGTAGGGGTGTACGCTAAGCAGTACATAAGCCAACAATATGCCCTCGCAGGCAATGGAAGCCCAGAGCATCCTGGGCTGCATTAGTCAGACAGTCACCAGAAGGTTGAGGGAGGTGATGAGAGCACATCTGAAGAGCTGAGTCTTGTTCTGGCCTCCTCAGTTCTAGATAGACAGGGACACATTGGAACAAGACCAGGAGATGTTTGGGAAGACAGATAAGGACTTGGAGAGTCCTGTAAGTAGAGGCTGAGAGGGCAGGGTTTGCTTAGACTTGAGAAGTCCCAGGGAGATTTTATTAACCTTTAAAAAGCATGTGGGTGGGGGTGCAGGGTGATACTTTTCTCTGTCTTGAAAGTCTAAATAAGTCCTTGTTCATCAGTACATGAGACTTGTCTCCTGTGAAGAATGGCAAAAAGTTTCTTAGGCTTTGTGTATCACTTGTCAGTGGCAGAAACCCAATGAAATATGTTGTGAAATTCTAATCATAGGTCTCCTGTTCACCTGGCTGAAGCGCATTGCAAGCCCTTTCAGGTGTTTTTGCTACAGAAGCTAGGATTGGATGGATCCAAGTGTTGCCCAGTATCCACACCCGACAGCTGAGAAAGGTTACCTTGATAATATCAGCATTTAAACGATGTTGTTTGAAAAGATAATGCTATAGGCATGACAGAAACAAGAAACTGTTTAGAAATGACTAAGTGGCTTATAGAGGAGAGGCACTATAGGTTTAATAATATAAGAAAATCAGCAGAAATAAAATGGTATATGAGATCTCTGTGAACTAAAATTCAGCACCTAAACTGGGACAGCATAGCTTTAATGTTGTATGAGCAACTACCCAGAGATTTCTAGTTGAGCTCTTCTTGATGAAGGAAGGCTAAGAATATAATACCAACTTTCTACAACCCTTTGCCAGACTCTCTAGCTGTCACAATGAAGTGTGGTGCAAGACAGTATTTCTTAAAAACCTGAATGTTCTCAGTGCAGCTAGCAATAGAACCCATGGTTTAGTCAAAAACAGAGCACAGATCCTGGTCTGAATAATTGCCTGTTGAATAATCATGTAATTACACACATGCGAATGCTTTATTTTAGCATGGTTTCAGAAATTATACACCATGTTTAAAATATAAACAAAGGAAAGATAATAGATATAAAAATTACTGATGTCATTTGCGAATGGGCATTGTATCCTTTCCTGCAAATGAGGCAAAGAGGTAAGAAAATAAGCTCCAGCAAATGAAATGTTAAACTGCAATAAAGATGTGAAAAAGATTCTGAGTGACTGAATTGAAATAAACCTTTTTTCAGACACATCAGATGCAGGAAGTCTGCCAGAGAATTGGTGGGCTGAGAGATGATCAAAGAGTGTTCAAGAAAGATAAGGTCATCACTGAAAAACTAAATTAATGATTTGAATCAGTTTTTTTCTATAGAGACTGTCAGGAGAGTTTCTGCACTGGAAGCATTATTTACAGGAGAGGAGTTGGAGAAGGAGTTGCAAACTAGGTTGTTAACTGAAGAGGTGCAGGAAAAAATTGGTAAATTGAATAGTGAAAAGGAACTCAAGGCTAAAATAGGTGAATTATAACAGTTATTACTAAACTCCTCACTGTCAGATATTCCTCAGTACCTGAGGAGTGTGGAGTGTCAAATGAAACACTATTTTTTTTAGTAATATTCCTTAGGCATCCAAGGAAACTACAGATCTGGGAGTCTGATACCTGTGCAAAACTAATTAGTAGTAAAGAAATGGAATGAAGAATAGAGCTGGTAGAAAGATACTTTTCTTTGTTCCAATTTCAGAGCTGGAAGTATTAAGTGAGTTTAGTATGAGGCAGGTCTAAAACAAGCAAAGGAAGGATCTCTTTCCCTACAACATGAATGAGATGAGAAAATTCTAATTAATGATGGGTAG
Source organism: Lanius collurio (assembly GCA_020086605.1). Lineage (NCBI taxonomy): Eukaryota > Metazoa > Chordata > Aves > Passeriformes > Laniidae > Lanius > Lanius collurio. Next base: position 431,626 of record JACBWW010000002.1, read on the forward strand.
ATATTGAAAGGTGACTTGGAGTTAAGGTGAGACTGAGTTCATGGAACTCATTTGAGACTTACCAGATCTATAGAAACTACTTATGGCTCAGGAAATCCCTGAGGAATGCTTGCTTTCCATCTTACTCTTAAGATGCTGGTTTAGACTCTGTATGGGGCAGGCTGCCGAGCTAGATAGGTCTTTTGGTTCTGACATGGTCCAGAGATTCTAATATACTTGAGATGTCCTTTGAATATATTTCAGTGTCCCTGTTGTTCAGCATTCTTGCAGGCAATCTAAAAAATCAGAAAACTGTGTAATAGCAGCATTTGTTGGTAATGAGAAATTTAAGATAATTTGTTCTATTAGAAGCTTATGATACTACATGAAAAATACTGTATGGAAATGAGTGTTGCTAAAAGCAAAGTAATACATTTAAGAAGAAAAAAGAATTATGCATTAATGCTGATGGGCTAGTCTTAGACTAAATTCTCTTCAGAGTAGAGAGCTTGTAACATTCTCCACAGTTCTCAGATAAGAAAAAAGTTGATCTATCTTCGTACTGAATTTTAAAAGCTAAAAGATTTTGACTGCTCCCAATTTTCTGAAATGAAAAATTAGAGTACTGTCAATTAAATAATTATGAGTTCCAGGTTTAAAAGGAAAAAGAAAACAAAAACAACTCCACCAGAGCCAGTTATTTTTGTTATTTTTTTCTTTTTTTAAGAAGCATATTTCCTCACATTGGGACAAGTAAATGTATGTAGTGATGAAAAACATAACATTTGAAAAAGGGAGTAGAGCTGTAATACAGAAAAGGGCAATTGGTAGACATTAAATGCTATGACTCAGATTCACGCTGTAACTCAGGAAGCTTTTAGACTGATTAGTCAGAGGAAGTGATCATATTGTATTAGAGGGATCAGTCTCTAAGTGCTCTGTTTCTTGCATTCCTTCATAACTGTTTTCTTCTGGCCTCTATTGGAGATTCCTAAAGATTCCATTTGCTTGAATATAGTCCTGGACAAATGCGTTATTAAGAAAAAGTTTTCTGTTGTTGAAATCTGAGTATCTTTCATTTAGAGTCCAAAATTATGATTATTACTTCAGTCTTGGAAATGGTAAATAAAAGTTGTCCATACAACCTGAAGAAAATTTGATGTTGTTCCCTCACAGGGACTCTGATTATCCAAATTATAGTAGCCCAGTGGGTGGATTAAAATGTTAATATTTTCCTGGAAGACTCAGCTTTGGATCTTTGCTCTGCTGTAGGACTGTGGCGTGGCTCATAATGCAGTATGTGCACAGCTATTGGAGGCCATCAGCTGCCTGTGTGCAAGGGAGGCTGATCACAGGAGCTGTACTTGAAGTACTGTGGTGATCTTATATGGCACAGTGAGGATTGTGTTCACTTGGACAGTTTTCAAATGCGATTAAAAAATATTTGGAGGGTAGGGGCCATGCTAGTCTATTGATTGAAAATTCTCTGCCCTGGGAACAGTGTCTTAGAAACAGGTGCAGGATATTGGAGGCAGATCAAAAGAGTAAGTGTGCTCTGGAAAATCTCAGTGATGTCTCACTGGGAGAGTCATATTGAAAATTTTTAAAATCTAATCCTATTTAAACTTCTTTAAATTAAGATTCTTACTGTTTTTTCCTAATTAATGACAGATGTTCCTAAAGTATTCATTATTTCCTCCTTATTCTCTTTTCAGGGAGTGGGAACAACTTGGTTGGACAGTTTTCTATTTCTAATTTCTATTCCTAATGTTTCTAGGAAGAAATGAATGATTTCATCACAGATGTTTGTAGGAGGAGAAATAATTTAGAGTAATTAATTTTGCCAGTGTAAAATTTTCACTTCAGATTCATTTTGATAAAACTATCTAGTTTTGAATTTTCTAGTCTCAGTGTCGTTTTGGTGTACATACTTGAGTAGGTGCAGTGTTTCATGCAGGACATAGTTGCATTTCAGTATCTATGTGAACTTAATTGTTTGTGGTTTTAAAATGAAATTATGAAACATTTAAAGAGAAAGCTTAAGAATAATATAAATAAAAGTCATCGTCTCTACTAGATTAGCCTTGCCAAATAGATGAACTGCTGGCAGATAGATCCTTCCAAAAACAGGGTCTATTCTAAAATGAATGCCTCTTGTTTTATTTTGTTAATTTACATTTTAACTGTAAAACTACCATTCCAAGGAAGTGGTCTTCTCCTCCATCAGTGTCTAAAGACTAAACATGTTGTTTTTTAAATAATCAAAAGGTATTACTGCTGTTTGTCAGCTGTGTCATTTGCAGTCAAGCTGTGTCTGTGATTAATATTTTTAACACTCTGTGGGCACTTGCTTCTTTTCATACATGGGATTTCACCTACATCTTTCTCCCCCCCCCCCCCCCCCACCCCTTTTTTTTTTTTTTTTTGAGGAGGTAGTCAGATCGCCATGCTGCTTATCACCACGGTGCTGTTGTTCTATCAGATTGAGCAAGGCACTAATTTAGATTTATTTGTTCTTTACCTCTGGAATATCAAAGTTTAGTGTTTAGTATTTGTTTGCTTTAAACCATAACATATCTATGCTTGCCGGCTGTATTAAAGAAAACTCTTGGATCCTGTTTTAAAGGAAGACAGTGATGGTGTGAAAAAATACTCAGAAGAAATATGTTTTCTTGCTCATAAGTAAATATTATGCAAAAAAGTCTTTAGACATGTGTTTTTACTAAAATTCTCCTTCTTTCGGAAAGATCTGTCAATTTCCACTTGACTTATTGCTGCTATCTTCAGGTTTCTTTTGAAGTTTAATCTCCACACATGTTCTTTCTCTTTTCACCAGGGACTTAAGCAGTTCTGTGCTCATGTGCTTTTGTCCTATTTGTAGCCAGACATTTCTCATTCAGGACCTCTTCCTTCCTTCCTCTGGGGTTTTTATTATTATCTTTTGTTTGCACCACATCTTTTTTATAGCATTGTGTTCTGTTTGTTTCCAGTCAACCAGGTCCTTTAGTTATTTGTAGTCAGGAGCAGAATTCAGTCAAGCTCAGTGACTGTATTGTTATGATCTGAAGAGGAGGTAGCGATATCACCTGTTCCTGGCGATAACATGGCAGAAACCTAGTGGTGCTGATTCCTACATAGGCAGGATGTAATTGATGGCTGCTCCTGGCAGAGTGGTTCCCAGTGAGTTGGTGTACCTGTAGATACAGTGGAGCAGAATGCTGGACTTGATGGGAATTACGGTTTCTCTCTTGGTAGTAAAAATTACAGTATCACAGAACAGTTAGGGTTGGAAGGGACCTCTGAAGATGATCTAGTCCAACCCCCCTGCCAAAGCACAGTCACTTAGAGCAGGTTACACAGGAATGCATCCAGGTGGGTTTTAAATGTCTCCAGAGAGGGAGATTCCATGACCTCCCTGAGCAGCCTGTTAACAATGCTAGGCCACTGTCAGCGTAAAGAAGTTCTTCCTCAATATTTAGGTGAAACTTCTTGTGTTGAGAGACATTGCTCCTCATCCTGTTGCTGGGTACTACTGAAAAGAGTCTGGCACCATCCTCTTGACACCCACCTTTGAGATAAGTGAGTTGATAGTTGTTGCGGTGGAGCCCCCTGGGCCTCCCCCTCGGCCGGGTCCCTGCCATGTGACTGAGTCAGGTCTACCTTAGGTTCAAGCCGCCCGGGCTCTGATCTGGTTGGTTGGTTGTCCCATCCCCACCCCTGGGATCCCCTTTCCCCCTGTCTGTGATAAAACCAGCAGGGGGGAAAGCCCCGCCCTCTTACCTTGCCGACTCTTCCCAGGTCGGGTGCTCTGTCCCCCCCAGGACAGAGGGAATAAATGACTTAACATCATAAGAGGTTTGAGCTATATTTCTCTTCTCAACTTCTGCTTCTGGAGGTAGCTGTCAACAAACACTGGCTTAAGTGGAGGTGCACAGTCGAGAGATATCTAGGCTGTTTGTGAATGGTCTAAGGATATTCCAAGACATAAAGAGGCAAGCTCGCCACAAAATTAAGCAGTGGACAGCTAATAACCCCAAGAGATAGTATCACATAGCCCGTGCAAGACAGCAGTTGTTCAGTAAGTCTATCCAGCCCCTCCAAAACCTCCAGGAAACAAGGGCTACTCCTTTTCCTGGGAGCAGTAGCTTTACAGTCTCTTTCCTCAGTGTGAGGCAGCCACTGCTGAGCGAGTGTGAGCTGGTGTTTGGAGAGCAGCTGTTTGCCTAAAACAGCAGTGATATGACCATGTTCAATGACAGAAAATGGCTGTGTAGTCTGACCTCTCACTCAGAGCGCTGAGGTATGAGGCAACACATGTTCATTGTGAAGAATAAATAATTCTCTTATTCGTTCCAATATTCTGCGCATTTGGCTTCGCATCTGAACATTCTTCCAGTGTACCAGCCTGTAATAAAAATGCCCCAATTAAAATTTAACACTTGAGAATACAGGAAAATTAATGGTTTCTTTCCTCTCTCCATCTAGGTACTCGTTAACAGTATTTTGCTATACTTTTTTAGGCCTTTTTCAAGAATGATTCTGTAGCATCCCATCTGCTGTATTTAGTTGATTCAGAGCTAATGTGTGCCATGATCAGCTACAAAGACAGGAGGGGAAGAAGATCTCTTATTTTTGTTGCCTTGCCCTTGATGCTGCAGTTGGGGTTAGAGAGTCTCTTTATGAAGGAGACACAGCTTACCTAGAAGATTTCTAGACTTTAGGATAGGGCAGAGCGGAGAAAGGAGGAGGTAATCTTTACAGAAACCACGGTGTAAGCAGAGAGTGGTGTCTTTGGAAAAACAAATGCTAAGCAAAGTTCTCAGAAGTCGTAAAGACTTTCCTTGGGGACCAGGTGAAAAACAGTTGCAACCCAGGAAATTGTTGCAACCCAGGAAATTGTTTCACCTTGCTGAGAACAAAATTCAAAGGAGAAGATATGTTGGGTAAATAGAAAGTGGGAAAGGAGAGGAATGCTGATTTTTGTCTCATGTAGCTGTTGTAGTTTCCAGTATTTCAAAAGTTAGCTTATCCTGGCTTTCAAGTACACCTAGTTCAAACACCTTTTGATGATGATCGCTCTAAGAGGTGCAAACTGACCCCTTTTGAATTCTGAATCCCGCTCCAAGTACACATTTCCTTAACTCAAAATTTCTGAGCCCATTTGGCTGTATGATTACCTATTTTCAGACTAGGAGAGGAGAAATGAATTGCCTGCAGCATGGACACTGTTTTAGGGCCTGGGTACATGTATACAGTTTTTGCTGCAGTCTTTTTGTAGCTGATGACTTTCTTTCTTTTGCTCAAAATGTTTTTATTATAAAGACTCTTCACAGATGAGGGCTGTGGATCCATGGAATATTTTGGAAGCAATATACTTTCTAAGGAAAGAGGGTATTCTGCATGAACAAATGCATTCACACAGTGCCTGTAATGATATTTATTGGCCTAATCATGACAACATTGATGTAATGTAATTCCTTACTGCTTTAATAACTCTTCAGATTCACACTTCTCTAATTAATGGACGACCTAGTGCTGATGATCCATCACGTGAATTACTGGAGTTCACCTCTGCTCGCTTTATTCGCCTGAGATTCCAGAGGATACGGACACTAAATGCTGATTTAATGATGTTTGCACATAAAGATCCAGCTGAAATTGATCCCATTGTTACAAGGAGGGTAAGTTCTGGCAAGACAGTGGAAAGGCATGTGTAGAAGTTCTCTTATACTTGTAAATGCTGTACCCGCCTTAGTGTGCCATAGGAAATTTTGAGAGATTATGATTACCTGTTGTTAGCTTTCAAGACCCTGGTGTTGGAGAATCCCCTGTTCACTCTATTTTGTTATCTTCTCTAGAGCAGAATTAACAAATTTACCTTTTCTGCTTAATGGTGTTGCTAACATAAACACACAGCTCCTTTGGCTGCAAACATTTGGATGTAGGTATTTCGCAAGTGTTTGCTTTTAGTGTCTCTTGCCTCTTCTGCTACTCAGTTCTTTGCTACCTTTGACATGCCTTGAGTAGAACTTCTAATTGTACTATAAGTAGTAGTAGGGCCTGAATACAACACTTTTAGCATTTTGATATGATTGAGGGTAGCAGTAAACATTTTGCATTTTGCTTTAGCTTAAAAGAATGGATACAGCATTTAAACTTGCACCATACTCCAGTCTTCTCCACTGTGCCTTGTGTGTGCACACCCCTGTCTGTTCTTTCTGCAATCTTTACTTCCTTTCTAAGCCATATCTCCCTGTAGTCCTTCTGATCAAATGTCATATGTTATTCTTGTTTTCCTCTGATTTTTCTACTAAACATTCTCAAAAATTGGTTTGGGGGATATATAATTTTCCACTTTTTTTTATTTCTGCTCACTTCCTCTTCCTGTTCGTCATCATATTTTGGTTTTGGAAAGTTTAGATTACCACTATAATAAGTTCTGTTATGAAGGGCAACGTATTGTTATTCTTAACTTTAATTAGTATCATTTATCAGTGGTGAATAAGCAGTAAGAAAATTTTCTTCTTCCATTCCCCTTTTCTGGTTTTCATTTCCTTGTCTAAATAGAGTGCTGAGTGCTTCTGAAAGCTTGGAACAAGCCGTTTTGTTTCAAATTGCAAACCCAGAAACCTTTCCAGTTGTGTGCAATTATTGCAACCTCACTAATCATTAATACTGTGCGTTTGTGTAAAAGTACACATTTAATAATCTGATTCTAAGCAAATAGAAATAAAGTTGAATTCACTCTTGAAAATTCACTGTATACTCATGCAAAACTGAGTGCAGGATGAGATGCTGATTTCTCAAACCACCAAAGAACAGTAACTTCGGTGTGGCATCTCTCCATGAGGCTGTCCTCAAAATATCAAGGAGCCACTGAAACTTGACACCCTAGTCAGGAAACAAAGAGTAGCCACAAATTATGTATTTTCTTTGTGTTGGAATGTTAACTAGGAGTGATAAGAGTTCTTATTTTGTTTGCTGTATTTATTCATAATCTGATAAAGATGTTGAACATTGTAATAGCAAAATTTGCAAACGGCATATATTTTGTTTGATTAGCCAGCTTGTGAGTGTGTTGCAGGATCCTTGCTGAAAAATAGACAATAGATAAGATTGACTTTTGACAGATGTAATATAAGATAATGAATATCTTTCCTTCTTTCTGCTTAAGGCTCTTAATCCTCACCAAAGAAAAAAGAGAAATAGTGAAATGGCAGAAAAAGAGGTCAAAATATCAGTAATATCAGTATTAAAGACTGTTCCATGATCATTCAAAAGGCCAGTAGTGAAAAACAGTTCTTTCCACAGTTCAGTGAATGCCCGATTTAGACCCAGCTAAGGTGTTTCACAGGTTGGTTTTTTTTTCCAGCTTTTCTCCTCTTCCCATCATCATGCCTTTTTCTTTTCATATTTTCTGAAGAGAATAAATTCTATAGCATTTGACTTTTCATTATCCAGTGTGCATACAGCCTTTTCCTATTCTCATGTTTTTGTAATCTGTGTATAAATTGACATGGCTTTTGTGACTTCAAACAAATGGAACTGTGCCAATTTACACCCTTTCTTTCACTCAGCCTGAATCTGTTGATCAAGACACGGCTTGGATTATACTATCTGCTATATCTGCAATAGATCAAAAAAGAAATAAAACAGGACCCGACAGTTTTGTCACAAGAAATGAATTCTGCAGTTTGGCACCTGCATTTTAGAATCCACTTAGCAATTCAATTTCTGTTTTGTCTTACAGTATTACTATTCTATAAAAGACATTTCCGTTGGAGGCATGTGTATATGTTCAGGCCATGCAAAGGCTTGCCCACTGGATCCAGCAACCAATGTATGTATTATTTTTAAAAATGTTACTAATTTATAGGGTGGAACATGGGGAAAAGAAAAACAAAGCACCTGATATTGATATTCTTCAGAGTTCTGTGAATTTATGTCTATTCTTCAGCTCCAAGAACAGTCAGCAGCAGTGCCAGGATGAAACAGTGGTAGCAACCAGAATAATAAAAATTCATGCAGTGTCAGCAGAGGCTTTCCTGAAATGAAAGAATAGGTTTCAGATAATTCATATTGGAAGTTTCCTAAGAAAAACAGAAATTTAGGTTTCAGATAATTCATATTAGAGGTTTCCTAGGAAAAACAGAAATCTGGGTTATACTCTGTAGCTGTAGAAATGAGCACTAACAATCAATCTTTCTTTTCCTTCTTGATATTAATCAAGATGTTTCCTAAATGGTTGTCAAATATTTAATTGATACTTGCAAACAAATGATGGTTCTAGAATGGCACATTGACTATGCAGGGAGTACTAATTGAATGATCAGTTAAGCTAATCTAGAAAGTCATTAGCTATTTTTAATATCCTCCAACTCTTTTTTTTTGCACATACTCAATACAATAAAAACATAACCAATATAATGGGTATAGAAATATAATTTGTTGCTGTTTGTCCAACTCTATGCACCCATTATCACCAATACTGATTTTCCCATCTATTAAAATTACATCCACAGTGTGGCATCTCTTCATGTACTATTCACTTAAGTAGGAGCTTTATAAGATTTAACTGAAAATCTTGTTTGTATGTGACATTGAGCCATTTTGTAGGAAATAATTTAAAGAAATGATGAAATTTTACAGAGAATGCATGTAGAGTTCTAAGCATTTTCTATGGATCCTTGTAAAAATTGAGCAAACTCCTTGGTTTAACCCTTCTGAGAATTTTCTGTAATGATATGTACAGCAAGTGTTGAACTGTTGTTTCAGATGCCCTTAGTGATCAAACTGCAGCATTGTCTCAGTGCCATCTGTTAGAAGCGGGCCTGCCTTGGAAAATAAGTGCTGCTACTGCGATTAATACCTACTTCAGATAATTTGGCTACTAGATAAAATAAAGCCATTTTGACAAGTGTGATGTCCTGTTTTGCAGGATGTCAAATACGTATTTGTTGTCTGTCCAGTATGAAAAGTAGCATAAGTGAAACAGCTCAATCCAGAAGAGATTTGGAGGTCTAGCTCTCCAGGATGTTCCTTAGACTGAGCCATGCCAAAATAGGCTTATAAACATTGTGACTACGCTTGCTAGCAGAAAGAATCTTTCTCTTAGCATTACAAGGAATAAACTTGCTAGAATTTACTGCCATGCTCTGAAGCAGTCCTTAACTTAGCATTGTTTTGCAAGATTTGTGCTTTGTCCTGTGAGCCATGGAGTTTCTCTGGCTCACTGGTTTGACCTCATATGGCCTCTCAAGGACCACAGAGAATCTCCTTTACTAAATAACTACCGGGAAGGCAATTTTTACTTCTGTAAAACTGCGTGGTTTTTTTACCTTTTTCAAGCTGCTTCTGTGGCTCAGGGAGTTTGGGTGTTCCTTACAGCAGTATTTTCATGCTAGGAATCAGGTGGTCTTCTGGGGAACTGTAAAGTGACTGAAAGGCTGGACTTGTGCTCATCTGTTGTTACTTTAAACACTCTGGCTGCCCCTCCATAGAATTAGTTACATAGTTAGAAGACTACATGATAAGTTGACTTATCCAGTCAAAAAATAATGCCGAAGTATAAAAAAAGGCAATTTGTATTGGATCAGCCAATAGAATGGATTTCCTTCTCTAGCAGCAGAATTGCTGAATCTAAGGGAAGGGTGGAGAATGGCTTGCTCCATCTGAGATCAGATCAGTTTTCCTGTGTCTGAGGGCTACCAGTACTTTGGCTTATTTGTTTTATTGAGGAACTTTCCCATCCTCCTTTCTTTATTCAGTTGGAATGAAATTCTCCTGTGTTCTTAGATTCTCCTTAGATTGTCTGGCCAACCATCTTCATGGCTGTTTTCTTCAAATAGAGCTATAGAAGTTAAACATGCTTGGTGAATGCAGGATACATAAATTAATAAAAATGAATAAACAAAGGAATTACAGGGTAGAGCCATTCTTAATGTTTTCATAATTTGAACTGGAATGCATATTATGTACATGGACAGATTCTTCAAATCATCACGTTGTGTAAATATTTGTTTTTCTTTTAAATTAGAAATCTGTCTGTCAGTGTGAGCACAACACATGCGGGGAGACATGTGATCAATGTTGTCCTGGTTTCCATCAAAAACCTTGGCATGCTGGCACTCTCCTACATAAGCATGAATGTGAACGTAAGTTGAAAGCAGTACAGAAGAGAAAATTTATTGCAACTGCTACTGAAAACTGAAATTGGGTCCTACATGATTTTGCAGTTAATTTGGTTTCTAAGCACACTTGTTTATGAATAACATTTGATGTGATGTTATTCACTTAATTAGATTGGCTCAAAAGGCTTAGCAGAAAAATCACATGTAGAATTGTGGTGTTATTGAACTCAGAGTATTTTATTGTAACGTGGAGAAATTTGGGGAATACTATATGAAAAAAAAAGTGTAGTTTTTGTAATCATGATGGTTTTGGTTTTTTTAAAATAATAGGGCTATATCCTGGTAAGTAAAAAAAATCTTTTTACTGATTTTTCATTATATTAAACTTTACAGCATGATTATTGTATAAATGGCACTTTTATATGTTATAATGTTCATCCTTGCTGAAACAAAATATTTTTGTGTGATCAAAATGCAAGCTGGGTGTCTGATTTTTTTAAAAAAAGAAAATACAATGTATATAGTTTTCCAACATGGAATGTAACTCCAAGTATCAACTTCCCACAGGGTGGGAATTTAATTTTCAGATTTATTGTAGTAAGGGTAGTTATAATTGAACTTTAACATCTTGCTTCCAAAGGTCACATACCACTTTCGTTTCTCAACATAATAAAATCTAATACTCCATTACACTGTTTGTTCAATTGTAGGATTTCAGCTATAATTTTACCATGAGTGATTAAAAATAAATAAAAAGGAATGGATGTGCCCATATTAAAGGTAGCTATTTCTTACTGTCCTGTAAACTTTGGTCACAGAGGTCTTTGTTTTAGCTGGGGCTATGTCTGCACTGGGAATGCATTCTGGAATGAAATCAGGGTACATTTAATTTCATCTTTAATTTTTAAGAGGCGCTTACACCCTGTTTAACTGTCAGTGAATTTTTATGTTGTCATGGTGGAAGCAGTTCCTTGGGATCTGGTTCAGATGTAAGGAGAATGCCTCCCCACAATGTTGACAAGCTTTGAATTTCTTTTTATGATGAAATTAATGTTTTAATATCACAGGGAAAGGGGTAGTGAGCTACCTTGTTTTCACTGTAACAGATTATTAGATTCTTTCCTGTATTTGGACCTGAAGTCTAGAGTTCAGATACAAATGTCAAAGAAGATTTGAGATTGGGAATCTCTTTGTTCTGCCCCAGTACTTATATGCATGTGTGCAAGTCAGATATTTTTAGGATGTCTTTCAGCTTCTGTTTGAATTATTTTAATTTATTCATACCATTCTGCTGCTTTCCTTACAACTCCTCTTGTATTTTAGTTTAGATGACCCTTTCATGAACCATATGCGTATGCAACCATCAAAAGGTTTCTCAGCTATCAATCTAAACAGAAAAAAAAAAAATCAAACAAATTAAAACAAACCAGGAACATCATAGTTAGACTGTGTCTGTAAAATTCTGTATCCCCCAAGATAAAATATTGAGGGAAAAAATACAACATACAGAATTTCAGGCTGTGTTTGTAATGCCTTTCACAAATGAAGCAGTAAATTGTGTGATTTGGTTACCATATACACAGGACCAAAGGTAAAATGTTGAATGACTCTTTTTGATACCTCAGTAATGGTGGGGCATCTCCAGTGGGAAAGCATTTGCTAACACTTCCCTTTTCTTTTAGCATGCAACTGTCATGGGAAGACCGAGGAGTGCTACTACGACCAGGATGTGGCAGACAGAAATGAGAGTTTGAATATCCATGGAGAGTACATTGGGGGCGGAGTGTGTGTGAATTGCTCAGGCTACACCAGTGGCATAAACTGCGAGACCTGCCTCGATGGCTACTTCAGGCCAAAAGGGGTAAACGCCTGCTCCAGCACTGCAGCAGGGCAGCAACTTACCTTATTAAAGAGAGTTTGGGCTGCCTTTTTGTGAAGGTTAACTTCTAAATCTGGCAGTGCAGCAGCTGCTTTTCACAGCTGGAAATGTATAAAAGTTAATGCTCAGAGAAATAGGAAAGTGAATTGTGTTGATATGAAGGCATGCACTTGAGGTCACGGCCTCCAGCTAGTATTTCAATTTAATTTAAAGGAGGATGTGGTCCTGTAAACAGAACTTATGCCTCAGTAATGAATTTCAAGTTTTGTTATCAAAGTTCAACAAAGTACTGCTATACTTGATATTGATGAAAGAGAGACTGTAATTTCTGTTTTTTAAATGCAATGTAGAATTAATAATCACTGAAGTTCTATAGTGTTTCATGAATGTCTTTAAATTTCAGTGCAGTGGAAATTGCTTTTTGTATTTCATCGCATAAGACTGCATTTTCATCTAAATGGAAGCTGTCAAAAGATGAATCTTATATTAGGTTGTATTGTCAATATGGGTCATTCCTGTGCTTTAGACAAGTACACTATTAGTGTGTGCTTGAATTGTTTATATTTCATCTGTATATTTTCAGTTGAGTAAATAATGGCCTTTAGTCTGATTGGTATTCAATCTTCAAACATAGAAAACATCAGCAAACAGCAGTAATTACATTTTCCCTGATAGGCTGGATTTAGCCTTAGAACTTAAGAAAAGGAGTACTGAAAACTGATTTCTTCAGCAGTATGGCACTTGATTTTTTCCTCTGAATCAAGTTATCACCCAACTAAAAGGGATTTGATACATATGTGTGTGTTTGTTTGTATAGTGTGTCTATAGTATATGTATATATCTAGTTTGTGCACAACTTCTAATTTATATTCCTAATTTGATATTAGACCAAGGTTTGAGTGTGTGGTTGAGGTAACTTTTCAAGTAGAAAAGGAAATTGTTCTGTTGTTTAATGTTCACTTCTCGGCTCTCTTACTGACTAGCTAACTTTAGTTAGTTTTTTGAATCATGTTGAGCAGAACAACTGATCTACTTGTCAGTATTACTTTAGGAAGTAAATGCTTAAAATCTACTTCATTGCAATTTTTGATTTTAATTCTATAAGGTTCTGTTACAATCTCTACACCTAGTATTTTATTTTGTTGGAAACATATTTAGATCTAAGTCATTACATATTTCTAAATAAAAATCCAAAATGTAACTTTAATAGAATCACAGAACCTAGTATCGTTTATGTTGGAAAGGACCTCTTAAGATCAAGTCCAGCCCTTAACCTAACACTGCCAAGTCCACCACTACACAATGTCCTTAAGTGCCACATCTACACATATTTTAAGTGCCTCCAGGGACTCTACCACTTTTTGGGGCAGTCCATTCCAATGTTTGACAACCCTTTCTCTGAAGAAATTTTACCATGATATCCAGTCTCTAGTGCAATCTGGGGTCATTTCTTTTCATAGTATGCATGGACTGAGTTTATCAGCCATCCCATTTTTGTTAAAGTGTCAGCCACCTGCACAGAAGTCGTTCCCTGCTACTTTTTATTTAAGATGTAAATAAAAGTTTCCACTTATTGAAGGTAAAGTTTTTTTCTTCTAACATTTTTACTTCTGTAGGTACTGCCAGATAACCCAAATCCATGCCAGCCATGTTCCTGTGATCCAAATGGGTCTTTAAACGATACTTGTGTGAAGGATGAGAAACATATGGAAGGAGGTAAGATCCCTCAAATACAGGCATATTAAAGATGAAGTTCAAATGGTATCTTTAACAAGAAAAAAACCCAAAAGGTTTTATTCTGGGTTGTTGTGGATTTCTTAAAATTTTACTCATGCAAACAGTAATCCAACTGCATGGTTTTGGTAATATTTTTTTGTTGTTGTTGAAACTCATATTCCCAAATTGCTGAGGCTTCTTTCAGATTCATGGCTGGGAAACTTGTGTATGTTTGGAAGAATATTCCCAGTGGAAAATATTGAAGAGTTTTGGCAGCAAAGAGCTTTCTTCTTTTACAGAGATTAAAACTCATGGAGCAATTATGTTTTAATATGTTTTCGTATCTAAGCATATTTCCATTTGAAATCTAAAAATTATTCTTGAAGGTATTTATTTGCTTTCTCTATTATTCATTGAGGATAGCAAGATGCTTACCATAGCTCTGTAAAAGTTGTGTTCACATAGACAAAAAAATGTTAATTGGGCTTTGAAAAAAATGAATTGCCATATTTTTTGGTTCTTTCATTGTAAAACATTTGAAAATACTGTAGGAAGGTGTGAGGGTGGATGACCCCCACAGTATTCCCCAGATGGGGGAGTAAATCCATGTCACTAATAAGCGATGAACGTGACTTCTGAATCTTCTCAGACTCAAGGTTGTTTATTGCTGTCTTATCAGTAAAGTACAAGTCAGCAGCACAGCATGAAGCTGAGGAGATGCAAAAGGCGCAGCACAAAAAATCCACTGCCCTTTTATAGATATATCAACCAATTATAAATTATTTTTATTTTTCTACCAATGCCCAGCGAATACCTGGACATGCAGACAGGAACTGTGGCAATTTTTAACCAATTATTTTATGCTACCAATACCGCAAAATATGGAGTAGGTGAAGAAGGAAGAAGAAGGATAACAATTCTCGATATTGGTGTTTTCTGCTTTATCTACTTACTATACTAACAAACCCTAAAAACTCTTAAGATTTTCATCCTGTGACAAACTACATATTATACAACCACCTCACTTACACCTTTGTAAATTCTAACTCATTCTAAAGGCTTAGCAGCCTCTTCCATGGACAAAGGTTAAAAGCAGTGTTGTACAGGGGGGTGTACAAGGGGTTATAAATGCCTCAAGTATGGTAGGGAAATATTCTCCCTATTCTGGACTCCCACAGGAAGATAACAAAACTCTAGATCAGTTCTTAAGAGATGTATAAATTGGGCTAATAGCAATCTATTGTTGAGATGTAGCAATCCTTTACAATAGAGATCAAGAGAACCAAAAAAAAGCACCATGGCAGAGATGCAAAGACAGGGCCCAAAGGTGTAAAATCTGCTGTAATAACCATGTACTGATTGCATCAGTTCAATAAAACAATACCGATTTACTGTCCCGGTGGTATCTCTGGTGGGTTGATCTTGGCTGGCTGCAGCTGCCCACCCAGCCACTCTCTCACTGCCCTTCTTGGCAGGACAGAGGCAGAATATAAGATGAAGCAGCTCATGGCCTAAAATAAAGACCAGGAAATCATCTGCCAATTATCATCCAGGGCAAAATAGACTTTACTTAGGTAAAATTAATTTACCTCATTGCCAGTTGAACTAGAATCAGATAGTGATAAGCAAACATAAAAATTAAAAATACACCTTTTCCCCCAGACAATCTCACTTCTTCATTCCAGACCCTCACTTCCACAAGTGATAGCGAGTAGGGGTCATAACAGTTCCTTCTGACACTTCTTCCTCCTCACACTTTCCCCCACCCAGCTCCAGTGTGGGTGTTTTCCATGGGCCTACATACTTCACAAAAAAAATTTGTCTACCAGTGGTTTTTCATGGCATGTAGTTCCTTCAAGAAATGTCCAACTTTTCCTTCATGGGCTGAAGTGTGGATATCTCCACACCCAGAGCTGCAGAAGTATATCTGCTCTGGAGCTTCTCCTCCCACTCCTTCCCCTTCTCCATTCTCTGACCTGGCTGGCTGAAGTGCTTGGCTGTGCACCCTGTTGGGAGCTGGCTGTGTCTGGCACAGAGCAGCCCCGTCCTTTTCCTTGCAGAGACTGGTCTGCAGCCCTCTCCCCACTGCCAGCATCTGGGCATGGATACCCAGAGCAGTGAGAGACAGTACGAGCAGAAAAGAGGATGAATCCCAAAGCTGGGAAAAACACAGTAAGACTCTGCAATACCTGTACCAAGCCTGTGGGGGAGATCAAACAGGTTACAGATGACAGACAATGCAACAAAAGTACCTCTCAGGTTGTGATTTTAAGATGAGGAATGATTGATTCAAAAAAATGTGATGTCCCACTTACATGTTACGTAGCTTCTTGCTCTTTCACTCCTGTCGCTGCTGCAGTCTCTCTTTTCACACCTTCTTTGCTGGCCCCTGATGTGGGTCATCCTCCTGAGGCCTGGCAGCTGATCAGCACTTAACAGGGTGACAGCTCCTCTCTTACAAGAAGAGGGAAGCAAAAAGATAGAGGCATTTTTCCATCTTCTCTGATTGTCAGTAATGGTGTCCTTAGTAGCTCTCAAAATGTCTTATGTGTCTGAGCATTCAACAGATCTAAACCATCTCATAGTTGCCTTCTAAATCTGCTTACTCTTTCTGAATCTGACAAGGTGGTACCATGCTTTGACACCTTGCTATGTCTCCTTCTGCCTTTTTAGTGCTCTGATCTTCTTTCTGGCAAATTCTTCTCTCACCTTGTTTCTGAATCTTTCTATGAAGAGAATTAAAACTCCTATTTGGATCATTAACTGTGTCTTTCTAGAAAATCAAGAAACGTCATGCTAACATGTTGAAGATAACATCTCCAAAATTGGATTATCTTTTTCTGCTTTGCCACCTTTTACTTTTATTGCAAGTAGGCAGTTCTGCTTATCTGGCCCCAGGCATTCTAGTTAACTATTGAATGCTTTAGTTTCTCCAGTCCCAAGAACCAGAGTTCTTTTGTTTTCTTCACAAAATGAAAACTCTCATCTTTTTCTGACTTGACTATAACCAGTTTATCTTGCTGAAACTTAACTCATGCTGCTGCAATTGGTTGGAGGCCTGTTACTTTTGAGCATATTGGAGTATTCTTAATTGCTGTTGAATCAGCTGTCTGTAACACATGAATTTTGTTTTTTTTTCATTTATTCCTTTTAAAAACCCATTGATGTCTTCGGTTTACAAGGTATTTAGTGTATAGGTAATTCTGTAAATTTAAACTATTTATTCTCATATTGGACAAGCACAAATGTTTAGGTAACTACCATCATATATGGAATTCCCTCCCCAAAGTAGTCCATGCATTTGTTCTCAGCTGTCTGTGTTGTGCCCAGTCTTGGAAGTCTAGTGAGAAGCTGACACTGCACTGTCTAGACAGTGGCCTGAGGATAATTTTGATATATATTTTATTATTTGCCTATTTTATGACCTCAGCAACAAAAACAAGCCAGCTTTACAAATATCTGATCATCATAGCTATTCTGCCTGCAATGGTCTTGTTCTTTGCCCTTTGTTCTTACTGTTTATTTGCCTTTGTTTTTACTTCTTGTACTAAATAAGGTTCCGACACATTAGGAAGACTGTTTACTTCTTGCATGTTATGCTTGTTTATAGTTCTTGAGCCAGTCACATATTTGTGACTGTAATGCCTAATTCAACAAAAAAGACACAATAATGCCAGTTGAAAGGAAAAGCCTCTCTAATATTTCCTTTAAGAAAAGATTGTTGTAGTAGCAGAAGAGGTTGTTTTAGAGTGAGTCTGGATATAACTTTTAGCGTAAAACTATCCTGAAAGCAGATCACTTCTTCCCTTTTTTCCCTCTCACATTTTTATTCGGTACACTGATAAAATTCTTTTTGCTGCATACTGCTCACCCTGGGCAGCAGTTGGGTTTGAAGCACTGGTGAGTGTTCATAAAGGACAGGCTGGAAAACAGGATCTCTCTGAAGGAAGCTCTCTATTCACCACTGAACCAGAATTAACACTCTGGGTGGGTTGAAATACATCTTAAGAGTTGCTGGCTGGTTGTTTGAGGAGAAATTGTTTGCTTGATGTAGGATGGAATACGCTTTTAAAATGTGTGTTAAGTAAATGCTTTGAGAAAGTAAAAGCCATTAAACTAAAATGGAAATATGATAGTAAGGAATATCACTGGGGATATAGTCTTCTCTTCTGAATAGTTCTCAAGTAAAATAAAGCTGGAGGCTATACATTCTGTGTTCTTGAGTACAGTAGGTAAGCAGCAATTAAAATGGAAAATTGTAGCAAATACTATAACTGATACATTGATGAAATGCATCAGGAGGATTTAAGTGACTGCATCCTGTAGTCATAATCAGGTTTTGCTAAATAAGAGTAGGTCATAGAGAAGCTGCTTTTTAATGTAGCATTCATTGTTTCAGGAAAGAAAGAAGTCTTGTTGTATATTAAGTATGTATAATTTCCATTTTGATCAGCATAGTATAACTTTGTCCTCATGTGCAGGAACTCAGCACTTCTGAACAATGAATCATTATGATTATGCAGAAGCTTTAAAATTCTGTAGAATGTGCATCACCTCTTTGGATGTCATGCAGGAACTCGCACATCTTCCAATTTTTACATAATACCTTTCCTATATATTTGCTTACTTATGCTTTCTACCTTCTTATACATACTTATGCGTAACCTATACAGTTCACTTACTTATATGTAACTCTTCTTATACATCTTATTCATTTTCTTATACTGCTTATTCATGTTACTCTACTTATATATTTTACTCTATTTTTACCTAACACAGTACTTATACATTTTACAACTTATCCATAATGCAGTACATATACATTTTGCATCTGCTGTGCATGAGATTACACATTACTTGATCTTTCCTCTACTTTGTCCAAGAGCTCTGCACACACTTTTCAAATAATAAGATTGGTTCCTAATCCAGTGCAGTACAGTCCTTTTTATCTATGCCTTGCTGTCTTGATATTTAGCCTTTCAGCTTCTACTTTCCCAATTCTTTTACAATTTAGCCCAGTTTACCTTTTACTCTTTGATGAATTCCTAAGGGCTCTAATAGATGGGCTCCAAATCCAGGCAAGCAGAGTCAAGATGTTAACAGCAGCAAAACCCATCCAGTGATCAGCAGCCAAGTTAGTCCAGGAAATCCAAACAACCAGACAACAAAGGACAGGGAGCAGATACAAGCCTGTCCTACCTCTCTTTCTTCTCTCTCCTGACTGAACCTTCTGGCAGGGCTTTAAAAACCCTCCAGGAGCTTATCTGCTGAATATGGAAGGCCAGGTGAAGCTGGTGAGGGTAATTCCAGCCTGGTCTCACTCTGAGGGCTCCAATAGGAATAACTACAGATGGTTTGGCTGGGGCACACTGTCATGGTTCAAAACACCTTACAACACTCATGTATCTCAGTCAATATTCTAAAATCAAATATTGTTTTTCTAGCTCTTAAAGTGTAATTTTGGTTTTGAATCTTCAAGAATGCTTTTAAAATATTCTTTCATAGCAATCCTATATCATATGTTAGTGAGCAATATAAAAAAGAGGACTTAGGACCAATCATAAAATAAACTGATGAAAATACCTCTAGGTTTGGTAACTGCAAGGCAGTAAGTTTAAAATTGAACTTTTCCACCTGTGTTCAATTCATCCTAATAATAGCTAAACTTGACCATTGCTGATTTTGCACTTTTCCATACAGAAGCGAAGGTCCAATCATTTAGAATTACTCTGTACTCCAGTAATTAGGGTTTTCTCTGTGAATCAGTATTCTTGTTTCAAGCTCTAATGGCTAGATTTTAACAAATAGCCATTTTACTTAGCTTCTGAGCACCTGCAAGAACTGAGAGGTTTGGGACCTGGCAGAGTTTTGTGACTCAGTCTTCAGGGCATGCTATCATTTTTTTTCCCTGTTGCCTCTTTACGTACAATATAATCCAAATCACAGATGTTTATTTTTGCTGAAAAACATCCTCAGACATTTTAGGATAAGTAAGATCTAGGCATCTCGATCTTTATTCAGGCTTTGGTAGTACTTTGCTCAGCAAGCAGTCCCACTGACTTCCATGAAATTATTTTTGAAATTTATATGCTGTTGAACAGGAGTGAAAATAACAGGAGGCTAGTCCTAGGATTGCAGGGCTTTTTTAAGGGTCTGGTGCATGCTTTTGCACACATTTATTTTTGTGCAGTTTTGCAAGACTGCTAGGCTAGGTAAAAACTAACTGATAAAACTCATATTTCAAGATGACTCATCCTCTAGGGTACATTTTCAAAGCCTCTGTATGCTGAAAGACAGGGCAGAAACTGATAATACATGGGGATAAACCAGGGAATAATAGCTTCATCGAATAAAGCCCCATTCAAACAAGACCTATGAAGTCATAGACCAAAAGCAAAAGATGTCCTTCTTCTGAGATATCAGTTAATTACAAAAGAAACAAGAGGCAGTGCTGAAACATCTGTCCTAAACTGAAATTTAGTTAGACTGTTGGCATAATTTACATTAAATATGCACTACATCAGCCTCATCAAAAACAGCCAGTGGGACACTGAGAGGAATTTACATGCCATGTAACACAGGGAGAACTGAGATCTTGCAAGAGCTGTAAATGAAGGAAGGCATGGAGCCAAATCAAGTACACAGACTAACTGTATCAACAAGTGTGAGAGCTGGGAGAATGTATGACAGGTAGCAGTCTCCTGCCTTCCTCTCTCATGTGGAGTGTGAGGTCTCTTGATGAGTGGTGTGCTTATCCAAACCTCTGTGTGCTGTGTAAGAATGGGGCAGGCTGGGCTGGTAACAGTAGAGTTTTAATAACTGCACAGAACAGAAGAGCAGGAGAAGGGATGGTTCTTGTTGGGGAGCCAAATAAAAATGGACAAAGTGGGCAATGGAGGAGAGACTGTAGATTTAAATGAATATTTGGGAGTTCCATACTGAGACAGGTAATTGAATTTGAGCTTGGTGAGATCTCATTTGTGAGATATGAGTTCCTGAAGCTTTCAAATGAGATGGGCTCACATCTAAAGAGTAGACTTGCCTATGTCTTTTACTCCTGAACCCTGGAGTATAGCTGGGTATTTTCATCTGGAAGGAACAAAAGTTTCTCTGTTCCAGATTGTCCAGTTAGGATGCATTGACCCAGATTACAAGAGTTTGTGGCCTGCTGTGCTGTGGGGCCTTGATGATAGCTGTTTGACAGGAGAATAATTCAGAAATTTGAGAATCAGCTGAACCAAAAGCATCAAAACCCATGGAGCACATCACTTTGAGATAGTAAGTAGCAGAAATTTCATGCACTGAAATTCTGTATATAATTAGGACAGATCAAGAAGGTGACAGTCATTATGATGTGCTACAGGAGATCAAAGAGGCTACAAGGTTAGAGTAGACAGATTGAATTTCACCTCTGTATAGATTAATAGATAATGTAATTTAAAACTCCTGTAGGTGGCTGCCTCTTCAAATAGCTAGTTAGAGAAGTCATAAAAAGGAGAAGCACCTCTGGATTTATGCATGAGGTTTTAAAACTCTCCTCCTGAAGGGCAGTCAAATTTAACATTCTTGTAGGAATGAGAAAGCCTCCCTGGAAAACAACTTAATCAAAACAAGGAAACCTATAAAAGGAAGATAAAAAAGAACAATCCAAGACTGTAATGGTGAGCTTAAGGTTTATAGACTGCATATTAGACATTCAGAGGAGATGCATTTCTCTGGTTCAAAATTATTCAAGCAATGCAATTAAGCTAAAAAAAAAATCTATTTAAATAATAAGAAACTCACTGAAAATCAGAAGTTATTTCCAACTGAGGATAATAGAAAAGAATATAAATTGTGACAAATTCTAGAAAGTTATACTCTTCATAATAAGTACACATATTTTAAGGAATAATTTGCTAAATACATAGATATTGCTAAGAAGTACTTATTCAGACATATCAGAATCAGACTGCTAGAGATGCAAATGCAATAGGAGTTAAATATGGCTTAGGCGTAATCAAGATATAAATGGACGCCTCAAGAAAGTAAGGGACACAGCAGAAAAGCTATAATAATTCTTTTAAACAGTGAATGGAACAGCTCAGGGAATTTCCCACTTGGGAGTCTTTGTTCATGGGGACAAGTCAGAAGAAATGCCTCAAACAGAAGCATCAGGTTTAAAGCAAGCTGATAAATGCAGAATGAAAATTTGTCAGGCATGTAGTGTAGTTATCCATGGCTTCAGGATGAAATGAGTAGTTGAAAATTGAGTTGTTTGAGGCATTAAATATGGCTTATAATATTTTTAAAAACAGAAATTAATATTAAATAGACACTGTTTATCCAAAAGAAAGGGTGTTCCGGGAAACTAGAATTGGGAAGTCTGGTTTCCGTGCCAAGCAAATCACCAGAACTACAATAAATGATTTATACCATTTCTGAAATGTGGTAAAAATGGGAAAACCTCAGGACCGGGGGTTTTATGTAGAGGACATTCTGCCTTATAAATCTGTTTGAAAGATTAAATGAATATGTGAACAAAGGCTCATTTGATTAATATTGTATGCTGATTTTCAAAAGGTTTTGACAAGACCTTTTACCAAAATCCACAAAAGAAAGTGTAATAGTAGAAGGAGAAAAGGTTCTTTCATGGCTTAGTACTTGGTTGAAAGAATAAATGGACCATTTTCACAGTGATGATCAATATGAACTGTTGGAAATATTCATATTTAACCTGGAGAAGGGATGAGTAGGAAGGTGACAAAGTTAGCAAGTACAAAATCTTTCAGCATAGAAAAATGAAAGAACTGCAAAATGTTCAGAAGGATCTCAAGATAGTCAGTGGCTGGGTAGTAAAATAAATGATGAATTTTTGTAGCAATTACAGAAAAAGTAGAACACTGAGAAAAGTAGTTCTACTTGTACAGTGATTACCGTGATTTCTGAATTAGGCACTACGGGTTGTGAAACAGCTCTTGGAATTACCTCAGTCTGTGCCTCAGGTCTGTCAACTCAGTCGTTTTTCAGCCGTAGTCAAAAAGCATCAACAGGCCCTAAGGAAATGTGACTGTTTTTTAAAAAATGACTGAAAAAAAAATCATCAGAAAAACCAACCAAACCAGTCTATGCTATGGACTTCCTTATTAAAATATTTATTAGAACTGGAAACAGTGCAGAGAAGGACAACGGAGGTTTTTGGCCACACCAAGCAGTTTCTGTCTAGAGGTATTGAATAGGTTTAGGAGTTTGTGACATATGAAATAAAAATGTCATGTAGGATATGATAGAGGTATATTGAAATCACAGATGACATGGATAAAGTGAATGGTTACTTGATCTTTTCTATGATATGACAATTAGATGGCAGTAAACAGAGATTTAACACACATCAGTGTTTTCTTTCACACTATACAAGACTAAATGTGGAACTCCCTGCTAGGGAGCCTTAGGGATTCTGAAAGTAAAAGCATGTTGAAAGGCCTTTAGAGGAATTAATGGAAGAGAAGGTTTTCAGGGACTGTTAGATCCAAGGAAGCACAGGGATAAGTTTCAATTTTCAAGATTTCTAATACACAGATTTCTGGAAGCTCAGAATTCAAATCACTGTATCCATGCCCTATTCTTACATTGTTCATTCTTACATCTCTCTCAGATGACTCTGAGTTAAACAGATGGTGGTGTGAGCAACAGTAAACACCCTAATGTTAAACCTACCAAAGGTGTTGCTTTGAGCACTGTAACACGTACATCTGACAATAATAATGAAAAATGAAATATATTTCATGTTTTCTCCCTCTTCTCATAGATTTGTTACCTGGTTTCTGTCACTGCAAGACTGGCTATGCAGGAGAAAGCTGCAGTCAATGTGCCTTGGGTTATACAGGATATCCTGAGTGCCTGCCCTGCAACTGCTCCCTTGAGGGCAGTGAAAATGATGACCCCTGCATAGGTCCCTGCATCTGCAAGGTATGGATGTCAAATTCTTCTGAGCCATAGAAAGACACTAATGATATTGAAAGATTGCAATTAATGCTCTTTTATTATGCCAGAGCATTCCACTGGTCTGCCTAGCTGTGTTACTATCTATGTTAGCCACTTCTCACAGAACGCTTTTTCTTTGTCCTGTAAAATCCTAGAAGGTCTCAAATCATCTCAGAACTCACTGCAATCTGCATAGTCACCTAGGAGCCTGCTGCCAGTCATATAAGTCCTTAGAAATCTCTAACAAAGGGATACTTAAGAAGCCTGTACATCATTTGTTTCAAACTCCATCCTTATCTACTCAGAAACTATGTTTACAGTACTGTGGATTCTAAAACTCACCCATAAATGTGACTCAAAAAGAGAAAATTGAGTAGATGATCTATTAAAACAAGAAAGTTGCCTTTTAGGAGTATTCATTGGCGATATATGACATTCTTTCCTGCCTTAGGATAGTTATTTAGAAATCACTAACATGTTTAAAAAACAAAAATCTATCCTTTCTGTAGCAAGAATTTCTTAATTTCTAGGAAGAATATTTAAGAGGGTTTTTCTCTGTGTGCCATTGTGTACCTCTGCCAAACTATGTCTTGATCTTATATTGAAATGAAAAGCATTTTAAAGCACATGCATCTACTTATAAAATACCTAGCTGTCAGAAAAGCCTTAGAAATGGTTGTGCTTTCTAAGTCACAGTCTAGTAAGTGACCATGAGTACGCCCAAAGGACAGCTTACTGTACTGTGGATCGATTATTCTGTACTGTACTTGTGGGAATTCCCTCCTAAAATTTCACTAACAGAATTAGTCACAAATGAGAATTTAAAAATACTTACATGACATCTTAAATACAGGAATGTACAAAAAATGCTTCAATCTGATGCTGTGGACACACACACACACAAAGCTCTGGTTTGACAGCTGAATAGCACTGAAATCTACTCAGAGAATTATCTGATCCTCACTATATGTAACAGCCACATGCTTTCTGTCAGAAATAAGATCATCCTTACCACATTTATAATCACTTAGCCACCAAGTCTAGAAGATCATAAAAGGGTGATTTTGCTGTGTTCTGGCTTGGAATGGAGCTTTGATGAAGGTGTATTATGCTAAATACCTAACACTGCTTAATGACTCTTATAATGTTATTGATGTAAAGCCATGACCTGTTAGTACACGCAGACCAAAATGAATAAATAAGGAATAGAAATAATTGTTCCTATTCCAGAGAGTTCTCATTATATGCACTTTTTCTTCATTGTTCATCTTTTGTCTTCTTTGTGCTCCTCCAATCCCTTTTTAAGTGCTTGTGGGAGAAAAATTATACTTTTTGTAGATGACTGAGATATAGATGCATACACATTTATTTTCCCTAGCAATCTTCAAATTCAAATCAAAGCAGAGTATGGTCAAAGGGACACTGAAATCATCAGATTAGTTATGCTCCATATGAAGAATAAAGTGGGATGTCTGGTTAATAGCAGGTCTTAAGAAAAATGCTTCCCTTCTTTTAATCACATCTTTCAATTACCTATGATGAGTTGTGAATTTGCTGAAGATAGTTTTCTTGTAAAGGAAATTGCTGAAAAGCATTTCCAACTGTAAGCAGCAAAATGGAACAAAGTGGGCGTTAGATTGTTGTCTTTACCACAATAACTAGAGTAAACTAAAATACATAATGGGGGGGCAGCTATAAAGGCCTTTTTTCATTAATTATTACAACTTTATGAATGTATGTGGTCGAAGTCTCATCTGTGGATAGCTTAATACTGCACTGAAAAGTAGTGAGAAATACATGGGGTTGCAGAAACATTGGTTTATTTGCTGAAGGATAGGTTAGATCTCCTTTCCAACTCTGATTTTTATTTATCTATTATTCACTGAATTTGCTGCCTACTCAGTAGAATTCTTTACATTTTACTCACAGATGATGTTTGTGACTGCAGAGTGGGCAACTTTGCATTTAAACACATTTGCTTTTTAGCTCTCTTTTTATTTTTCCCACTCTGCACACACTAAGCATATCAACATGGTATGAAACTTTTGGAACTAATGTTCATAATTTTAGTTTCTTAAATAATGAGTGAGAGTATCTCTGTGCCCAGATGTTGCCCACATTATTTTGCACATGAAGCAAGAGTAACCAGTTGATTTTGACATACCCGTGGCAGTAATATGAATTGATAAGTCCCAAGATTTCTGGTGAAAGTGTAAAAATGCCAGTCTGGAGATTAATGAGATGTTGAAGTTAAATATAAGTAACTGATAACCTAGAATTTTATTAAAGATACTTGTGGTTTGTTTAATAGTCTCTATATTATTGAAGAGGAGTATAGAGCACAGCAGTACAAACACAGCAAAGATACTTTGCTACACATATTGTTACTACATAATTAGCAGTGAAAAACCTTACTACATTTTTAATGTATCTCCCTTTTTGCTAGTCATTGCCTCTTCCCGCACACTGTCTCTATTCTCTCTTAGTTCTTGTGTTCTCTGTCCCTTCTCCCCATACCTCTACCTGCTTTGCCCTGCTTCTTCCACCTTGGCCACATCTTAACCAGGAGGCTATCAAGTGGCTTTTAGTGAATTTGCTTCAGAGCTGTGTGTTTTGAGCTATCTTAGACTACACAGTGTTGGCAAGGTTTTTATGAGGTGTTCATCCTCTGCTCATGCTGAGCCAACAGATTGGTCCTGTGTGCATACCTCAGAGCACTGTCTCCAGGGTTAAAGGGATTGTGCATAATACTTCTGAAAGGGGAAGAATTTTCTGAGCTATGTTGGAGAAAATTACTAAGCCAGCACCATATCATGAGCCTCTTGCAACACATTCCTTGTAGAAAACCTAGCTTTAATTCTGCCTATAGAACAAATTGATTTATAGTGTAAGATAGTGGGATTTAATGCACAACATAAGCTTTCTATGAAAAATATAATTACCAAATGCTAAGTTTCGAATAGCTTATGTATATTTAGTGACTGTCTTTCTGCAGGGGACAGGTTTGCAAACCTGGCTGCATGGCTGGCAAACACATGTAGTAATGGAAAGAAGTGTAACCCTTGTAGCCCTTGTATATATCCTGAATTCAGCTATTGATGACAGACCTCTAAAAACTGATATTCTGAATGATTAGCACGACTACTGCTATGTACCTGCAGTTTGCATCAATTGGATGTCCATGATTTTATCAGTTGTACCTACATACTGCTGTTGTAAAGGTCATAACATTGTGCCATACTTCCTTTCCCTCCGAGACGTACCAGTGCAAAGGGTATAAATTAGATTTTTCCCTGAAATAAAGTATATCCATTCATAGAGAAGAAAAATGATAACTCTTTTAATGTCCATATTTGTCCTTTTATTTACATGCAGCCATATAGTGCCTTTTATTGTGTAAAGTATTTGCTACTAACATTCATAAATAAGAAAATCTTTCCTATAAATGCCTTTAGAGTCCTTCTGAAGAGTAAAAAGCCAGTAATCTCTTAATTCTCATCTATAACAACTGAAGTAATACTCTAATGTGCCTTTCCAGGAACACGTTGAAGGAGAAAACTGTGATCGTTGCAAACCAGGTTTCTTCAATCTTCAGCAAAATAATCCTGAAGGCTGTGAGGAATGTTT
Source organism: Lanius collurio (assembly GCA_020086605.1). NCBI lineage: Eukaryota > Metazoa > Chordata > Aves > Passeriformes > Laniidae > Lanius > Lanius collurio. The sequence goes on from JACBWW010000002.1 coordinate 458,920, forward strand.
CTGCTCTGGAAAAACAAACATCTGCACTAACTCTCACTTTACCTACAGAAATGTAAGAAAAATAATACCATACCAGTACATGTCATTGCTTTTGTGTTTTTGTGTGTTGTTGCTCACCACTGTCACTACGTTTCTTCTTGTTAGAAGATCATGTATGTTCATTATGTCCCCTGTGAGTTCATGTTCCTTATGAGTCCCTTCCAACTGGAGCTATTTTACAGTTCTATGATATTTTTCATCTATCCAAAAGAAAATGCTTACAAGCTTTGTCTCTTTTCTTTGTGAGAAAGTTCTGAAATAGAGCAGTCAGAACAGTGAAAAGCACAAAAGAAGCTATAACAATAAAAAATGAAGCCATATCCATAAACACAGTCCTGGAATGTGCATGTATAACAACTCCTGAGTTAAATGCTTCATATCCATAGGGCAGCCTCTTTTCCAGGTAATTATTAAATTTCTAGACCTGAAATAATGAAGAATTTTGAAACACTAAATGTACAACACACAGCTTAAGTAAGAAAAAGGAATGCCTTGCAGGGGGCATTTTGAATGCATTTCTTTTGTATGCTGCATTCCTAGGAAGGGATGTGAGAGGGAGATGAACCTACTGTTCTTATTTGTACTGTAGAAAAATGTCTTTAGCCTGCAAATATACTCTAAACTGTAAATTAGTTCTCAAAGCTCAGACACTGATTCCACTGAAACGGATGTATGCTACATATTCATGCCTGGAGATTGAATTTGGGAAATGTGTTCCAGGTCTACTAGCTCCTGAATTTGGCCATATTGCTATACTGGAAGTCCGGGAATAACATCATATATGTCTAGTGTTCTCATTTACATGCCAGCAACTTGGGAAATTTTCCATTCCATGGCTGAGCTCATTTATTGTTCTGCCTCTATCCAGGATCCAGAAACCATTCTTGTATGAACAGTGTGCTCTTTTCTGATGATTCATTTCTAGTTATGGGATTTCAGAAATTCAAATTCTGGTGCTTTCCAGCACCAAAAAAGTATAAAAGTATAAAAAGTCTATCTGAACTTGTAAGTTTTAAGGTTTTAGCATTGAAAATTATTACAAATTATGCTGCTAACAGCAATCAGAAAATGTATATCCATTTGTCAGCTCATCTTCTGTACAATCTGACTGATATTATTTATTAAAAAGTTGCATAATATTTGTATATATTCTTGCACATATGTTTGTATGATAGAATTTCCTTCTTGCTCTGAGCCATGAAGCACAGAATGCAAATACTTGCAGTAATTTCAAACTCAGAAGTTGTAACTCCCAGTCACATGCAATAAGAAATATTTTCTGTTACTACTTTGTGTTTTCCATGGTTCCTACACTGCTATTAAACTCAACCATTTTTTTTAAAAATGGAAGAAATAGAAGCTGTGACAATTGAAATGATTGGTGTCCTGATTATTAATGTAATGTGAGTTTTACTTATTTATTTGCCTTCCTATCATTATAGATAGAAGACATGAATGGTTGGTATCTGAGTGACTTACCAGGTCTCATCAGAGTTATCCCCATGCAGAAGAGATTTGATGGGCATCAGCAGCTTAGCATCAGCAACGTGGCTGCACAAAAAGTACTGCCACAGATTTACTACTGGAGTGCACCCAGTTCTTATTTGGGCAACAAAGTAAGTGCAGATGATACCTGCCTAAACACTAATTTGATATATTGAGAAAAAGGGTAAGGCTTTGAAAGGGGGTGGAACTGAGTTAAATTGGTTAGCTATTTGACCAGAAAAATTGCAAGCAGAAAGGAATCACCTGTGTGGAGTATCCTTGTGAGGCAAAAAGTTAGGTAGAGAAAGTTAACTAAATACCTTTAACCTTGAGCCCTCTTTGGTCACCTGCTGTCAGGTGTTAGAGAAGTCCAGATAGTTCACAGCATTGGGTTTTGAATGAACTAGCTGGTGTGTGGTTCAGCTTGGCCTGTTCTCTTCCCACTTTGTCCTCTGCTTTGAAAACCAGTTCCCTCATCTGCTTTTCAGAGATGCAGGTTGTGTATCAGATGTTGTGGGGGCGTGTTGCAAAACTTTAGTGTTTGTCAGGAAACTTGTGTGTGGGGAACTCTCTGCCCTGGAACTGAGAAAATGCTGTTGTGAGCTTTGTCACAGTTCTAATGCACATAATCAAGTCTGCATAAATCTAAGCGTGAATATACACACATATTCACGCCCCACAGGTTAATACCAAATCCACAATACTTCCATACTTTTTAACAATGCTAATATTTTTTCATGAAAATCTTTTCTTTTTCCATAGAATAGAATTGAAGACCAAATGAGTCTTAAATGTGAAGAAAGCTTAACAGCTTTCCATTTACCGTAACCCTGATTATGCTAAAACTTATCAGAAACGCTAATACTGATGTATTTCAGCACGTTTTCCTCTGTAGTCTCTTCAGGCTAGTCGACCTCTTATTTATTTCTTCCTTTTGGCTGAAAATCAACATGACAGAAGGTAAGTGAGCACACTGAAACTAAATAGCACCATTCTGAAGAATTGGGCATCCTGTTCATGGCCTATAAATTGTTAAAGAGAGTCAGGCTGGGCAAAGGGGAGTTTCTTCCATAATATTCCATGTCTGGTGAACTTACCCTGAAATAATAACTGATACTTTTCCTGACAGAATTTCATCTTACTTCTAGTCAGTGAGTGAAATAATGGTAGGAATATGTACAAATTATTTGAATGTGGAAGTTATTTTTTTGGTGTAATTTGGAGGCCCTTTGTGGTTGCTGTCAGATACCGCTGTATGAATGAAGCAATTTGCCTTAATAACTGAACCATATAAATTTTTGATACTACAATAACAGTGAAAGCACTCGAATTACCACAGTACATCTTAACTGTCATGTTGCATCACATAAACTATAGTCATAATGACATGCCTAGGCCAGATGATTTATGCTATGGAAAGGGAAATGGAAATAGAATATTGAGAGTCCTTATTTGTAAACGCAATAAAACATTTCTCAAAATAGCTGAAACTGAATAAAACTAAATAGCTGAATCTAGATAAAAACATCCTTTCTTGAGAATAACTGCTAGCTATAGAATCATTGGTATCTCAAAGCGTGCAAACTGTAAGAATTTTTGTCTTAAGAAACACAGAAAAAAATTAAGGAAATGTTTTATCAAGATGTACACTTATGTTGTAATCTGTAAACCTTGTGTCACAGAAAGCTGCCTTTCCTTTATATTGTTAAAAATATTGCTCTTAAATAATATTCCCCAAAATATAATTGAATAGTGAGAGGCATTTCCTAGTTTTCGAATATAGCTCTAAAACCAAAAATAATTATTTTAACATGAAGTTGGCGTGTCTTGTGTGTGCTTCCACAATGTTGACTGACATATGTGTGCTATCTGCTTGTTTTACATCCATCTCCAACTGCCTCTTTTGGAGGAAAAAAACATTGTAAAGAGGATGCCCCTGCACAGCCTTCAGCTTTTCCTTTTACATCTAAATCTGGGTGACACTAGGCTATGTGATAGTGGTCTTTGACTGTGTCTTGAAGGAGGCATTATAAATAACAAGAGGCTGTAGATAGTAAAGGATTCTTGTTTATGTCAGAGTGGGATAAAAACATGAGCATATTAGTCTAACATCACCATGCCCTTTTAGTTTTCTAAATATATGTGCTGCTACCAGAACTTAAACTTGGTTGTATAAAATGAGGTAATTTTTCAAAATGCCACATAATTTGCATTTGAACTGCAAAACTGAACACTGTTTTTGACTCAGAATACATTTGGGAGTAATCTGGAAGAACTTAATTTCTAGAAATAAAATATCCAGTGGAAAATTTTGAGAGAACGGATTTAAAGTGGCTAGTATTAAGGTTTTAGTAGGTATCATAAAACAGTTTATATTCTTGCCTGCCTACCTTATCATAACCTACTGAACTAAGGATTGTGGCAATCATGAGGACTTGTCCTCTGTTAAACCTTCTAGTATCTGAAAAATTGCATTATTCTATAAACTCTAATTATATTTTAGGTATTTGAAAACTCCATTCAGTTTTTGTTAGCTGTTTCTTGAATTGTTTTGACAATGGAACTGTAATTTTCTTTTAAACATGTGTGCATGCTAAAATTTTTTATGAATTTGTCTGAAAGTGTTATGAGTTACAGTATGATAACGTTTGATCACAGCCCTGAAAAGGAAGTATGAAATTAATTAAAAATTAGATACTCAACTCAGCAGGATAATGTGAAACATTTGTTTCTTTAAGGTCAGTGCAGAAGGGTTAGGTGTGTGTGATATTTCAGAAGTCTAACGTTACGTATGTACTCTGCCTCTGATGCTTCTTCAAAAAGCAATTCGATAATTTGTATGATGAGTAGAAATCCCTCAAAATTAGACAAAAGTAAACATGATATTCATCGTATCTAAACATATGACACCCTTCCCCACCCCTCCATGATACAAACATGAGAGGTGGCTGAGGCCACTTGAAATTTCATGAGGAAACATCCATCTTTGGTTACATGCTTTATTTTTTTCTCTGCAGCTGCAAGTTCTATCTTCCTTTCAAGGGCTAGCTTTAACTTGAAGGTGGAGATTTAGCCTGTGTTTTTCAGGTGGTTAGGGCACTGCCTTTGGTCAGCAGTCACAGGTTAATTCTGTCCTTAGGTGGAGTTCATCTTAGAATTCAAATACCTGGACATTGTTAGATCTCAAGGAGCAGCACACAATACAACCCATCCAACTCTTCCATCTGGGTTTTGAGCAGAGACTAATGTTGCCATTACTCAAACTGCAGACATGATGGAAACCTAAACCACTTTTTCTCAAAACCACTATATGCATACTGACAGACTTGGATTGAGAAGTTTCTTGAGTCCAACCCTGTTTTACAGTTGTACAGCATGATGCCATTCACTATAAGTAAGGTTAAGGTAAGCTGGTCCTTCATCAAGCCAGAGCATGTTGAAAATTAAAGCAAAAAATGTTTAAATGTTAAGCTTTGCTATCTCTTGGAAAAGATTTTGGACATCATGTTTGTCAACTCCACAGACCTAAAGCAGCCATATGGTAGATATTTTTCTTTCTCTGACTTCTAGTTAAACAAAAAGGCAACAGCTGAAAGTTTTATGTATTCTGTGCATACAGAACAGGGCGGGGACTTTTTGACCCTGTCACTTCATTTATTTTTTCCTGTTATTTTATAATTAGCTATTTGCTAATAATGTATTTTCTGACTTAGAGAAGTCATTGTTTCTTTGAGTCCAGACATGAAGATACTTTAATAATCTTGTAGTCAATACATACAAATTTTAAAGATCTGTCAACCCTTTAAAAGTACTTTACTTGTGGAAAACTAGATTGGGATAGAGTGAGCAGTTTTTTTCGTCACATATTATCTATTTCAGACTGCCTAGAATACCTCATAGCGTTAAATATTGAATTATAAAATAATCATAAACTAGGTCCTCATGGCTTTTATGTTTATTTCCTTCCATTTGTTTTCATTTCTTAGCCAATTCTGATACAAAAGGCAGAATAATGTAAGCAAATTGCAGTCTATGGCTCCCAGGGGGGAAGGAAGGAGTTGAGATCCAAAACATAAAGAAGCATAAATAATACAATAATCATCTGGAACTGAAATGCCAGGATCAATTGTCCTAAATTATGAATGCATCTAAGCCCAGAAAGCTTCACCTAGTATTGTCATGGTTTCATATCTCAAGAATTTCTTGTTCATAGGACATGATGGAGTTAAATAGACACACAATTCCTTTTCTTTTAGTGCCTGCTTCAAGAAGGAAAACAATCTAACATAATACCTTTTGGTATAAATGGATGAAGTACAAGTTAAATTGTAGTTGGAAACTACTATTTTTACCATCAGTTGATTTTGAAATTATTTGACCAAATGAAATTAATCTAGCTACAGAATTCCAGCACTCAGCTGTGTCTTAAATTCAACGAACAGACTGATTTTTTAAAGCATGTGTCTGTATCACTTTTATTGTCTGGGAAGCGAAACAGTGAAACTTAGGTGGGTTGGCATGATCTCCCTTTGTGCACCTTTGTAAGAAAACCCTTTCTTTCAGCTGGTTATATGGACAGCCTAGGCTGTCAGAAGAAGATTTTGTTCCCTGATGCATATGGGTTTTCCAGATTTAAGCAGGTCACCCTTCAGTAACCTAGGACTAGAGCTTGAAGTATCTGCTCACTGTGTAAGGGAGTTTTCATCCGTGATGGTAAGGCCAGTACTTCACGATGAATCTGCCTTTTTTATACCCTCTGCACATGAAAGCGTCAGCCCCATGTTTGAATGTGTTATAAAGCACATCTCTGAGCCTGCAAAAGCAAATTGGGAATGTCGTAGGGAATGTGATCCTCAAGTGTAAGGCAAAACATAACAAAACCAATTTTTTTAGGGTTATATGCATTTTATCCAAATCTGTAGAAAAAACAGTAATAGGCATTATCAGCACATAGTATGCAAGAAATACCCATTCAGTGTAACATCCCTGAAATTATTTACAGTTGCCGTAATTTCGGATTTTTTTTAATAGTCAACAGCCAACACTTGGCAGAAGATTAAAATGATTCATTTAAACCTAAAAAAAAATAAATTTTGTAAAGACAGCCACTTCAGTATCTTTTGTCTTTCTTACTGAAATGCATTCTTCTAAGAAAAAGATTTCATTTATTGTAGGTTTTTCATTTCATAACAAGTAACATTAAACTAATCTAAAAAATGTTGTTTGATTTTAAATCACAATCTAAACTAGCCTGACTGAAACTAAGTCACCATGGTAATCAGACTCAGTCAACAGTATGAAGTTGTCTTGAATTTATACCAAATGTGCTGTTTATTTTATTAGCACTTATTTCAATATAGCTTATAAAAATTGAGATAATAGGCAGAGTTGGATGTGGGAAAAATGAGACAGAGCAGACATCCAAGGGAAGAGCAAAACATTTTAAGGATTTGAACCTTGTCTGATGCTTCCTTTAAGTTTACTTAATTTGTATTTCATGATTTGGTTTAGATTCTTTATTTTTCTTGAAATATTCTTTCAACTTGGCACCATGTAATGGACAGGGGTAGGTCTCTGCATTCTCTCACAGCTGTGGCTTGCCAGATTTTGCTTGGTCCTCAGTACAAAGTGAAACAATATTAGTACTGTCCTACTTGGGGCTCAGCTACCCATGACTGTAAAGAACCACCAAGAGATAAGTAAATTTACACACTTTGTTCCTCGTTAATGCTTTTAATGATGTTTGGGTAGCCTGTTGGGACAGTTCAAGTACAGCCATTATTGTGATTACCAGGAAACTAAGGATGCCCAGTAGACTGTTACGGCCTCTTTGTGCCTTGGAAATGGGTAGAAACAGGGCTCAGACTCCAGCTGAGTACATTGACTGCAGTATTTCATATATCCTATGTTACATTTAATTTCTTAGTGCTAAAATCATCTTACACTACCCTAGATAAAAGAGGAAATTTACTGTTGGTGAAATTATTTCATAAATCTCAAGTGTCCTTTGTGTTACCTGCTTACCCAAGTCTGCCTTGAAGGCAAGGGTTTCAATCAATAGAGGCAGTTGAAAAATGGTGAAACAAGCAGGAAATAAAGCAGTTTCACAAAAGAAGGGAAGGCTAGAGAGAGAGAACACTTAGAGGTGATAGGAAATAATGAAGAAGGAAGTAAATTGGGGGAATATGCTTTCCAGCTTGCAAAGTCTTACTCTTCCATTTCTTTGATCCCAAATACTAAAATACTGAAGGGTCTGAAAAAGCAGAAGAAAAATTTTAAAAGTCTTTGACTTGGGAAGAATTTTGAGATAGCTAAATTGAAGAGTGGTTACTTAACAACTGCAAAGGAAAACTGGTATTTCTGAAAGGGAGGATGCATAGGGGTTTTGTTCTTCTTATATTTCATTCCTCTTATATACATTTCTCTGCATGCTAAATACTTCATCAGCAAATAAGTGTTTGCTTTGAAAACTATATTTAGAGTTCCTTGCTGATCACAGGGTACCTGTAAGTAAAGTGTTTAATCAAGTTTTACTCACTTAGATTAATCAGAGAGAATTTCTAGACCAAACATCTAGTTCATATTGGGTTACACCAGGAGTGTGATAAGGAATTTATGCCCATCACCAAAAGGGTATACTTGGGAAATACTGAAAGATCACTCTCAAAATATTGAGAGCCATGAAGAGATGGTGTTAGGTTTAGTTTCCAGATTTTCCTTTATGAATAAACAAACTGCTATTTCTGTTTGATTTACTTGCCCCCCACCCAATTTACTTCAAATTTAAGTGATTTACAAAATCTTGAAATAGAATGTAATTGAAATTGTTGAGTTTATATAACTCATTAGTAACACTGCATGATGCCGCTAAGCTTTAGTTTTGTAATTTTGTGGTGCTCAATTTTGCTTTCCACATCAAAAAGGCAGTATGCAGCAGGGCAGAAATACTGAGAGTTTCTGATGGTGCACAAGTGCACAAGGGAAACAGCCTTTAGCACAAACCATTTTTTTGTTTTTTTCAATCTGTGCTATATTTTTTTTGAGGTTTGACATGCTCAGTAGCATCTGATGATTTCAAAATTGTCTTTACATGCAGCTTCTCTACAAGATCGATAAATTCCGTTTCCATTTTACATATAGGAATTAGCCTTTCTTTTCTATATGTATGTCCTTAGAAACTAAGTTTTGGTGCCTAAATTTGATTGATTAACTACCTTGTGTCATTAAGAACTTTTAAAAGCAAACAGGTGTAGCACAGGTGCCCAAATCCAAGTGCTAATCACCTGTGTACATATGCAATTAGGAAGTCCATGTGTGTGAATTTAAGGGACTCATATTTTATTGTAACGGTGTTAAGGGAATTTTTAATTAATTCACAGATGTGGGAGATCTAATCCATCTAACTTGGTTAACAGCATTTTACATCTATTGTCATTAGCAAAAAGGTTGTGTGTTTGTAAAACAAAATATTGGCAGGAGCCACTGATTTTTAATAAACAAAGCAGCGTTAACTAACAAGAGTACAGAAGATTTAAAAGTGGTGTAAATGGTTGAAAATTGTACAAATTCAATTAAGACATCATTAGTGAAAGAAAACCCAAAGTGATATTCAAAGTGTACACAAAGTAATACTTCTAAAATTTGTGTTAGTTTATGGGAAGCAGTAAATATATTGGCTGTAATATAAATCCAAGGAATTGATTAGTGAAATGGTAACTGGAACTGATAAAAAAGTAGCATAGTAATGATCAGAAGTTTGAATTACTTACTTAGTTTTAACTTGTGTTTTCATAGAGTCATCATTCTAAGCATATTAATACTGAGTATCATGCTTTGATCTAATACTTGAATAGGGTATGAAGCATCCTTTATTTAAATCCTGTAGGTCCTGTGCCTCATGTATGCTATTGCATGTCTCATCTACCCTGGCTGCTCTGAATGGACTCATACTGCTTTGCTAAATCTCTAGAAGGCAAAATGAGATCCATTACTTTACATTCCTAGTAAGTTTGCATACTGTAAGATGATCTTTAATAGAAGAGAATGATGGCGAAAGAGATTTTATTTTCTAGACAGAGGCCCTAGCTTAATACAATAGATTTCTTTACGAAGTGGGAATTTTAAATATTCTGTTAGTTTTTAGAAGTAAGGATTACCATAACTATCGAATAAATTTTTATTTTTCTTCTTGGACCCAAGATAGAAAAGGGTTAAGACCTCAATATTTGGCATATTGAAGGGATAATCATGTGTTAGAACCCTAATCTGAACTGCAATGAATTATTAAACAAGTGGTTTGTTGGATGATGGAATACTACCTGCAAAGCAGTGCTCGTCTCCTAGAGGCACATCCAGAGCTAACTGAATTGAGCCAATTAGACTGACTGTCTCTTCAATGTGTTGTGACCTATCAATGGTAATGGCTTATTGTGATGATAAATGAACCCATCTCTCAAACTGAAGCCTGAGTACACACTTCAGCAGTTTCCCTGAATCATAGGGCCATTACCTATCAACTTCAGATTGACAGGAGTGGCAGCAGTGAGAGCAGAAGGCATGCATGAGTAGAGACAGATGATTGTTTTACCCAAATGAGTATATTTGGACTTGTTTTTGGTGGGGTTGTTTTGTGGTTTTCTTGGGTTTTTTAATGGGCCTGCGTTAATATTCTATGTTTTGCTGGAATGTTTCTGACAATAAATGCAGTACTAACCCTGTCTCCTGAGACGGCTGGGCGAATTTCTGATTGGTATCTACATACCTTTTCAGTTTCACAGGCACTCTGAGTTGTGATACAGGTTAATCCTTTTTTTTTCTAATTGCAGAGTGCGATGTATGTTTTGCCCTCTTAGCTCTGTCACTTTATTTTCCAGAGCTAACTTCCTCAGAAAAATGGGCAAGATAGAAGAACTGTAACATTATCAATATTTTTCATTATTTTATTAAAAGCTTTTGAAACGATAAGTATCAAATATCATGAAATACTTGACACTTCTGGATCAATTCCTTGGCTAGTTTAAGTCTTTTTAGAGATAGGAAAATTTTTCATGGTGAAGGCAGTCATTTTAACAACTTTGTGTCAGTTTTCTTCTAGGCTTTTTTTTTTTTTTTTATTTTGAGAATTTCAAGTGTGTTTTTTACTTGAAAGTAACAATGCCAGAGATATATCCCTTCAGTCTAACGTTCTAAAAGATGATTTTGGTTATGACTCAATTTTTAAAATGAAATTGCAGAAGAGAAATGGCTTTGTATATTTGTATTTGCGTCTCAGTTATCTCTATAAAATAGCTGCAGTCTCCTCTGAAGGTGTGACCTGGAGTGAATAGTCCTTTAAATGAAAGGGTTTAAGTAATGCAATTAGCCAGTCACTACAGCAATCCTCTCCATATCCCTGCATCTCTTATTCAGTATGTCTCATACCAGAATGTTTCCTGACCTGTGTCCTGGTGAGCTCTGCCTCACTGCAGCACATATTTGACTACGCAGTTACTAAGGGAAAACTTACACAAATCTAAGTATTCCTTGCCATCAACTAGGTAGCTTGTTTGCAGAAATATTGATATAAATACAGTGAATAGAAATCCATAGTTTTCCATCAATATTGTACCTTCCGTGCTCCAGAAAAACCATAACACAGTATTTCATTTACTTTGAAGTTATTTGAAGCTCAGATGATCAAAGTCTGTCATAATAGAGAAGAACTCTTTCTTCTTACATATTTTAAATCAAATGCAACAATACAGAGCTGTACATATATCTAGTAATTTTAAATGTTTGCCAAGCTAAAAAAAAAAAAAAATATGGAAAAGTTAAAAAAGTGAAATGGAAACTAATAGATCAGTATTCTGTTGTGATTTGCTATGGCAAGAAGAGTTCTGAAGTTAATAAACCCTTGCAGTCCAAAGTAATAAAAGTGGTGCACCGAAACTGCAATTTTTAACTTAGTAAGTAGATTTGTAACAACAGATGCTGTTTAAGCTAATCAAATAAATAGATACCTTGTTTGGTCAGCTGTGTCTTATTACTCAAATGTGTGAGCTAATTCTTTTTAGTCTGCTGTGATGAGAAGTCCTTTTGAGAAAGAACTTTCTACAGTTTTGATGCTGAGATTTGTCTTCTGTGCCATGCAGCCCAGTGAATTTTTCCTCTCTTTCATAGAGGATGTATTAGCTCAGTTTAGATAGATGCACAAAAATCCAGTTTTGTCACTGTCCTGTGTCTTTTGTTTTATATAAAATACATGAGAAATATACCTATACATTTGAATAGATATCACTTTATGCACGTGTCTTATTTGTTGAACAATAATACGCATGTATAACACAAAGGATGAAAGAGAATCAAAATAGCCACATGAGATAAAAAAACACCAGAAAATTAAATGCAAGAATGATCAAGACAATTTTTCTCAAAAAAACTCTCAAGCTTTTATGTTAAAGCTAGCTGACAATGTTTCATTAAAATACTGGTTATGCTTTTTCCACTAAACATTCTCAAATTTTCTGTTGCCAACATTAGAGGGAGATATTTGTTTCAGAATTTGGAAAGTGAGAGCTTCTGTGGCATTAATGGAGCTGGCTGAGGACCTGCAGTTCACCTTTGAGGATATGTCACTGCAATTTTCTTCCTTTGTTTCTGAAAAGACACAGTAGTAGAAAAGTTCTAACGTTTGGTAAGAAGTTGGAGATTCTTATCTTGGAGAAAAAGGCTCAGGGGGTCCTTACTGCTCTCTATAATAACCTTAAAGGAGGTTGTAAACAGGTGACCATCGGTCTTTTCTCCCAGGTTACAAGCAACAGGACAAGAGGAAAGAGTATCAGGTTGTGCCCAAGGAGGTTTAGATTAGATATTAGGAGATATTCCTTTACAGAAAGAGTGGTCTAGCATTGGAACAAACTGCCCAGGGAAGCAGTGGAATTGCCATCCTTGGAAGTGTTCAAAAACATGTAGATGTGGTGATTAGAGACATGGTTTAGCGGTAGACCTGGCAGCATTACGTTAATGAATGATCTTCATCACAGAGGTCTTTTCAAACCTTAATTATTCCAGGATAACTCAAAATCTCTTTTTCTCACCATCGGCATAATCAAGTAGATTATTTTATCAGTAAATTGCCAGACTCATTACCAGGTGTTCCTAGAGCTCCATGAAACAAAACATCCTTTTTTTATGCAATTTTCAAGGAAAATAAATGATAGCTGAAAGATTTGGGATAGGCAAAAGAACTCTGCTGATCTCAGAGTCTGTTTTGACTGTCCCTGCACTGTCTCAATTTTGAATCAAATAGAAGTGCATTCACCATTCAGGGGTGACCTCATAAAACTGTGAAACCTGTTTGAAAATGTATGACAAAACACATTTCTTAATGCAATTTACTGAGTAACAAATCTGATGTTTTTCTGAAAGTTACAGACAAAATTGAAGTGACATAAGACAAAAGCTTCAAAACTTTCAATGCAAGTTTTTGTGGGGAAAAAAGGGATACGAGGTTCACATTCTTTAGTTAAAATAATGAAAGCAGCAGCTTTTTACCAAAGTTATATGTGTTTATAAGTATTATTACTGACTGTGGTGTGCTTTCAGTCTGCCATTTATATACTTGGCCATCTATGAAAGTATTATTCCAGGCAAAAATGAGAAACTTAGCTTGAGGTACTTTTCCTGTAAATCATTATTTAGCTTCTTTGTCTACTTTGCTCCCCAGTACCGTGAAGGGCTTTTTTTTTGTTTTGGTTTTGCTTTTTATGTTTTTTTTAAATTCTTGCTTTTGAGAAGTAAGTTAATTCTGGGCAATTATCTGTAGATGTATTATACAGAGAAGCAACTTTATTCTAAAATTTAATTCACCTTTGACTTGCTCTCACGATTTTTGCATGATAGTTCTTTCAGGCTGTCTTTTGGTGTTTTGTTTGGCTAAATGCTGCATTTAGAAAATGGTTGTTCTATACATCTGTGAAATGTTTTATGACAAGCAGCTAAAGTAAAAACTTATAGTAGATCCATTAAAAAGTATTCCTTTGTTTCCTTCAAAAGATTCATGGTGTTTTTAACACAGAAAATCTAATTCAAATTCTTATGTAGGTTTCCTGTATGTATTTTGCTTGTTTTATTTTTGATTTCCATTTAAAATTTGCAAATTTACATCCATTTATGCATAAAAGATATTTAGAACGTAGCGATGTTCCTGCTCTATGGCAAAGCAGAAGACTGTGTTTTTCAAATACAAAAATTTGGGCTGGTTTGAAAGCCACAGCTTTTTGAATTGAAGATGACAGATTATCTTCTTAGTAACATTATGAAATTTTTCTTGTGTTCGGAGAGAAAGCCTTAGTCTAAAGAGATTTTGATCTGACCTGTTGAAGTCCTTCTGACATTTTTACAATGTAAGTTTAGTTTCATATTCAAATATTAAAAACTTCAGAGGGCTGAAAAGCCACTCTCTCACTCTCTGTTTACCTGAGATTGTTCTGCAATGCTCAGAACAGCAGCAGCAATAACTGCAAAGTGGCTACAGTCAACTGTATCTTTGAAAATGATGTCCCAGAGTTTCTTGCCTGTTAACAGCATGCTGCTTTCTAACGTGGGGAAGCCCAGTTTTCATTACTACTACAGCATGTGTGCTATTGCTGCAGCATTTCCTACAGCAGTGAAAACACTGGGTATTTACTGAACTGGCTTCACTTTGCTTGAAGAATGTGGTGAATTTAATCCTACAATTCAGGATTTATTTTGCTGTAGTCAAGTAGTGAGTACCACTTTAAAATAAGTGGATGTTAATTAATGCTTGAATACAGCCAATATTATACTGGATAATGTGGATACAAATTCACCTTATTAATGAAAAGATCCATCATAATGAGTATATTGCTGTCTTGCTGAATTATGATGGAATTCTTATGGAAGGATAAATGACATCCATTTTAAAACCTAATGGGTATCATTATGGTCAGTGTTAAAACAATGAATACCAAATGAATGAGTAATAGGAGGGACACTAAAACTAAATTTTATTCATTAACTCAGTCAGTAAAAATGTGTAATCAGTATCACCGATTTATGTACACATCCCAGTTAACTGTGCGTGTGCTTCGGACAATCTGGGACCTTCAGCAAAATTTGACTGGAGTAGCAAAAGCATTCTTAACCACTTGAATAGAAACACATATATATGGTTTATATAAAATACTGAAAGTGGAAAAAAAAAATAGCCCAAAACACCATAAATAGTTTCTTTTCTTCTGCATACAAAGAATCTTAAATAGAAATCCCAGCCATATGGGAATAGCAATTAAGCAAACATTTTGTAATTGGTGTGCTTCATTATCCTGGCTGTGTGAACAGAAATGTGAATACTCAGTGACTTGAGCTACCATGATGAGTACATCTGCTTGGGACAGCATTCAGCATCCCATGAGAAGCCAGCATAAAACCACACTATAAGGCAGATAGCTCCAACTATGGGTATATGGACTGTTCACTGATCTCAAACTTCCCAAGGCTCTTACAGTTGTCCAAAGGGCTGCTTTGTAATTGTAAGCTCTGTGAGGGCTTTTTGCAATTTCTCTTTATTAATTAATACATTAACTTATATATTTATTCCTTGTTAGTTTTTCTGTCAATTCACCACAAGGAAATTCAAATTGCTGCAAGCTTTAGAGGCAATTATGTTGTTAAAAACTGGTCTAAAAATATCACATGAGTTCACTGAGCTCTTTGTTTTTAGGGAGGCAAGAAAGGAAAAGGTGGAATTCAGAAGGGGATTGTAACTAGGAAGAGTGTAGATCCATGCACCTAATTCTCATCTGGCTGACTAGCAAGAAAATGAAGAGTAGTTTTAAGTATGTGTCATTTTTGTGGGCAATTTTTTGTATTTTAAGATTACTGAGGCAATAATTCTCCCATTTGATCTCAATCAGTATTGGGTATACTTACATATATTTGCTGTCTTTATTACAGATCTTTAATCTTGATCTATATTAGGTGTTCTGTGAATCAGTATAAAGCTGATGTGGCTCTGAAGGGCTTTCACCTGCAATACTGAAAGAAATGGAAGCACAATCTGTAATAAACCTGTAAACCACAAACAGGACTCACCCTGCAGATCTGAGAAGAAGAGTTTGTCCTCAGAGAGGGAGGTCATAGATTCAGGTTTAGAACAAGTCTTGCCAAGTAGCTTTATGTTTTTCCTCAGAGAAAACAGAGATACATGTTAATACATTACCTGAGTATATAGCTATTATTACATTCGTACGACAGCAAAATAAAGGTTCATACTTCTCAGTTCTTTACATAGAATCATAAACCATTAGTATAGTTCTTAGGAAAAGACGAAGTTTGAGAACATAACAATATCTAAACTGCACCAGGGGAAAGTTCCATCCAGCCCAGTAACCTGCTTAATCACAATTGCCAGCAAGTGCCAAGGGAAGAGTGTAAGAAGCTGGTAAGGATATAATGATACTTCATCACATTCTTTCCTAACCTCAGGCAGCCTGTAGCCTAGGTACCTTAATTCATGGAGGTGTCTTTGGATTTAATGGTCTTTATTCTTCCTAACTGCACATTAAAACCTTTCTCACATGAAGATCTAACAATAAATGAAGGTCTTGTTTGAAACGGAAAGTCTAATTCTCTGGCAGCCCACTCTGTGTCCTGCCCTCCACCATTGTTATTTGATTTTGAGTTGTCCCTGAAAAAGGGTTTGTATAGAAAAATCTAAGAGATTGAAATTTATGCTGGCAATTCAGATAAGTGGCCTGGAGGGAAAATTACCTCTACATAAATGAACTGTAGGTGTTTTGTCATGACGTCAGAGCCCAAACTATTGTTTGCTTCTCGTCAATCAAGTTATGCTGTCTATTGCGTTTGACACTCATCAGAAAGAAGGAAGATATTTTGTGATTATATTGTAGGAAAATCCTTTCAAATGTCTGGTTTTCAGGGATGAGTTATTTCTGTCTTCACATGATAATTTTTTAATTGTTTAAAACAATTATGTTGGCATTGATTAGAATCTGTATGTCCTTGGTATTAACGCATTAAGAATTTTGAAACATATCTTTGATTCAGGTTAGTATGAAAATAAATGAAGGAACAACATATTGTTATCACTCTTCTAATTTGTGTGTATGTGTCATACACTCCATGTTTGTACTAGAGTATATCAAAAGCAGTGAGCCCGCGAAAGTGATCTGAGCCGGTACGAAAATAGTTAAATAAGGTTGAAGGAGGGGAAGAAATAAGTCAGATCAAGTAGAATCACAGGCAGATATAGAAAAAAGAATTAGTGCAACTACTTTTCAAGGCATATTCTGGTTTCTCGAGTGGGCCCATGCAAGAAAAACAGTGGTACAAAAAAGGCTTTTCCCAGCTTATGTTGTCTCAGTTCTATTGCAGAAATGAACTCAGTACTTCATTCCACAAAACCTGCTTTTTACTAACCAAGAAAGTGAGTTTTGTAGGACAGCTAATAGTAGAAAATTATATGTGATCATGCCCTCGTCCTTTTTCATCACCAGTTCCTCAGCTGTGGTAGAGCTCACTGTACTTCATTTAAAGATGCACAAATTCATGATATTTTGCATACTATCAACATCAGTTATGAGACAGAGAAGATATACTTAATTTCCTAATGTCTTGACTTAAACATCTTTCTCTGGGCCATAGGAATGACAGTATATGTCCTCAAAGTGGAATTGTGGTTTTTGTTCTAAGCTGTATACTGGTTCAGTAGCAACTCTGCATTGGTGCTGTCTTCTGTATTCTTGTAGACACTCCCAAGTTGCAGATGGCCAGTTTTTGGTCAGTGAGCATAGTTCAACTGAGTGACAGTCACTGTTTCTTGTATAGACAGATCCAGTGTATAAACGTCTAACAATTAATGTAATTTTTCGATGTTGTTAGTCATATCTTGTTTCACGTATCTGTTAAGTAACTAATTAAGCCTTTTAGGTATTAGAACACCATGAACTTGAAAACAGTTCAATTTCTTCATAGTAGAAATTACTGCTGGAGCACTTTGACTAGAAATCAAGTCTTTGCAAAAATGTTCAAAGGGAATTGTGGAGTTCCAGCAAAAAAAAAAAAAAAAAGATATGACTTCATGAGTCAAGTAAGCAAATAAGGATGATACAGGCATCACAGCAAATTACTCACTTCAAGGTTCCTCCTCCTTCCCAAACATGGCCTGCATTAGATTAGAGCTATAAAAACAATCTGACCTGAGAAATTCTCATGCTGTAGGGACTCAGCATTAGGTCTTGCTCCAGCAGTCAATTCACTTAATAACTTCTTATGTCTGAAGTTACATTATCCACTTTTCTGTCTTTTATAGGATCCAGCTAAGATAGATCAATATCCTGAGGAAATGTGGCTTTCTATTTTAGAATGACATTTTCCTACTTGGCAGGATATTATCTTCATCAACATGTGTACAATATGGTACTAATTTATGTCTGTTTCTTAGTTTGGTAAAAGTCTTGCACAGCTGTAAGTATTGGGACTTAAAATTGATTATTACTTTAGATGATGTTAAATACTCCTAAAGTACTTCTTCATTTTACTGTAAAATTATACCATTGTATCTATTGAGTCAAGAGCTATAACTATACTAAAATGAGGGCTTAATCATTTAGTAGTAATTTTCATCATGAACTTCTCATTCCAGTAGGCTGAAACTGAGGTAATAAAACAGTTGTTGGGCCAAAACACAACATACAAAATTCTCTATTCATGTGATGGCACTTGGATTGAATAAGTTTTAAATACACAGATTTCTGAAAATTAAAATGAAAGTTTGCAAAGTAGTTTTTGAGCTACACTGTCAGAGTTGTTGTTCACATG